>OZ030007.1:46883450-47105950 GCA_964023405.1 Apodemus agrarius | reverse complement strand
AGTCAGAAATCAGTAGATCCAAATGGAAGGGAAGGTAGAGAGGAAATAGGTGGAGTAGAGTAAAGGAAACTATAATTATGGTATATTATATAAAATCTATTTTTAATAAAAGAAAAATTAAAAATTAGTTGAATGCTAAATATCCATCTTTTATTTTAAAAATATAAATATATAAGCAAATGGACTCTTTGATTTCAACTTCTTTTTATATTTTATTTAATCTTATTTTTTTTATACTCCAGATTTTATTCCCATCCCAGTCCACCTTCTGACTGTTCCCCATCCCATACCTCCTCCTCACACCCCTATCTCTACAAGGATGTACTAACCCCCCTATCCCCCACCTCAACAGACCTCTAAACTTCCTGGGGCCCCCAGTCTCTTGAGAGTTAGGTGTGTCTTCTCTGACTGGACCTAGACCCAGCAGTCCTCTACTGTGTATGTGTTGGGGGTTTCATGTCAGATGGTATATGCTGCATGGTTGATGGCCCATTGTCTGAGAGATCTCCAGGGTCCAGGTTAATTGAGACTGCCAATTCTCCTACAGGGTCACTTTCCTCCTCAGTTTCTTCCAGCTTTTCCCTAATTCAACCACAGGGGTCAGCAGCTTCTGTCCATTGGTTGGGTGTAAATATCTGCATCTGACTCTTTCAGCTGCTAGTTGGGTCTTTTGGAGGGCAGTCATGACAGGTCCCTTTTTGTGAGCACTCCATAGCCTCAATAATAATGTCAGGTGTTGGGGCCTTCCATCGAGCCTGATTCCACTTCGGGCCTGTCCCTGGACCTCCTTTTCCTCAGGCTCCTCTTCATTTCCATCCCTGTAGTTCTTTCAGACAGGAACAATAATGAGTCAGAGTTTTGACTGTAGGATGGCAACCCCTTGATGCCCTGTTTTTCTGCTGGAGGTGGGCTCTACATGTTCCCTCTCCCCAGTGTAAGGCCTTTCATCTAAGGTGCCTCCTTTAAATCATGAGAGTCTCTTACCTCCACGTCTCTGGTGTATTTTGGAAGGTAACCCCAACCTTCTACCTCCCAAATTTGCCTGTTTCCATTCTTTCTACTGGCCTTCAGGGATTTAGTCCTTTTCCCCCACTCAATACCAGATAAAGCTCCCCTCCTTAACCCAATCCAGTTTCCAACCCAGGTCCCTTCCTCTCTCCCTGCTTGTGATTGCTTTCTTCTCCCTCCCAAGTGGGACTGAGGTATCCTTACTTGGTCCCTTCAGCTTATTGAACTTTTTTAATTCTGTGGACTCTATCTTTAGTATTCTGTATTTTTTGTGGCTAATATCCACTTATCAGTGAGCATATACCATGCATATCCTTTTGTTTCTGAGTAACCTCACTCAGGATATTTTCTAGTTCCATCCACTTGCCTGCAAAACTCAGGATGTTCTTATTCTTAAGAGCAGAGTAGAATTCCATTGTATAAATGAACCACATTTTCTGTATCCATTCATCTGTTGTAGTACATCTGGGTTGTTTCAAGCTTCTGGAAAACAAGCGTGTTATGAACATAGTGGAACATGTTCCCCTGTGGCATGGTGGGGCATCTTTTGGGTATATGCCCAAGAATGGTATTGCTGGGTCTTCAGGTAGATCTATGTCCAATTTTCTGAGGGACGTCCAGTTTCATTTCCAAAGGGGAAGTTTGCAATCCCACCAGCAATGGAGGAGTGGGCACATCCTGGCTAAAATGTGCTGTCACCTGAGGTTTTGATCTTAGCATTTCTGATTGGTGTAAGGTCGAATCTCAGGATCAATTTGATTTGCATTTTTCTGATCACTACGGACTTTGAACCTTTCTCTAGGTGCTTGTTAGCCATTCAAGATTTGTCTGTTGTGAATTCTTGGTTTAGTTCTATACCCCATTTCTTTTATTGGATTGCTTGTTTGTTTGTTTGGTGGTTAGCTTTTGAGTTCTTTATATATTTTGGATATCAGCCCTCTATTGGATGCGAGGTCAGTGAAGGTTCCTTCCCAATATGTAGGTTGCTACAAAGTCCTTAGTGATCAGAGAAATGCAAATCAAAACGACCCTGAAATTCTAAGTTACACAAATCAGAATGGCTAAGATCAAAACCTCAGAGGACAGCATATTTTAGTGAGGATATGCCACTCCTCCATTCCTGGTGGGAATGCAAACTGGTACAATCACTCTGGAAATCAATCTGGAGGTTCCTCAGAAAACAGGAAATAGATCTACCTGAAGACCCAGTAATGCCAATCTTGTAAATATACCCAAAAGATGCCTCACCAGGTCACACAGGAACATTTTTCACTATGTTCATAACACCCTTGTTTGTGATAGCCAGAAGCTGGAAATAACCCAGATGTTCCATAACAGATGAATACAGAAAATGTGCTTCATTTACACAATGGGATACTACTTACCCTTTCAGAAGCTTTCCAGCTTCATGAGGTCCCATTTATTAATTCTTGATCTTAGAGTATGCATCATTGGAGTTCTGTTTGGAAAATTTCCCCCTGTGCAAATGACTCAAGGCTCTCTCCTACTTTCTCTTCTATTAGATTCAATGCATCTGGTTTTATGTTGAGGTCGTGGATCCACTTGGACTTGAGTTTTGTGCAAGGTGACGAATATGGATCTATTTTCATTTTCTACATACAGACAGCCAGTTAGAGCAGCACCTTTTGTTGAAGATGCCTTCTTTTTTTCCATTATATATTTTTAGCTTCTTTGTCAAAGATCAAGTTTTTGTAAGTCTGTGGTTTTATTGCTGGGTCTTCAATTGTATTCCACTGATCAACATGTCTGTCACTGTACCAATAACATACTGTTTTTTTTTTTTTTTATCACTATTGCTCTGTAGTAAAGCTTGAGGTCAGGGATGGTGATTTCCCAGCTTTTGGTTCTGTTGATACTTTTTATTGTTCTCTTTGTTTCTATTTGTTTGATTTTGGCCTTGAGTTTAAATAGGAGAAGTTCTTTGGTAGAATATTTTGCTTTGTTTATGTATAAAATCATATCATTCCCAAATAGTGATAACCTTATTTTTTCTTTGCCTATGTTTATCCCCTTGATTTCTTGTTGTTGCTTTATTATTCTAGCTAGCACTTCAAGTACCATATTGAATAGATATGGGGAGAGTGGGCATTCTTGTCAACTTAATGCTTCTCCATTCTATCTCCTCAAAGGAATGACTGATATATAGATTATTATTGATTTATTAGCTTAATGATATAAATCAAATTTAATAATAAAATATTAATGGAACTATGACTGAAAGTAATTTTGTTTTATGGCTTAAAATAAAAACTTTAAAAATCAAAAATTAAATTCTATCTTAGTGTTATAAAAAGCAAGTGGTAAATATTGAAGAATCAAAATGATGGTTTCTATGAAATAAATAGTAAAAGTTAAAATGAAAATTACTTTTTCATAAAACAAAATTTTTTTACATTCTCTCTCTCTCTCTCTCTCTGTGTGTGTGTGTGTGTGTGTGTGTGTGTGTGTGTATGTGTGTGAGTGTGTGTGTCCTCTAGAGGTACTAAAACATTTTGAGTGAGTCAGTTGTTTCTCCTTTACCCCGATGTCTGAGGTCATCAGACTTGATGGGAGGTATCATCATTTACAATCCCATTTTCCAGCCTTTTAACTACTGTTCTATATTATAAAAGTAAATAACAAAAAGAAAAATTAATCTGCAAAGCATTTTATAGTCTTATTTTCACTTACCAATATACACTATTTCTTTTAGTCCATTAGATCTTTCTTTCTTCATTCTTTGTCTTTCATATATATATATATATATATATATATATATATATATATATATGTTAGGGTTTCTCGATGTAGCCCTGTCCTGGATTGACTGTTCTGTACACTAGGTTTTTGTGAACTCAGAAATCCAATTCACTGCCTTTGCCACTGGAATGCTCAGATTAAAGGCATGGGCCAATAAGTAGGGCTTAGATGCTTTATAAAAATTCCATTTTCAGTAACTTCTTAATACTCTGAGTTCACAACATTCATCAGCACAGGGAAGGCTGAGTATTGATTTGTGGACATCTCAGTTCTGCTACAGCACAGCAGGTTTCTGATAACTTTAATATAACAAACAGCTAAGTTAGAACAGACAGTTTTCTGTTTAACAGAATGCTTCCCAGGAGGGTGTAAGTGACTGGCAACCATTGCAAAGTCTGTATTCCCTTCTTTTGTAATTAATGTATTGATAGCCAATTACAGTACCCTTTACATTTTACTTTTGAAACTGGACCATTTTGTAATTCTTTAAGAGTATGTATTTAATACAACGACAATGTGGGATTTCCTAGGTGGGCATTGTCATTTTTTGGATAAAGAATCTGCTCTTTAAACAAGTGTATGAGATTTTGTGTTTTACAGTGAAATTTCAGGAGCCACACTTGAACTGAAGTGCACCTTTGTTTTCATAGATAGTTGTCTTTCGACTTGGCATGTGCCACTATCCATTGAATTCTCTAAATACTGGTTCTCATAAAGGATCAGATAAGAAATCTCTAAGGACCCCAAGTTTCTAATTTGTTTTGACTTCAGTTTTCTGATTCTTCTGTGTCAAACACTAGGAAAGTTTTATCTCTAACAGAACAATTAGAAACTTTTAGTTTTCCAGCAGAAATTCAGATTTAGGATGATAACAAAGTTGCTTACCAGTAGGTGTTTGAGAGGTTTTGTGAAGGAACTTTGTACACTAGGTTTGCTTTTGATTTGCTTCGTACACTAGGTCTTTTGATTGTGACTGTCCCTCTGCATTAGCAAGTCGCAAAAGACAAATGTGAGTACACACCTAATTCAAATGCAAGGAACTTCATTCCTTCTCCTTGTAATGTGCTCTAGATGAGAATACTCACATATAATCCCCTTAAAGTCGAGCCCACAAGGTTTCAGTTAT
Organism: Apodemus agrarius; assembly: GCA_964023405.1. Taxonomy (NCBI): domain Eukaryota; kingdom Metazoa; phylum Chordata; class Mammalia; order Rodentia; family Muridae; genus Apodemus; species Apodemus agrarius. The sequence goes on along the minus strand of OZ030007.1, from coordinate 47,101,056 downwards.
ATGATTTGAAATTCCTGCTACTTGAATGACTTCCGTATGAGTAACAATACAATTTATATCATCCCCAATAAATAATTTTTCTTAGTTTATTTTATTCCCGCCTTTCAAAATAATCAAACAGTTGTTTGCCACATTGTATGACACATGATTAAATCTTTCTCTAAATAAAAATTCTAGGGAATTCTTGAAGAACAGACTTATTCTGGGTAGAACATTGAAATGAACCTTCTACACTGGAAATGTAGTAAAAAGCAGAGTTAAAAGCCAGCATTTTAGCCACGGAACCAGTAAGGCTTGATAAATAGATAAAAATTCCTTTATTCATATGTATTAAGCAGATTATTTTGTTCTTTATCAACAATGTGTATACATATTGTGGAAGAAGGAAAAGCTTGAAAATTGCTCATGAAAGTTTGATGCATAAACCTACAGATGACTGTGATAATAACACAAAACTAAAAAGAAACAATTGAAAAATGAGAAAAGGCTCAAGGCACAATCTCAAGACAAAGCCTTTATTTTTTTTTAGTATAAAAGAAATTAGAGCTATTTTCTTAAGTCTTGCCTAAAATTTTTGATTTGAGAAATTTTCAACAGTTTGCTCCCAAGCCTAAAGAATTACTCTGTGAGCACTGTTTAGGTTACCTAGTTAAACCTCTACCCTACCCAAATATTCTTTATCTCTGAGAACAGGATGCCCATATATTACATCTGACATTCCTAATCAGACTAAATGAGATTGACTAGATCTAACACAGCTGCCTAAATTCCAGACACCTCAAGGTTTATCATCCTCCCATTTGAATCTCTAAGTGACAATTAATTATTGATGTGGTAATGACAAGGATGGAACCATAAAAGAAATAAAAAGAGGAAGTGCCTGAATTTTTGGAAAAAGCCATAAAATAATGTAAGAGTAAACTGGCTTCAGGGAAATCCCAAACTAGTGTTGAAATTCTCCAACCAAGCTCGTGCACAATCATCCTATTCATTAAAATTTGCCAGTAACCTGAGCTATCAATAGTCTCATGATGCTCTACTCTAAGAAGACCACACTCAACTATGAATCTTCACTTTCAGACTAACCTAAGACTTTGAATATTTTTTTGTCTAATATTTAGTTGTTTCCTCTGATCGTGACCACAGCCTCAAACCACTCAAGAAAAAGTGTTAATGTAAAAGTAACTTTTATTCTCCAGATGTAATTGTCATCTCCAGAAGCTTACAGCTGAATAAGCTCACCTTCTAGTTCTTTTTGAGCTCTGGCTGGCTGGTTCAACTCAGCTCTTCTGGCTCAAACTCCTCTCCAACCTGACTAATTCAGTCTAGCTTTTCTCATCTGCTCACTGAATTGTGCTGTTTGATCAATTTCTTATTTGCTGTCTCCCTCTTACTCTGTGACCTCAACTGCCTCTGCTGTCCTGCCTCAACTCCAGTGCACTAAACTCCCATCCAACTGCCTAGAACTCAACTCCACTCAATTGAGCTGACTGAGCTGATTCTTTTTTTTAATTTTATTTTCTATATTCTTTGTTTACAATCCAAAGGCTTTTCCCTTTCCCAGTTCCCCCCATAAGTTCTCTCCTCCCCAGCTATTCCCCAATCACCCCCCCACACACACACACCATTTCTCTGTTCTAGATCTATAAAACTAGATCCAATCTTTTCAGGCCCAGGGTCCTCTTCTTTCTTCTTCTTGGGAATCATTTGACTTGCTAATTGTGCCTTGAGTATATAGGGCTTCTGGGCTCATTAATATCCACTTATCAGTGATTGCATTTCATGTGTATTCTTTTGTGATTGGGTTAACTCGCTTAGGATGATATTTTCCAGATCCAACCATTTGCCTACAAATTGCATGAATTCATTATTTTTAATTGCTGAGTAGTATTCCATTGTATAAATATACCACATTTTCTGTATACATTCCTCCTTTGAGGGATATCTGGGCTCCTTCCAAATTCTGGCTATTATAAACAAGGCTTCTATGAACATAGTGGAGGATGTGTCTTTATTGTATGCAGGGGAATCCTCTGGGTATATGCCCAGGAGTGGTATGCCAGGGTCCTCTGGAAGTGACATGCCCAATTTTCTGAGGAACTGCCAAACTGATTTCCAGAGTGGTTTTACCATTTTGCAATCCCACCAACAGTGGAGGAGTGTTCCTCTTTCTCCATATCCTCGCTGCCAGCACCTGTTGTCTCTTGAGTTTTTAATCTTAGCCATTCTGACTGGTGTGAAGTGGAATCTCAGGGTTGTTTTGATTTGCATTTCCCTGATGACTAATGTTGAACATCTCTTAAGGTGTTTCTCGGCCATCCAAATTTCTTCTGGTGAAAATTCTTTGTTTAGCTCTGTACCCCATTTTTTGATAGGGTTATTTGGTTCTTTGGGGTCTAACTTCTTGAGTTCTTTGTATATATTGGATATTAGCCCTCTGTCGGATGTGGGGTTGGTGAAGATCTTTTCCCACTTTGTTGGTTGCCATTTTGTCCTTCTGACAGTGTCCTTTGCCTTACAGAAACTTTGTAATTTTATGAGGTCCCATTTGTCAATTCTTGATCTTAGAGCATAAGCTATTGGTGTTCTGTTCAGGAACTTTCCCCCTGTGCCCATGTCCTCCAGGGTCTTCCCAAGTTTCTTCTTCTCCAGAGAGTTAGGCATATCCTATCACTGACTTAGTCTGTCAAATCTTTCTTTGATTACTCACTTTGCCCCTCAATTACTGTTTGCAATTAAAGGTGTATACGGAATAATTCCAGCTAGAGGGATTAAAGTTGTGTACAAAGGGCATATCTACGTTTCAGGCAGATTGTAGACACCTAAAAGATCTGTGGATCTGATCAGAGTAGCCATGATGCTGGATTAAGATTCCTCTACATGTGAAACTGGTGTTTGCAACTTCTTAGGCCTTCTTCCACTGAAAATAAAGGCAGTTAAATAATGGGGATTTCTAAAGGTCATGACAATTGACAATTTCCATGTTGAAAGGATAAAATTCGAATGAAGTCTATTCTAGACTTTCACTCCTTTTAGTTTATCCCATCCGCTACAACATATACACAAACTTTTTTTTTAACTGACAATACATATTTTCTTTCTCAAAAGGAGAAAAGTTTTTTAAAGTCTGAGAAACAGAGCAATTTGGACAATCAAACCGAATTGCTCTTATTTTATGACCTACAGACCCTAAACTCCTTTCTCTGCAACAGATTTTATCAAAAAATGACTAAAGGATATAAAAACAACAGGAAAAAAAAGAAAAGAAACACTTTCAAAAGTTCTAAGAACTTTTTTCAAATGCCACAATGGGGGGTGGGGATATGTGTAGTTACCCTGCATGTGAAAAGACTAAACCTTGCAGTTTATAATCTAATGACTAGCAGCCTTCAACTTCACTTCTTCTCTCAACCAACTTTCAGTGTATGAAGGCATGCCATTTTAGCTGACTTTCCCCCCATTTGTAGGAAATGGATTATTTTCTCATCCTATGTATCATTACAGGTTCCCTTCCCTCTACTTCACCCAGTTCCTACCTATACCATCTAGAACCATTTCCTTTCTGTTTCTCATTAGAAAAGAGCAGGCATCTAAAAGACACCACTAAACCAAACAAAATTAAAATATAAAACAAAAATCATCACATCAAAATTGGACAAGGTAACATGTGGCCAGCAATGAACTAACGTCCCAAAGCACCCAACAGACTTAATATGTATGTATGCATGTATGAATGTATGTATGTATGTGTGTGTTTATACATATTCTATATTATTCTTGTATAATGTACTTGTATACTTGTAGTATATATATATATATATATATATATATATATACATATATATATGTATGCATGTATACATACAAAGTTTTATTCACTAAATAGAAGTTTTATGATTCTGAAGAGTTGGCATGTTGTAAAACATTGGGCAAATTATTTTTGTGCTGTCTTTAGGTTCTAATTTCCATTCATTGTCTATTTCTGTGTTTGACCTACCATCTATGTAACTATTAGATAAATTCTTTGGCAATGCTCTAACCAAAACATTAGCTTCCATTAACCTAAAAGATAATATCACCAGGCAACGCTTACAACAGAGATTTCCCCAATTTACTATAATTCACCTACTAGATGTCTCGACTAACATATTTTAAAAAATGCCTTGATTTATGAGTTTCATTGTTCCATTGCTACAAAAATGTCAGTAAACTGTACTATGTTAGAGAATGATATTTTTGGTAACCCAACTCCATGTTCTCAGGCCAAGGTCACTCATTTTTGACTTAAGAAATTGTTTATTGTTCAAAGGAAGCTAGATTCTTACATAGAAATAACTCTCCTGAGAAACTCATTGACAAAATATGAAATACTATTCTTAAATAAAAAACATACATGAACACATACACAGATATACTCCTCTTCCCTCCATTTATAAATCAATGATTAAATCCTATTCTTAATAACCTTCAATTGTTTTCCCTAAAAATATAGAATAAAACAAAATGGTTATAAAATGTATTTTTACCTATGAAAATCATTTCATTTTATGCAATCCTCTTTTGTTCTGACAGTTTAGAAATATAAAACATATCCGGCATAATAGTGTTAAATCTACACCAACTTATCTTCACTTTAACTGGACCTTTACCTGTATCATTTTTGTTGTTTGTTTAGTTCCCCAAATATGAGCACTTAATTAATCCTTTTGTGTCTGTAAGATAAAAATTTAACTCTCTACCTTCTTCACCCATCAAATGAGTTACAGCATCAAAATAGAATCTCATTAAAGATGAAGAGTCTTCCTGGCATCCATTCCTCGGCTTCATCATAGCAGTACATTTGTTTTCCTTATTCATATTAGTAAATTTCATCCTGTTAAGTTTCTCTTGGTCAATACCTGGTCTTGAATGGGGGCAATGTAAATATTTATTTAATTGTGTTTTTCCTTTAGTACTTCAGTTACATGTGACTCACTTCACTCAAGCATTTAGTTTGCTTCCTACACTGATTATTAATTGTATACAATGTAGAATGAGTTCAACCCTTGGTGTCTCTCTATGAGATGGATCCCCAATTGGGACTGTCACTGGATCTTGTCTTTCCCTCAGTTTCTTCTCCAGTTTTGTCCCTTCTGACAGGAACACTTCTGGACCAGAAATTTTGGCAGTGGACCCTCTCTCCTCTTAAGGCCCTGTCTATCGACTGAAGGTGGACTCTGAGTTTCCTCTCCCCACTGTTTGGCATTTCTTCTAATGTCATCAACATTGAATCCTGAGAGTCTCTAACCTCCCAGGTCTCTGGTACTTTCTAGAGGGTCTTCCCATCTCCTGCCTTCTAAAACTGTATACTTCCATTCATTCTGCTGGCCTTTGGGCTTCTCTCCTGCCCTTCCATACCTGATCCTGTTCCCCTTTTTCCCTCCCCCCTCCTCTCTGCCACCTAAGTCCCTCCCACCTTCTGCCTCCTGTGATTATTTCCCTTTCCCTTCTAAGTGGAATTGAAGCAACCTCAGTAGGCCTTTCTGCTGGCTAAACTTCTTAAATTCTGCGGGTTGTATCCTAGGTATTCTGTATTTTTTTAACCTAATAAACATTTATTAGTGAATACACACCATGCATGCAAAGGACTACATCTTAACAGATCTTATTTACTATCTTTTCTGCCCTGTCTTTGGATGATGGGATAGAAGGGGGGGTGGGTCCAAGGATTTAAAAATCTTTATTAAATGCAGGTTTAAAAAAAATCTAAGCAAACCTACAGTTCTTTGACTATTTTCTGCTATTCAAGTCACATTATAGTCTTGTTCAAAGTACAGTCTTTTGCAAATTTACTATTAGCATCAACAAGAACTCTTTGCTAATCACCTGATGTTGTAAGTACATAATACTCGCACAGGGGATTGGAGTGTATGACACATAAGCAAGCACTTACATGAACTTAAAGCCAAAGATCTGTACCTTCTTGGTGGTCCCATTTTTTTGACCTGAATTTAGAAAGATAAGTTTCCTTATTTAAATCCTTTTTTTTCTATATTCTCTGTTTACATTCCAAAGGCTTTCCCCTTTCCCAGTTCCCCCCCACCATACATCCCATAGTTCCTCTGCCCCCAACTATTCCCCAATCATTCCCCCTCCCCCCACGGTTTCTTTACAAAACTGGATCCAATCTTTACAGGCCCAGGGTCCTCTCCTTTCTTCTTCTTGGGAATTACTTGACTTGCTAATTGTGCCTTGAGTATTTAGGGCTTCTGGGCTCATTAAAAAAGACAAGATATAATGGAAGGTTGAGAATGATATTATTTTATATCTAATGCTTAATATAGCTAATGTTAAGTGCTAAAAAAAATTCCCTTGTAGAATCGTGTCCTCACAAAGTGGTTTGCTTTTAATGGTATTGGTAGTTTTAGAATTTTTGATTAAATAGTTCATATGTATAATATTGTCTTTACTGAAAGAAATATATATGGGTATTGAATGTATTAGAAATTCATTGTTATAGATATTGGAGAATGTCAAAATTCAATTACTTGACTTGGTCAATTACTAAGACAAGGGTTTGACAACAACAAGCTCTGCATGGATCTATGCTAAGCCCTTTGCATATATGTTGTCTTTATTTAGCTTTGTTGTTTTGTTGGACTCCTAACAGTGAGAATCAGGCTGTCTCTGACTCTTTTGTCTGTTTGTGGGACTCTTTTCCCTTCCTGGGTTGTCTAGTTCTGCCTTGATAAGAGGATTTGTGCCTATTCTTATTGTAACTTGTTATGCAGCATTTGGTTGATATCCCTGGGAGGCCTGCTCTTTTCTGAAAGGAAATGGAGGACTGTGGAATCTTGTAGGCAGTGACAATTGGCAGAAGGAGAGGGAAGGTAGACTGACATCAGACTGCATTGTAAGAGAGAAAAATAAATAAGAACAAATGAACAACATGGAAACTCTTTTTAAAAAATACTGAATTTATCGCTGTTTAAAAACATGCCTTTTGTTTCTTTTAAAATGAGCATAAAATGTACTTTAATTATTTTAGATCCTTAAATTTTCTAATTTTTACGTAGCATTTCCACATTATTTAGAGTCACATGTGCCCTTTGCTGTCTTTGCTAGGTCAAATCCATTTGCTTTAAGACTAGAGTGTCCATGATATGAGGCTAATGTTCCCAGAAGCAAATCTCAATGAGAAAATTCACAAATCAGGCTTCTTTTTATCCTCCTTCAGCTGGGGTTGATTGCTGACTTGAAAGATGCTTTCTGACCTTCTTGATTAGAGACGATGATTGTTTTCAGAGGACGTAATGGAGTCTAATCTGGGAAATAGCTTAGAATTAAATAGCTGAGCAACATTTTTAATCTAAACGCAGTCAATTCACAATAGTTCAACTTTCTCATACATATCAATATCACAAGAAGAACTTCCACAAATTGCTTTTATTATTCAGTAATTTTTCTGACATTCAAATGTCTATAGGCTTAAAAGCCCCTTTTTCTATTTAGGGACATGTTATTTCCCTTAGAGGAAGCTTTGAATATCAATTTCTGGTTTGGGGCTCTGGATTTATGCTTAAGAAACATTCTGGTACCAAGAGGTAGAAAGGCCAAATAAAGAAAAGTAGATGAAATCGCAGACTCATGTTCAGAAATACTACACTGAAATGATCTGGGAATTGGGTAGAGAAGTTACTGAATAAAGGTGGAGAGGAGACAGTGAACTTGCCATGGGTGTGTATGCTTAAAAAGGCCAGGTAGAAAATGAAGGATCTCATATAAGAGGTTCTTATGCTTGTATTGTATATCAGAAACTGGGTTAAATTCCTTGAATAAAGAAGGAATTCCAGTGATGACTGGTAAACTCAAAATTTTATCACTGGTACATTCAAGAAATATCCTAACATATTCAGTATAGATTGAAACAACCATGTTTATCCATACCATCTGCATTAACAAAACTGTTTATTTTAAAATACATATACTAGAATTCCAGTTCCTAGAATTAATGTTGACTAGAAAAAAGGAAATGGTCCCATAAACCCTGAGACAGGAGTTAGAAATATCATTTAAATAGTTAAACCCTAAAAATTTCAGTTTTTAAAATTTTTGCATTTTGCCTGGGTTTTGTTTATGTTCATATATAAAATTTTATCTACTTGCTATGATTTAACAAATTCACCCCACATAACCCTCACATATGTCTGTGCTATGAAGCTGCCTTGCAAATTTACTGATGTTTTATACAGTATTGTAAATGTTATGATGCATGCCTGGCTTATCTAAGTTAACATCAGGTAAAAGCATTAACTTTTACTGAACATCTAAAATTTCATCTAAGATTATACTATTATAGATAACAAATTATATTACAGAAGTAATGTTGTATCTTCAATCAAATTTAAGTAAAGTTAAAATTGATACTTTAACATTGAATGGAATTCTAGCTACTAGAATGTTTGTTCAGTTTCACAATCTTCTCCTATGCAGATAAAAAAAAAAAACCTAACTGGTAATTTGGTAAGCAAGGAAAAAGTAGCCACTGCATCTTCCCCCTAATTAATAGATATATTTCTAGTAACCATGGCATTTCTGTGAAACGACAAGTATGTAATTTTAGAAAAATACTACAAAGTGTAGCAAAGGTCTCATTTTTTTCATCTAAGCAAGTTGGCATATAATATGTCTATATGTAGAATTGATCAAATAGTGACAGTGCATCAAGTTGAAGGTGAACATTGTTTTCTGAAAGAGGAAAAAAGTGTTCTCTACATTCATTGGTGAATTCCATTTTTCTTCACTTTCCTTAGTAATTTTTTTCTTGATAACATTCTCAGCAAGTGTTTATTAATAAAAGAGACAGGGGGGGGAGATGAAGAGGTTTGCAATCCCATAGGAAGAACAACAATATCAACCAACCAGACCTCTCAGAGCTCCCAGGGACTAAACCACCAACCAAAGAGTACACATGGAGGGTCCCATGGCTCCAGCCACATACACAGGAGATGGCCTTGTCCTGTACGGCATCAATGGGAGGAGAGAGACTTGGTCCTGTAAAGGCTTGATGCCCCAGTGTAGGGGAATGCCAGGGCAGAGAAGCAGGAATGGGTGGGTGGGGGAGCACCCTCATAGAAGCAGGGGGAGGAGGGATGGGATATGGAGGTTCTGGAGGGGAAAGTGGGAAAGGAGATAACATTTGAAATGTAAATAAATAAAATATCCAATAAAAAGAAAAAAAAGTAAGAAAGAAAGGAAGGAAGGAAGGAAGGAAGGAAGAAAGGAAGGAAGGAAGGAAGGAAGGAAGGAAGGAAGAAAGGAAGTAGTGGTACCAAAAATTTTAAACAAAAATCCTTATTTATTATAAGGCAAAACAGATGTAAAAATAATGTCCTTATTTAATTGATAAAACGATACCCGTGCAGAAAGGATCAATAACTTATTTAAAGTTAAAAAATGAATTAAAGCAAATGGAACTGAAATCAAACACTAAAATCAGATTTGATTTAAGTATCTCTTTTAAGCTAATTTACTCTGGTTCCTTGTAGATTTATAAATAAAAATACAATAGATTCTAAGACCTGGTTTAGTGTTTTAAAGGTATGAATAAAAGAGAAATAACTAATTCCACACGCCTCGTCATTGAGATCACATTAAAAACTAGCAATGGAAGACAGGCTGTGGTGGCGCACGCCTGTAATCCCAGCACTCTGGGAGGCAGCGGCAGGCAGTTTTCTGATTTTGAGGCCAGCCTGGTCTACAGAGTGAGTTCCAGGACAGCCAGGGATATGCAGAGAAACCCTGTCTTGAAAAAAACCAAATCCAAAAAAAAAGAAAAAAGAAAAGAAAGAAAAAGAAAAAAGAAAAGAAAAAAACTAGCAATGGAAAGTCTGGGAATTTCAATTTTAACCTTTATAAATATAGTCTGAAGGAAGTGCACATTTGAGAAGATAGTCTAGTTAGAAATCCATTTCATATAGATGAGAAGCACTCTGAGAAAGTCCCTTGCGCAAAACATCTATTCTTTGTTTAAAGAATATGTCTGACACATGGTGTCCTAAAAGAGACTGTCCTACAGATCAGAACCCAATGGGAAAATGAAGGACTATTAAATATAAATAGTGAGGCCCACGCACATATCTTTATCATTTAGGAATAAACATTTTTAGCAAGACAGTGGTATATTAGGATTTTTTTCTTGACTTAATGAAAAAATTCAATTGGCTTAGTTTCTCCAAATACATCAGAGAAATTTTTTAAATATTTTATTTTAAAATCAACATGCAGTTTATTAAATACTGTAGTAAGATTTTTAAATAAATTGTTTTGTTGAAATTTCTCCTCCCACCATCTAACCTACATTAGTAAATGTGAAGTTTTATCCTGAAACAATCTCTTTGATACAGGAATATATTATGTCACTTGTTTAAAAACAAGGACAATGGGTTCTACATTTTACAGGAACTACCTTCTGAATTTAATGGAAACCTTCAGCAGTCCAGAATCAAATGATAAATCCCATTCCAGTGCTACTTCAGGAACTTCTGTGGCAATGTCAAATTAAAAGAATGTGAAATTGAAAAAAAAACTATATTTTCAAATTTTCTATTTCTATGTTTTTCAAGCTAACAGTAAGAAGCAGAGCTAAAGTGTTTTCTATTGTTGCTATAATCAACTACTACAATACACATTCCTTACCCTATAGAACACTCATTTGACTGGGGTTGAGACAAAGGCTAAAAATCAAGGTTTGATCAGCTTAATGTGGTTCCCAGAATTTAACATGAATCATACTAGTTTTCAGAATAAAACTGTTAGTTTCATGTTATTGTAAACATTCAATTCAGAGAAAAGGCAAGTAAAGTAAACTATCTTGGTGATAGAGTCTTAAAACCAGAATAATTAATATTCAGAAGAAAAGCAGTTAACAGGAAGGTTGGTCTGAGGTCTTATTTTCTTAATTTACTTAAGAAAATAAGAGGGTAAGAAAAGTTGGTTTCCTAGAAGATAAAAGCCCAGGAGGGAAAAGTGTTTTTGTTCCTTTTTTACCTTAGGAAAAACAAAACAGTAGTTTAAATTTCTGTTAGAAAGGGGAAGAAACCTGTCTTAGTGCGGAAAAAAAAAAAAGATTCAGGGACTTGATTTGCTACCTGCTGCCAAGAGTGCTTGGGTGAGGAACATATGCTGTGTTTATTTTCACCACATCTTCCCCTCTATTAACAGAACCGCACCACACATCAACAAATTCTGAAGTACCCAATGTGATTCCTGCTGTGCTATGAGAAATGCACCTAACTCTTTCTGATTCTCAGAAGTGTTCCCTACCTCCTTCTTCTCCTTGAAAGTAAAGAGTCCTACCTGATTCCATGAACTATTGCTGCAGTCTCAAGGCTCCCTCAACGAGGATCTGCACCAAACTCTTCCATCCCATTTGATTGGTGGAGAAAGACACAGAATGACCTTGCACCAATGAGACTAGATTATACATTCCTGTTCTCCTTCTAGACATCTTCTCAGAAAGGTGATTTTTTTTTTAAATAAGAGATAAACAAGAAACCTCTTCAATTGAAAAAGTTATTTAATAAAAGTGGAACCTCCTCTTAATGACAGTTATTAAAATATCAAATAAGAAAGATATACTGTAAGAAAGAATACATTTTGGATAGCTATTTGTCATTAAATGTACATACATTAAGCAAATGTGTGGTCCTTTGTGATTTTCACATTTTGCAATCCAATCTCACTAATCTCTGTCTCCTCTCATGACTGCCCTCTACCCTTGCACCTACCCACATACAACAACAGAGGAGGGGGCGAGTTCATTGTGGGAGTTGTGATGTGCTACACTGGGACCATCACACACGCTTTTGTCCATACTTCTTTTGTTTTATTAGATATTTGCTTTATTTGCATTTCAAATTTCAAATGTTATCCTCTTTCCTCATTTCCCCTCCAAAAAAACCCCTATCCCATCTCCCTTCTCCCTTCTCACCAACCCCATCCCACCACCACTCCCACTTTTCTGGCCTGGCATTCCCCTACACTGGGGCATTGAGCCTTCACAGGACCAGTGGCCTCTCCTTTCATTGATGTCTGAGAAGGCCATCCTCTGCTACATATGTAGCTGGAGCCATGGGTCCTCCATGTGAACTCTTTGGTTGGTGGTGTAGTCCCTGGGAGCTCTGGGGGTACTGGTTGATACCATATTGTTACTCCTCTTATGGGGCTGCAAACCAGGTCAGTTTCTTGGGTTCTTTCTCTAGCTCCTCCATTGGGGATTCTATGCTCAGTCCATTAGTTGGCTGTAAGTGTCAACTTTGTATTTGTCAGGCATTGTCAGAGCCTCTCGGGAGACAGCTATATCAGGATCTCTTCAGTTAGCATTTGTTGGCATCCACAATCGTGTCTGGGTTTAGTAACTGTATAAGGGATGGATCCCCTGGTGAGACTGTCCTTTCCCTCAGTCTCTCCTCCACACTTTGTCTCTGAGTCTCCTCCAATGGTCATTTTGATCCCTCTTCTGAGAAAGACTGAAGTATCCACACTTCGGTCTTCCTTCTTCTTGAGCTTCATGTGGTCTGTGAATTGTATCTTGTGTATTTGGAGCTTTTGGGCTAATTTTCACTTATCAGTGAGTAGAGCATGTGTTCTTATTACATGATGGAGCATCTTCTGAGTATATATGCCCAGGAGTATTATAGCTGGGTCCTCAGGTAGTAGTATTATGTCCAGTTTTCTGATGTACCACCAAACTGATTTCCAGAGTGGTTGCACCAGCTTGCAATCCCTTCAGCAATGGAGGAGTATTCCTTTTTCTCCACATCCTTGCCAGCATCTGCTGTCCCCTGAGTTTTTTATCTTAGCCATTCTGACTGGTATGAGGAGCAATCTCAGGGTTGTTTTGGTTTGTATTTCTCTGGTGATTAAGAATGTTGAACATTTCTTTAGGTGCTTCTCAGCCATCCGGTATTCCTCAATTGAGAATTATTTGTTTAGCCCTGCACCCCATTTTTTAAATAGGGTTATTTGGTTGTCTGGAGTATAACTCCTTGAGTTCTTTGTGTATGTTGGATATTAGCCCACTGTCTAATGAAGGATTGGCGACACTTCTTTGCTTGCAAATGTTTATTGCAATGACTCAATGGTCTAGTACAAGGCCTCTGGCTACTGTAATTCTATCAATACTGGAACGTCTCTGGGACACCTCTGGGCTATCCTGTTATTATCCTGTGTTGTGGAGATTCTATTGATTTTGATTTGTAGAACTGAATCTTTCATGCACCCTCCCAGTTCTTCAATGGGATAGATGTTGGTGTGGTCCAATTCAAAACTCTAAATTTGCATCTGAGAGGTATCTGCACTAGTCAATCCACTAGCTCCCATGCTCTCATACCTTCAGCGTGCTATGCTACCCAGGGGAGGTGCAGGGCTTACTTTCCTGAATTCTGCCTCTTGTGAGAAGAAGGACCAGGTCTTCTGCTCTCATGACCTTAGGGTCAGATCTCCCACCTGCCATAAGTGATGAGGGGCAAAAAGGAAGGTATCTCTCCTTTAAACCACCGCCACACAGGAGACAAGTGGTAGGATCAGCTTTCCTATGCTCATATCCTCAGAGCTCTCTCACCCACAATTCCATGACCAGGGCATGACCTGCTTTTCCATATAATGTGGCAGGTTAGGGGTAGAGTCAGCTCTTCTGCTCTCATACCACCAGGGTTAACTTTCCCATGATTCCTAGCTGAAGGGTGCAGTTCTTCACATCCCTTAAACATCAACATGTCCCTGAGGAGAAGTCCAGACCAGGGAGGTTCACCTGGCCTCTGATGGTAATAGACACCTACTGCTGGAGGGCTATGGTCCCAAATGTGGCCCTAGGTGGTAGCACAGGCCAGGAACCCATCATGGTCCCAAGTGGCATTATCAGCTGCAAACATTAGGCTGTTCTTCACTACCTTTGTGTCTTCTGTTCTACCTCTCTTCATAGTGCCCACATCCTTCTGTTTCTCTTTCTCTTCTATTTCCCCACCACTTACATGCTTCTTTTAGGGGCACCTGAGATAATTTAGTGTCTGGAGTCATCTCAGGAGTAATCCCAGGGGGGAGGTCTGTGCCTTGCTCATACATTATGGCACCAGGCAAGCTACTTCCCAGTCTGGGTCCCATGGTATTAGCCTGGTGGTAATCTTGATCTTGCTTCTTGCCCAGTCTCAGAATCTCTACCTACCCCAGGCCACTGACTTAGGTAAAATAGGGTTCTTCTAGTCTCCAGCTTGAACCTGGTTCCTGACAGTCCGTCAGGGCTTGCCTGGTGCCATACTGGTGGTCTTCTCAGGCTATCTTTTTTTAGGGAATGCTAGGCTACTAATCATTCAGAGTTTCATAAATCAGTACACTGAGCATACATATAGCCTTTCTTCTCTCTACCACATATTGATGCATATGTCACACAGCAGTCACACCTACAATGCTTCTAGGGGCAGATATTAAACCAGTCTTAATCAGACTGTCACTTTTTATAATGCATACCTCACATTCACAAACACTGATTTTTGTTAAATATTTCATGAATTTCAAAACATCTGACTAATAAGGCAACCTTCCCTAGCCACCTAGAGTTGGTGTTGAATACCAATAAATTATTTTAAAATAGTTTGACATAATTTTTGTAATGAATTTTTAGTGATGCCTCATGAGTTCTGCTTTCTATGAATGCTGTGCTTATAAATCAAGCCCAGATTAAGTATTCTCCTGGACACAGTTCAGTTTGCACTTTCTTAATTCTTCCCTAAAAAGAAAAGGATAATAGCTCATCATCAGGTTCACAATTTTCTCCCTCCCTCTCTCATACCCCCTCTCTTTTATAGCTTTCTCCTGTTCTACCATAGCCACAGTAAAAGTCTTTCTGAACACAGAGGCATGTCAATCGTTAAGCTTTAGACACATGGGAGAATTATAAATGATTCTGTTTTCTTCTACAATGCATTGTGTAATCATTTTTTATCTGTTTTGGAAAGAAATCATGTGACTTAAAAATGATGAAATAAGAGAGATAATGAGCTTGAATCATTGTAACTTCTTGGATCCAATAAAGCCAATCCCGACACTTTCAGTTCTGTTTCTATTACTACTGTGGCTTGCATGTTGCCTCTATTGCTTAGGTTGAAATTTAGCTACCAAAGATTGTCATGGCAATGTATACCCAAAGTCCTAACAGGTGGAGGGAGTGGCTAACTCGGGAAAATTGGGCTTTATTATTCAGTAAGTTCAAAGCAAGCATGGGTGCAAAACAAGAACTACCCCAAGGAGGACATGGGGGAAATGGAAGAAGGAGAAGGAGGAGGAGGAGGAAAAGAAAAAGGAAAAGAGGGTGAGGAGGGGAAGGAAGAAGAAATATATTCAATTCAGTTGTTACAGTTCTAGAATAGATGACATTTAAGAAGTCATATGTCATGTCACTAAATTAGTTCCAAGTATGATACAATAATGATAAAACAAGTTTAAAGTTGTAATGCTATCTGAAAATCATAATCTCATTATATTTATTTGATGTAGTTCCATGATACAGAAACACAATTGTTATGTCTTTGATATAAATGTATACTCTATAGGCTTATGATTTGGATTTTAGGTCTGTAGTTCATGATCTTTGAAATTATATATATTTTTTCAAGGATATTGAGCTTGGCTGGCTGCAGTAGGCCAAGAAGGAAGAGACTTTGAAATTATACTACCCAGAGTTCCACCATAACTGTCTCTGCTTTTCCTCAGCAACCATGTGAAGAAGTCACTGCCAAAAATTGTGTCTCCAAGATTTCCTCCTTATAGTAAACTGAAATCTCTCTGAAACTAAGTACCTAAGAAGACTTTCCTTCCTTTTACTGGTTGTAGGGTTTTTATTGCACATTTAACTAAAACAGATGTGGTTGTGGAAGGACAAAGGAAGGAATACCTTCAGCAAAAATATACATAGAAGATGACATCAGATAAGACAAGCATCTGCGATCTAACTCAAACTCAGGTCCAACTAATGATACAAGGAACAAAGAGCAGTCTATGTGCAGTTATATGTACACATATGTTACACAAATTCTAAGTATATGTTTTAAGTAAATGCTTCAGAAAATACATATTTGATAATATCAAGGGTACAGTGTATAAGAAGGTATAGCAATCTGGGTTTATAAACTCCTTTTAACAAAAAGGAATATTCCAACAGCTTTTGGGAAAAGTATTCTATCTTAACTACTGATGCTACCAATGATATCTTTGAAAAGTAAAAGTACTTTTAGAGATGCCAGCTAGATAAAATAGCAGGGAAAGAAGAAAAAGTAAAGAATATCTCCAGGGAATCTAAAAAAAAAAAATCCGTGGAGGAAATAAAATCAAAGTGGACTGATGGAAATTTTTTGTAGTCACAAATCATGACTGATGTTTTCTAAAAGGGAGTTTTCTAGAGACTGAGGAGCTGAGGTAAGGGATACACGCATAACCTTCCCTCAAGAGAAATCCTTCTGTTGAGTTCACAGATGCTTAGTCACTAAATTCTATCTCATCTGTCTCTCCCTCTCTTTTTCTCTGTCTCTCTGTCTCTCTCTTTGTCTTTGTCTCTCTCTTTGTCTCTGTCTCTTTTAGTCTCTCTCTCCCCCTTTCCATCTTTTTCCATCACTCTTTCCCTTTTCTGTGTTTCTCTGTTCTATCATTTTTCTACTGGCATATATTCATTATTTGTGGTTCTGGGTTCTATAAAGACATTTTACAGAACGTGAAGTGTGTTCTGAATATTCCCCCCGTATGTGCTAACCCTTCCCCTTCTTCTAGATACTCTCCATGTTTTCTCTGTATTGTTTCTCTTACATAATTTTACATATTCATATGAAGTCTGGAAATCACACATGGAAGGAAACATTTAATATATATCTTTCTGAAAATGACAATTTGCTGAACACGATTGTCTCACATCTACGTTCTTACAGACTACATAGCTCCTTTCTTTATGAGGAAGAGGTCCTGGTAGACCTATGGCACATATTATTCTTCATCCAATCCTCTATTTATAGACACCTAGATTGATTCTATGTTTTAGCAATTATGAATATTGTGATAAAAGAAACATACATATGTGAGGGGCACTATGAATCTTTAACTTAGAGTTTTCTGATAAGTACCTAAGATTGGTGTCCTTGGAGTCCTGATCTATTTTTAGCTTTCCAAGGAATCTGTTCTGCTTTTACTATAGAAGGCTTTGATTACTTTCCAACATTTGCTGAGTAAGGATTTTATTTGCCTACATACATACCTTTTATTATTCTTTATTCTTTTTAGATCCATAATTCTTATCATTTGTTTTCTTTAAAAATAAATTTGGAACAACTAAACATAAATGGTATATGGCATATTTAGCAATGACAAAACACACAGTGTCTTGGTATCCATCACTGAAATAAGCTAATAAAATCTTGATAGGCTAATTCATCTCTTCTACCTTTGTTTACTTCTGAAGAAAAAAGGCCAGTTCTTTAATATTCTCCAAATTTTAATGTTTTAATTTCGTAAAGACCAAAAAATCCAAATGAAAACCTTGAAATAAATACATATTACGTATACACAACGTGACATTGCTTAGAAATTTCAAATAAATAATAATTTTACAAAATTAAATTTTAGGTGACGCAAACAACTTTCCAGAAGGAAAATAAGTACCTTAAAGCCCAAAGCCAAGCACCAGTACAATATTGCAACAAGCACAGTACAGAATGCTACATGCACAGTGAGGAATTCTGTGAAAGTCACAATGCATCAGGGTTCAGTGATGTATATTACAAATGTATTTCTTCATGTAGAAAACTGTGCTTGGTGGTGGACGCAGTTCATACCTATCTCATAAGACATATATACCTCATTGTTGCTGTGGTCACACTTTGTGATAATTAAGGAATCCAATTTTATCTTCAGTACACAGAATTGAACTTGCCTACAACAATCTCATTTTACTTTAATAAAATTTGCACAAAAGGAAGGACATTGGTCCTCATAATAAAAATACTATCTATGAAAGCCAACATGTCTAGTCAGTTTAGAATATGTTGTATCACATTCTATTCTGAAAGTATATTTTCTTGCAAATCTTCAGGATTGGCATCAATTCTCTTTGGAAAATCCTACCTCTGCATAAACTATCTTCTTGATTGGTAAACACCATGTTATTTCATTAGCTTCTGAGGAGAGGAAAAATGAATATTAGAAATTTTGCTTTCTTAGGGTTAGTGTTACATTGACTTGTAAATTTTCTGGTAAATCCAGACACCATTCTTTCTGATAGGGCCTCAATGACTCTCTAGAAAACCACAAACATAGATAAAATGTAGAAGATGAAGCTCGAATATTCACAGTAGGTCTGCAAACTCCATGATTGTACAGTTCATCTTTGAACTGGAGAACTTCTTCAAGAATCTCCAAGTAAGTCTTTGTACTTTGTTGTATAAGTACAGTTATAACATTTAAAACTTCTTTGGAGTATTTACCCCACATATGTCTTTCCTCTCTTGTAAGCATGATCTACTTTAAATATTCCTGGTAGTTGTTCTCATATCTTAGATCATTTTTACCATTGAATTCAGTTTCATAGCCAGAGCCATCCTAGATCCTAAAAGTATTCTCTCCAATTTTCTGAAAGAGATGATACGTACATCAGCTTACTTCGCTATATCCATGGACTCCTTGATATGCATCTTGGCCACTGACATGTACTAGGGCCCTAAGAAGAATTCAACATTATAGAAATAGAGCCTTTAGGTCACATTTTCCAAGCAGTGTTAAAGAAGGTAAGGGCGGGGCACTCTGCTCAGTGTCTCTGTGCATGCCTTTACAATCCTTTTTATTATGTTTCTCAATATAGTTTTAATTTGAATTTCTTCCAGGAGTGGTGAAGTTTGGTATTTTCTCATGCATTTATCAGTTATTAGTACTTCACTTCTGAGAACGGTTTCCTCTCTTGAAAAGCACTCCAGACAAGACTACACCCATACTTTCCTTCCCCACCAATATCTCCAGTAAATTACACATTACCAAATATGGTATGAAATGATTCTTTCCCTCAGCATAATTTGAATATATTAATCATAACTGCTGCCTTCTGTTGGAGTAGACCTTTACTTTATTTCTGATTATTATTCCTCCTACTTCTCTTGCTTCTCGCATTTATTTATTTACTTATTTATTTATTTATTTATTTATTTTTCTTTGTTCATCTATATTTTATAAGTGAGCCGGTTCATCTCATGATTTTAAATATCACACAAGTGAGACAGGGATTGTAACTCATCTGTCTTGCACATACAAAGCCCTAGGTCTGCTTGCCCTACTGAGTTAAGTAGTTAATTAATTAATTGTAAAAAATAAAGCACAATGACTGCTAGCTTTATGTTCAGCTGAGACCATGTCCTTTACATCTGTGTTTCTGCTGAATTCTGCCAGTCTAGGAAACAGCTACATGGAAGACCACTAACAATCACACATTTTCTAACATGCAAAACCCAAACACTGTTTTGAGTTCTACTTGAATGTGTTACTTCCTTTCAAAGCAGCCCCAGATCCACAAACAATTGCTAAACAAAATACTTGGGACCATTCTTCAGCCCTCTATTTTCCCATGGTCCTCATGCAATCGCTTAAAAAGTCGTGGGGTGAGCAGGGCGTGGTGGCGCACGCCTGTAAGTCCAGCACTTGGGAGGCAGAGGCAGGCGGATTTCTGAGTTCGAGGCCAGCCTGGTCTACAGAGTGAGTTCCAGGACAGCCAGGACTACACAGAGAAACCCTGTCTCAAAAAAAAAAGTCGTGGGGTTGCCTCTGACACTGTTCACTGCTTTTGGGGTCATTTCACCCTACTGGGCTGCCAACATATACCTAGTCTTACTGCAACTTGATATGCTAAGGCCTATGGATATCCATGAGAGATATCCATTTTCTGAAGAGAGATGGAGGGGCAGTGGATGGGTATTGTGGGAAATTAGAGCCACTCAATATTGATATAAATTACCCACCTAGACAGGACAAATTGTCCTGTAGTTATCCATCCCTTATAAGATATTTATAGTTACCTGTGGCTATTTAAAGCCACTCAGAATCTGGATCATCTTTTTTTTTTAATTTTTATTTTCTATATTCTATGTTTACATTCCAAAGGCTTTCACCTTTCCCAGTTCCCCCCTCCCTATGTCCCATAATTCCTTTCCCCCCCCCAACTATTCCCCAATCATCTTGATCTTCCTCTATCTTCCTACCTTCCTCTCCTCATCTTCTCTCTCTATCTCAGAAAAACTTAGCTCTGCCTCCCATTTCCTGTCCAATCACAGGGTTCTTGTTGTATTAATATTTAAATTAATTGGTAGAAAATTCTGCTACACATGGGCAATGAGATAGAAGGACTGAGAGGAAAGGAGAAAGGAGAAATTGTGGTCAGGATGTTAATTAATAAATGAATGAATGATAATTAATTTTTACAAAAGTTTTTTATTTCTTCCACATTTGCCCTCACTAATATGCTAGACTATTTCAACATGATCTCATGTATGTGTTTCTGTAATTTCTTTTTTCTACTTTGAAATAAATAAATATTCCTAGTATTCATGATAATAAATAATGTACTATTGTTGGGTGTCTTCTATCAATCAACCAACTCATGTGTTTACTTCATTCTCATGTTAATTCTATAATGAATTTATAAAATTAACTTAGTTTATGAAAATATTGAATACATAAACAAACCTCCTCACTTATTTCTATTCCAATTCCATAATTACATTCTAATTTTTTCAGAGACATAAAATATTGCACATTTACTGTTTAAAGATAACATGATCCAAAGGAATGGAGTTTGCTATGGGACTGTTTCCTTGGAATATCAGAAGTTGCATGCATAAATTACCATAAGTTACCAACAGTACTGCTAACACAAGAGCTGAACAGCAACAACGTCAATGGACAAGTCAAATTGGATGGGGAAAAGGCTTCTTGGCCTCAACCCTACACAAAGAAGTACAGGTAAATATAGAATCCTGAAAATAGGAGAAATATTTTTCACAGGGAAGAACACATCAAATAGCTATCCAGTACTAAATGGTCATCCTGAAAACATATATACAATAACATTATACAGATTAGCCAGGTTGTAGATGTGCGCTGCGTGCGCGCGTGCACACACACACACACACACACACACACACATTAATCTTTTTGAGTGAAAAAAATTATTATTAAATTATTGGTTCTTTCAACATTTCAAATGGCTAGAACAATAAGTGTGGTGACTATAATTCTTTTTAGATTTGCTTCTAATTGAATAGTGTGAAAAATGAAATCTGTATGATAATGTTTCTGCTTTGTGCAAAATGAATTTTAATGAAATTTATTTGTGAAGCTTCAATAATTAGGGTCTCTATCACATTTGATTTGGTTGAAACTAGTATTAGGGAAAAATTTTCAGAAGAGCATCTTTGAAATTATCGAACAAGGCAGTAAAATAAACTTTTGTTTTCTCTTAACAAGAGAAAATGTCCATTTCAAAATTAATTCTTCATCTTTTGTTCCTGTGAGCATTATTTACATATCAGTGTTTAGATTGATAATTTAAGTAGTGTATTGTACCCCCAAATTACCTTCACTTAGAATATAACAGGCTTTAATTTATTGTGGTATATCGAAGTCAAGTAAATCTGACAATATGTTAGAAAATAGACAAAGCCAAGTACGTGTTTTTTTCTTGAGACAAAGTTTTCCTGGCTTCCAACCTTAATCATCTCACCGAGGAATTGCAGTCTGAGAGAATTAAGGACATCTGCCACCATGTCAAGCTTATATTCATTTTTGATATTATTGGCTGAACTGGTCATATAACTTAAATTATGATTATATATCATTTTCATTCTACAAACATTGAAAATACCTCCCCATGTTATCTGAGATTTGACTTCTAGTCCAAATTTCATGAAAAAACCAAAGTAGTTTTGGATTCGAGGAATTTCTTACCTGGCAGTATGTCCCTTTATACATATATTCTATAACGTTCCTTTAACTTGGAGATCATAACTTAGTTTAAAAATGTCTTCCTTCTCTTTCTTCCTTCAGTTGCCCCACATGCCCCTTGCCATGTTCCTTTAACCTTGCCACAGTCCCCTCTTTTTCACTAACTGTTGTTGTATAATATACAGGTACACATTATCTATCTGTACAGACAGACAGACAGATAGATGGATAGACAGATAGAAGATATAAGTATGTTTTCCATAATACGTTACTAGTATGTATGTTTTCAGAGCTGACTGTTTAGACTGATAGCAATCAGAAGTGGTCCTCCAAAATTTTTTAATGGTTATTGAAATAATCCTTAAAATATAATGTTGCAAAAATATGAGAAAGAGAAACAATTTGTAGAATTTAAGCTGAAAGTTCTGGTATCTTAAGGTTTTGGTATTCTTATTCCCACCTACTCTTTTCCTTTACATTTTCAAAGAGCCACATAGAATCAGACTGTTTGGAAGACAGGATTACGTGGGATTATAGTGGCCATTTCAATCATGATATTTCATATTTTATAATTTTAGAAAAGTATTTTCTGCCTTTGCCTTGTCTTTCTCTATACTTACTTTCAGAACTAAACTCCAGCTTTATCACTCAAAGTATGTGTGTATTACAAGTTGATATTGTTACTCAGGCAGATAAAGATGAATATGTAAAATCTTGTATTAAGGCACTGATTAATTAGGAAATGAAGATGTTGCAATAGGTTTAAACTATTTTAAAAAGAAGAATATTTATATGCAATAAAAATGTGTTATTAATAAGACTGATGAGTTCTATATAAATATGTTTAATGTTCCATATGTTGTAAATATCCAGTTGTAGTGGCTATTCCTGGTTGTCAACTTAACTATATCTGGAACGAACAACAATCTAGAATTGGAATGCTCACGTATGATCCTAATCTGGAGGCTCAGAGATATAAGTTTCTGACCTGGATCTTGGCATAGAGATCTTGAATTATAGTGGCTATGAATTCCAGTTCAAGATCATCTGGGATTAAAGGCATGCAGACACACAACTTTAATCTGGGCCACACCCTCTGCTGGAGACCTACAGACTTTTATCTGGGCTACACCCTCTACTGGAGACATATATAAGGATATTGGAAGAAAGAAGACGGATTCTTCCTTGCTGGCTTGCCTCATGGGACTGAGCAACTGCTAGATCCTTGGACTTCCATCCACAACTGCTGCTGACCATTGTTGAGGAGTTGGACTACAGACTGTAAGTCATCGACAAATTCCCTAATACATACATAAATTCTGTAACTCTAGAGAACCCAGACTAATACACCAGTTAAATAGATGTAGTAATTATATATATATATATATATATATATATATATATATATATTCATACATACATACATATATGTGTGTGTGTGTGTATCTATAGATAGAGCAAACATATCTGAATCTTTGTCAGATAGAAATGTAAAAGTTAGCAAATAACTCTAATGTGAATATATGGAAAATCTTTGATTAGCAGTAGCTAAAGGTGAATTCAACTTGTGATAGCTTTTCCTTTCCTTCTGTGCTGTATTTAGATAATTCTGGTTAGTATTGTGATTGCTTTCTATGTGGGAGCTAATATTTTATAGTCCTAACTATTAAAGTAGATAAGATAGTTGCCATTTTTCTTTAGCTTTCTTAGAAAATTAAAGTAGATTTGGTGATTACTAGCCAGTTTTATAACTTTCTTATTTAGTAGTTTCTGGTGGATCCTAGTGAAGGTATATTGCAGATCTCAGAAAGTGCCACCCTAAGGCATATCTTTGCAGATTGGAAACTATTTCTAAACTAAGATATTATTTCAGGCATTCTTTTCTTTTCACTCTTGCTGTATTAACTCAGTAGAACCAGTTCCTGCAGAACTTGTACCTCTTTATCATGTCCTCTTGTCTATACTTTTGGAAAGCATCATAATTTTTCTTTATTTCTTGAAAGGTAGATTCATGGTAATATGATTACTTAATTAGAAATAATTTAATGTGCCAAATTAATGGGGTGATGAAAGGAGACTGGACGAGTTACCTGGCAATTGATCAAAGTGCTTCATCTTCTAAGACAACAGGCACATAAAAATAGTGCTTAAGTCAGAAAGGCAGATTAGTATAACAGTAGTGGGAAGACTTTTAGAAAAGAAAATTGAATTAACGAGAAGAGGGTTTTTAATGACAGGGAGTCACACTGTTATTAATACTTTCCTCTTAGAAGAGCTGCTATCTTATGTGTCACATAGTTATCTGGGTATCTCACTGAGTGTCTTTCAGAAGAACAGTAATATCTCTTCCCAGGCAGCTACAAAATATTTTATAAAAAATTACTTTAAAAGAGAGACAAGCAAAAAACACAAAAATTAGATGCAAATGTATATTTATATATTTTGCAATAATAATTTTATAAATAAAGTACTTTAAAGAGAGGCAAGCCGTGAACACCAAAATTAGATACCATTGTACCTTTACATATTTTGTAATAATAATTGATTATATATGCTTATATATAGATTTATACATAAAAGTATACATATGTTTATATATTTGCTCAAATACATATACACATTTAATTATATAATTTTATAAAAATTATATGCAATAAGTACATGTCTAATGTACACATAATAAAAATATCTATTATAACTTATAATTATATAACAATTTATGGTAATATCAACACATATCACAGCTGTTAATTGGCAGATGTTCAAAATTTCTATATAAATTGATTGTTTTATTATCAAGGTAGCAACTTCATTGTATGGGTTTCTATCATTTCTGAGCCAGTAGGTCAATGTCCAATACAAAGACCTATGTGTAATATTTTTCTGTGGGCCTTTTAAATGTAAAATCTTAAATGAAATATGTATATAATTTTTGAAATATCACAGTATGAAAGAATAACCCTGAAACTTTCCCATGTTCTACACTCCTTTGATGTTAGAGTAATATTTTTCTTTGAACTAAAAGTGATAAAACTTCACACAGTGAAAATATGTTGCATGGAGAGAACAAGATAAAAATCACCTTTTGGGTAGCAGGTGTTTAGAATCAAAACTCATTAAAGGGACATTTTAAGAAGCATTAGTGCCATTGATCAATAGAACTAATGAGACTTTCGGTTTTTCTGAGACTGACTTGAAAACAAAAAATAGAAATTCATATTATTTTGCACAAAAGCAAATGTCCAATAAATATAATTTGCAGGCTTGATACTATTGGCAATGGAGACATTTCTTTCAATTTCTTTTTTTTAATTATTTTATTGAATATATTCTTCATTTACATTTCAAATGTTATACCCTTTCCCAGTTTCCCGCCTCACAGAAAAGACCCAACCCATCCTCCCACACCCTGCCTCTAATAAGATGCCCCTCTGGTCAACCCACTCCCACCTACACCCCTTAATATCCCCATGCTGGGGTATGTATTGAGCCTTCATAGGACAAAGGACCTCTCCTCCCACTGATGCCTGACAAGGCATTCCTCTGCCACACTTGCTACTAGAACCATTTGTACCCCTAGGTTGATGGCTTAGTCCCTGGGAGCCCTGAGGGGTCTGGTTGACCGACATTTTTTCTTTCCATGGGGCTACAAACCCCTTCAGCTCCTCCAGTCCTCCCTCCAACTTTTCCATTGGGGACTCATCGCTCAGTCCAATGGTTGGCTGCCAGCATCTGCCTCTGTATCTATAAGGCTCTGGCTGGGCCCCTCCCAAGACAATGATAACAGGCTCCTTTCAGCAAGCACTTCTTGTCATCCATAACAGTGTCTGGGGTTTAGTGACTATTAGATGAATCCTTTTAGGACTCTGGGTCGCCTTTACTTCAGTCTCTGCTCCACACTTTGTCTCCATAATTGCTCCTATATTTTGTTCCCTTTCTCAGAAAAACCAAAGCACTTTGGTCTTCCTTCTTCTTGAGTTTCCTGTGATCTGTGAATTGTATCTTGTTTATTCTGAGGTTTTGGTCTGATATCCGGTTATCAGTGACTGTACATCATGAGTGCTGTTTTGTGACAAGGTTACCTCACTCAGGATGAAACATTCTAGTTCCATCCATTTGCCCGAGAATTTCATGAATTTATTGCTTTTTAATATTTGAGTAGTACTCCATTGTATAAATATACCATATTTTCTGTATCCATTCCTCTATTGAAGGTCATCTGGGTTCTTTCCAGCTTCTGGCTATTATAAATAAGCCTAATATGAACACAGGAAAGCATAAGTCCTTATTATACATTGGAGCATCAGGCAGGAAGATCAATGGAATAGAATTGAAGACGCAGAAATGAACCCACACACCTAATGTCACAAAGGAGCTAAGAACATCCAGTGAAAAAAAGACAGCATTTTAAACAAATGGTGCTGGATCAACTGGAGGTCAACATGTAGAAAAATGCAAATTGACCAACTCTCATCTTCTTGTACAAAGCTCAAGTCCAAGTGGATCAAGGACCTCCACATAAAACGAGATCCACTGAAGCTTATAGAGGAGAAAGTGGGGAAGATACTTGAACACATCTGCACAGGTGAAAATTTCCTGAACAGAACACCAATGGCTTATGTTCTAAGAACAAGAATAGACAAATGGGACCTCATAAAATTGCAAAGCTTCTGTAAGGCAAAGGACACTGTCAATAGGACAAAACAGCAACCAACAGATTGGGAAAAGATCTTTACCAATCCTACATCTAATAAAGTGTTAATATCCAATAAGTACAAAGAACTCAAGAAGTTAGATTCCAGAGAGTCAAATAATCCTATTAAAAATTGGGGTACAGAGATAAACAGAGATTTTGCAACTGAGATACTCGAATGTCTATGAAGCGCCTAAAGAAATGTTCAGCATCCTTAATTATCAGGGAAATGTAAATCAAAACAACCCTGAGATTTCACCTCACATCAGTCAGAAGGGATAAGATGAAAAGCTCAGGGGACAGCAGATGCTGGTGAGGATGTGGACAAAGAGGAAAACTCCTCCACTGCTGGTGGGATTGCAAGCTGGTACAACCACTCTGGAAATCAGTTTCACAGTTCCTCATAGTTCCTTGCACTTCCATAGTACTACCTGAGGACCCAGCTATAACAATATCTCAATTTCTATATTACTTAAATTCATAATTATTATATGAAGAAAGTGACACTGAATATGATTTCAAGCCAGTCACCCCAGCAATGGGCAAGTAATCTATCTATGCAAAGTGAAGCTGTGCATTTTTATAATATAGAGAACACTTAGCATGTATTTATGAATCAATTCTAAAATTCAGTAATGAAAAAATATACCTTCTTAGCAGTGTTAGAAAATATAATGGGTACTTTTATGAAGACATATAACAGCTATATATTTTTATTATCACTGTTCATAGAGTTGTTGATATCTCTTTAAACAATAACTTCTTATAATAATGAATGTAGTTAATACCACTATCAGAAATCAAGAAATTATAAAAGGGAAATGGGATTTAGATGGAAATTAAAACTTATAACCCCAGTCTCAGTGAGTTGAACTGAGAACATTTATAGTTACCACCTACTTCTATGGTTGTCCATGTGAGGAAATTTAAAAAAAAATGTTTCCATTATTTTTAGAACACAGAGCACAGAATTAATAGACTAGGATTTGTGGGAGCTCACAGAGATCAGGGAACCTGTATTGGGATCTGGCTTAAGTCCTCTACATATATGTTATATATGAGTAGTTTGGAGAGATCAGGGTAGTAGAGGGAAGAAAAAAATAGAAGAAGCAAGAAGAAAAACAAAAAGAAGATAAAAAGTTTATTTTGTGTTTATAGAAATCAAAAAATAAAAAGGTTAGTATAAATGCTATGATTTTAAAAATAAATACCTTTATTAATTACTTGAGTACTTTATTCTATGTATGTTGATCACATTTACCCCAAATTCCTTTTGAAGAAAATTACTGAGGTTTCAAAAAAAAAGTAGACTATTTCCAAAATGTCTTGAATAAACTATCATTTTTGTTATCTTCATTTTTAGGATAGTTTAAACATCCACCCAGTAAGCATGATGAATTAAAACCAAAACCAACCAGAGCAAAGCTGAATAAATCTCTAAGTAGGGACTCTACAAGAGAAAGTCAAGCAAGTTAGTCATTTAAAACATGGAATTTTTTCAACTTCTTTCTCCTTAGCCATTCTCCATCATGCTAAGACATGCCAAGAGCAAACTTGGAAAAACACATGTTGATTAACATAACAACACAGTCAAGGGGATTTATCAATTTGATTAGAAAGCTTGTATTCTTCTGTATATTTTCTATGCTAAACTAATTTTTAATTTTATCTACCTGAAATGTATCCTCCATAGCTAATCTAGTTAATTGCAGTTCTAAAAGACATTCTTTTAAAATTATTTTTTGCTTATTTTAATTAATCAAAGATAGTTACCAAATGGATTAGTTTAGAATAGACATAATTATAAACCTTAGTAAAAAAACCAGATTCAATTTTGACAGAGGCAAATGTCCAAGAGACGTCTTGTTTTTAAGCTGGTAGTGTTTTAAGAGCAAAAGAAATATTAACAAAGACATGCAATGAACATTGTATATGATTTAAGATCACATTAACCTTTGTAGCAGTGTTACAGTTTCTAGAAAATTTTATATCAACTGCAAAATATAAAAGCAGAGATTTCTATTATGTTCTTTTATTCCTATACTATTTCCAAAAAAAACCATATAGTAACTAAGACAACTGTGTTAGCTTGATATCAATGCTATATAACCTCCTCCTGAGTTCCTTCTCTTTACTTCTCTTCATGAAAATAGAAATGCGTAATTTGTTACCTTTCCTCAGGTTTCAGTAACTATGGTATCTTTAAACCCATATTTAAAGGAAGTAGAATTTATCTCTGAGATGTAGGTCAGAGAAATATGGGCATGAATATCCAAGTATTTAATTAACTTATAAAAGAAATGAATAATATGATCAGGTGTTTTAATAATAATCACAACAATTAAAACATTTCTATGCACTCCATTTTGTTGTTACAGAAGAGAATAATCTTAATTTTATGCAATTAAAGGAAATACATAAACCTGCTTTTGGTACAAAGAAAAGATGATTACTGCACTGTCTTCATCCTGCAGCTCAGTTGATATAGACATTGTATGTCTTTACTACCTATATTTAAGCATCACATAAAAACTCATGTTGTAAAAATGCCTTCCAAGTACCCATACTGCTCAAACACTGTCAGATTTATGTTTCATCGTGTATGATAAAGTGGTCAATGTCTAGTGAAATCAAATCTTAAATAATGAATTTGTAGAAAAGAATTAAAAGTAATTATACATTCATCTGGATGTGTTGTAATTAAGTTCAGTGTTTTACCCATTGCTAAGTGTGAGCCTTACCCTGAGCAACACATGAAGACTGGCATTTACTAATACTTTCTAAGACTGAAGGAAATCCATATTTAAAGGAAATAGAATTTGTCATAGGACCCACATTATTTCCCAAATTAAAATAAGGAATATAACAAAGCATTTAAGAAAAAATACGAGATGTGAATAGCTATCTGCCAGCCACTTGTAGGACCGAGATAAGCAGATGATCACTACAACAGTGATTTGCTATTGCAATTTATTTACATCATAGACATCAGACAGCAGTTCTTGAGGAGCAACTGATATTTGATTAGTGAAATTTTGACAAGACAGAAATTGTTTCCCTTAGTATAGATGTTGCCATACATAATGTGTCAGTATTAACCTGTGGTTAAGATTTGTAATGCTCAAGAAATACATCTGTGAACTGGTTTTCCTGTTCACGGATCTGCAGTCTCAATTCTGAAATGCTTTGTGACAAAGTTTATTACTTTTCTGAGAGAAAAATCTCTGTATCTATTTCCACTTGATGTGCCAGCAAGGAGCATTTTCATGTTTTCAGTAATTCATAAATATTTTGTACTAAATATTGGATTCTTAAAGCAATATGAAATATGGCAAATAATGATGAAGTGAGAAGTAAAATACATGTGCAATGGGATTTCATGAGTAGGTTACTTAATTTTAGTGTCTGCAAAGACTCACTTTATGATTCTAGCTGAAAAATAAAGGTGAGCCAAATATAGACATTTTCATCAGTTGCTTTGTCTGCTCCACGTTGTTGTGATTTTTAATGTGAAATATAAAAATATCATCAACATAGGAAACAGAACAATGTTTCATTACAACATTTTGGAATTTTGAAGACAAGGTCAACAAATCAATAAATGTCTCTTTTGGTTTAAAAGTATATAGTATGGTGAAGCACCATCCCTACTAAGTATTCCTTGGTCGTTAGAATGTTCACATTTTCATTATGCTATAAAAGAACATGATACAGGAAAAGAAACCAACACCAGGCTAGAGATATACATTTTTCTTCTTCTGGACATTATTATTCTAGTTGATTATTGGTGAATTTTTCACTTATTTAGACCATGTCTAAAGTCTGAATTAGCTATAAACAATAGGAGCTTTCTTTTACATCTACTATTCCAAAAAAATGCTTTTGATAGCATTTCCTATAAACTTTAGATGAAATATAAATAACCTTGGCTTCTCATCTGAATATTTTTAAGATTTGGCAAAATCTGTTTCATTTGTGGAAGTCCAGTTTAAGTATGAAAAGAAAAAGTTGTAAGTATTATTTATTATAAATGATATTTTAAATATATTTAATATATTATACAAAATACCATATTAATTATAAGATGTCTAAAATTCCTAAGCATCAAAAGTTTTAAACATGACCATGATAAGCAACCATATGGCAAAGGACAACATATTCTGACAAGGTCACGTGTTGCAGAATGAAAAAGTTTTCAACCATCTACATATCTGACCAAGTGCTAATACCTAGAATATAAAAAGAACTCAAAAAATAGGTTACCAAAAACAAATAACCCAATTAAAAATGGGGTACAGATTTAAGCAGAAGTTTCTCAAAAGAAGTAACAAACTGGCTGAAAAAATTAAGAAATGTTAAACATCTTTAATCTTCAGGGAAATACAAATTAAAACTGTATTGAAATTTCCTCTTAAAATAGAATGATCAATAAAATGAATAGTCAGAAATTTAATAATATGGTACATTTACACAATAGAATATTATTCAGTTGATGAAAAAAAATGACACCATAAACTTTTCAAGGGAATAAATGGAGCTACAGAAACCTTTCTGAGCAAAGAAACTTAGAAGCCAAAAGACAGCTATATTTTTAAGATTTTTAAATTGGATATTTTCTTTATTTACATTTCAAATGTTATCCTCTTTCCTGCCCTCCACACACACCCAGAATTCCCCAATCCTATTCCCCCTCCCCCTGCTTCTATGAGGGTGTTCCCCTACCAACACAAGCTCTTGCTTCCCTGTCCCTGAATTCCCCTACACTGGGCCATCCATAAAGCCTTCGCAGGACCAAGGACCTCTCCTCCTATTGATGCCTGAAAAGCCCATCCACTGCTACCTGTGCAGCTGGAGCCATATGTAATCCTTGGTTGATGGTTTAGTCTTTGTAAGCCCACCCCTGGGGGAGGGTAGTTGGTTGTTATTGTTCTTCCTATGGGGTTGCAAACCCCTTCAGCTCCTTCAGTCCTTTCTCTAACTCCTCCATTGGGGACCCTTGCTCAGTCCAATGGTTGGCTGAGAGCTTCTGCCTCTATTTGTCAGGCTCTGGCAGAGCCTCTCAGCAGCCAGCTGTATCAGGCTCCTTTCTGTGAGTACTTCTTAGCATCCACAATAGTGTCTGAGTTTGGTAACTGTATATGGGATGGATCCCCAGGTGGGGAGTCTCTGGATGGCCTTTCCTTGAGTCTCTGCTCCATACTTTGTCTCCATATTTGCTCTTGTGTGTATTTTGTTCCCCCTTTCTATGGCAATATTATTGTCAGCATTCTCCACTGAAGAAAATGAAACCGAAAGAAGTTAAGCAAAAAATTCAAGGCGAACCATATGGGGGAAAAATGGTATTTAAATACACATGTCCACACAGATGTTTTTCTTTCTTAAACTACACTTCTTTGATTACAGACAAGCCTGGAAAGGTGAGGCAAGTGTTGATTTGAAACACACCTTGAGTTGCACCTCTTTACACGCCTATTCAGTAACCATGGACTGACAACAAAAACAATGGAACTGAGAAATAGGGAGTTGGTGACCTCTTTTGTAAAAGCACTTTTATGAGACAACTAAAGTCAGAAATTCTAAGAAATATAAATTAAATCACCATCCTCACAAAGTATATAATCCTGACCAATGATCAGCACTGTGGATACTGGATCTGGATCTTATACTGTAAGAACTGTATGCTTGCAATATCCTCAGGCAGTTAGCAACACTGAATAAACAACAGGAAAGGGAATGTCTCACATATCCTACTTTGTTCCATAAGACTTTTAATGAAGGACAACACCTTGATGAACTATTGGTCATATCCATAAAGAAGAGAATCTTCCTGGGATTAGCAGCATTCAATTTATTGATATAAGAAGAATAACAAGAAATCAATTCTATTGCTAGTGAAGTAGGTCATTGGTGGGTTACAGTTAGCTTTTCATCATGAAATTTATTACAATGTAGGTTCCCAGTGATTTCCAAGGGAACACTATATGTAGATCAGAAGTAAAGTCATAGAAAAAATTAGTCTATATTTACACTTTCTGTAAATATGTATGACCATAAATGTCACCACTTTGGGGTTAATGAGCTTGTGACTTTAGAGAGTCAACATACTGAATGTGGTAAAAGGTAGCATAACAATTCAAATAGGAAAATTGACAAATATTTGTTCTTCCTTAGAGAATATGACATGCATTAACAAATTATTACATGATTGCATGTGTGCAAAAGTATCCTTTCATGAAGAACATGATAATTTAATGAATTCAAGACATAGTGAAGAATATTAACATTCTATAATTAATTGCAGTGTGCCATTATAGAAATGTAGATAAAAAGATAACGGAATACAGGAGTGGGTCTCTTTCCAACTATGTAGAGAATGGCAGCAATTCTCAAAGATAATGAGTTGATATCCGGTGACTGAAAGTGAATTAAGTAATTAAGTAAAATGTAAAGTAAGATCTTGGCAGTGTAAAATCCTTCTTTATTGGCTCACTCAAAATTCTGGGAGGAAAAATCACAGTAAAGATGACTATACATTTCCTTACTGAAAGGAAGTCCAAAGGAACATCTCTTAAGTGAGTCCAGACAACATGAAATAGCTTTTACATTATGATCCAGTATCTCCACTAACTTGTCGTTTATTATTTTCTTCTAATGGAACATTATATAGTATTTGGTTTGAATAGGATTCTACACATGTGCTAGATGTTTATTCATTAACACAATAAGTAATGCTTGGTTTCTTTAAAAAGTACAAACTATCATTTTTTTCATGTCTTTTTTAAAAGTATTAACAGACAGCTATGTTATGACATATATTCTTCAGAAATCTTAACTTTATTTTACAATAATAGTTGTGTGTGCTCATTTGTGCTTGCTTGTGCTTAATGTTTCAGGACCCAAAGCCCCAAATCTCCTTGTCCAAATGGTCTTTATTCAGATTCCATTGGGTTTAGACACCATGTCAGAAAAAAAATAACTCCTTGCTATTATCCTGCATCTGTAACTTAGGTCACTTGAAATATTCTTAGCTATGAAAATTGAATGATTAATATTTTTCATAGGAGAGACATTGTTTAAAATTTCTATTCTATCAGAAAGGAACAACTCTATGGGTCTGGTTCCAGCTTTCATAGTATTCTATATGCTGTGATAACAAAGAACCTTAGACTAATTTATAAAGAACTGGTATATGTTTTCTCCTGGTTTTAGAAGCTGGGAATTCCAAGAGCAAAGTGTTGATATGCTGAGCTGTTTAATGAAAGTTGATTTGCTTTGACATTGCATTCTTTAGACAGTTGTTGTGGGTTGTGACCCCTTTGGGGTCAAAGAACCCTATTACAGGGGTTGTATAACAGATATCCTTCATATGAGATCTTTATTTTCACATTCATATAGGTAGCAAAATTACAGTTATGAAGTAGCAATAAAATAATTTTGTTCAGGTTTACCACAACATGAGCAACTATATTAAAGGGTAAAAGCATTCTTAATGTTTGGAACTACTGTTCTAGAGGGAAAGAATATACATCCTCATGTGACAGACCAATTAATACTCCCTAAACTCCAGAATTCAACTAATGGCCAATAATCCCATCAATACACAAGGCAGAGCTGCAATAGACAAAACTCTTCTTAAATATCTTCCCTCTTAATAGGATCACATTAACAATGCTAGTATTTCAGAGGAGACAGTGCACAGCAGTAGGTAATATTTATAGATTTTTTTTAACCCGTAAGTTCACAAACACAAGTGTGAATTACAAAGGTTTTTCTTCCTATACAGATGTTAACATCTCTTTAGTCTCTCAAGCACTAACACTTTTATTTTAAAAAATGAACTCCCATCTGTGTAACCTTCAAATTTTTCTTTTTATAAAATTTTTTATTGGATATATTCTATATTTACATTTCATTAATAGAAAATCAACTGGGGAAGACCGTTGAGGACATTGAACCCCGCCCCCCAAAGGTGCCACATGCCCTTTTCCCTCCCCCTGTTCCCCATTCACCCCTTCCCACTTCCCTGTTCTGGTATTCCCCTACACTGATGCTTTGATCCTTTCTAGCACCAGTGTCCACTCCATTCTTCTTGTCAGACATCATTTGGTATGGGGATTATGTCTTTGGGGTCCCAAGATTCTAGGCTAATATCAACTTATCAGTGAGTACATACCATGGGGATTCTTTTGAGACTGGGTTACCTCACTTAGTATGATGCTCTCTAGCACCATCCATTTCTCTAAGAATTTCATGAATTCATTGTTTCTAATGGCTGAATAGTACTCCATTGTGTATATATACCACAATTTTTGTATCCATTCCTCTGTTGAGGGACATCTGGGTTCTTTCCAGCTTCAGGCTATTGTAAATAATAATATTATAAATAAATATGGCTGCTATGAACATAGTGGAGCACGTATCATTATTGCATGCTTGGGAATCTCCTGGATATATGCCCAGGAGGGGTATGGCTGAGTCCTCTAGAAGTATCATGTCCAGTTTTCTGAGGAACCACCAGACTGATATCCAGAGTGGTTGTACCAGCTTGCAATCCCACCAGCAGTGGAGGAGTGTTCCTCTTTCTCCACATCCTCACCAACACCTGATTTCTCCTGAGTTTTAATCTTAGCCATTCTGAATGGTGTGAAGTGAAATCTCAGAGTTGTTTTGATTTTCATTTCTTTAATGACTAATGATGTTGAACATTTTTAAGGTGTTTCTCAGTCATCTGAATTTC
Organism: Apodemus agrarius; assembly: GCA_964023405.1. NCBI lineage: Eukaryota > Metazoa > Chordata > Mammalia > Rodentia > Muridae > Apodemus > Apodemus agrarius. Next base: position 47,065,627 of record OZ030007.1, on the reverse strand, counting down.
TTCAGGTAAAAAGTCTTTGTTTAGCTCTGTACCCCATTTTTGGATGGGGTTATTTGGTTTTCTGGGGTCTAACTTCTTGAGTTCTTTATATACATTGGATATTAGGCCTCTGTCAGATGTAGGGTTGGTGAAGATATTTTCCCAATTTGTTGGTTGCCGATTTGTCCTTTTGACAGTGTCTTTTGCCTTACAGAAACTTTGTAATTTTATGAGGTCCCATTTGTCTATTCTTGATCTTGAAGCATAAGCAATTGGTGTTCTGTTCAGGAACTTTCCCCCTGAGCCAATGACCTCAAGGGTCTTCCCCAGTTGAGTTTCTATTAATTTTAGTGTGTCTGGTTTTATGTGGAGGTCCTTGATCCACTTGGAGATGAGCTTAGTACAATGAGATAAGAGTGGATCAATTCTCATTCTTCGGCATGATGACCTCCAGTTGAACCAGCACCATTTGTTGAAAAGGCTATCTTTTTTCCACTGGATGTTTTCAGCTCCTTTGTCGAAGATCAATTGACCATATATGTGTGGGTTCACTTCTGGGTCTTCATTCCTATTCCATTGTTCCACCTCCCTCTCACTGTACCAATACCATGCAGTTTTTAACACTACTGCTCTGTTGTATAGCTTGAGGTCCTGGATATTGATTCCCTCAGAAGTTCTTTTACTGTTGATGATAGTTTTAGCTATCCTGAGATTTTTGTTATTCCAGAAGAATTTGAAAATTGATCTTTCTAACTCTATGAAGAACTGAGTTGGGATTTTGATGGGATTGCATTGAATCTGTATATTGCTTTTGGCAAGATTGCCATTTTAACTATATTAATCCTGCCAACCCATGAGCATGGAAGATTTTTCCATTTTTTTAGGTCTTCTTCCATTTCCTCCTTCAGAGACATGAAGTTTTTGTCATATAAATCTTTCACTTGTTTGGTTAGAGTCACACCAAGATACTTTAAATTGTTTGTGGCTATTGTGAAGGGTGTCATTTCCCTAATTTCTTCAATAGCAACAAAAACAACAGAAAATCCTCATATACATGAAGACTGAACAATATTCTACTCAATGATACCTTAGTCAAGGAAGAAAGAAAGAAAGAAAGAAAGAAAGAAAGAAAGAAAGAAAGAAAGAAAGAAGAAAGAAAGGAAAGAAAGAAAGAAAGAAAGAAAGAAAGAAAGAAAGCAAAGTCTTTCTAGAATTTCATGAAAATGAAGGCACAACATACCCAAATCTATGGGACACAATGAAAGCAGTGCTAAGAGGAAAACTCATAGCCCTGAGTGCCTCCAAAAAGAAACAAGAGAGAGCATATACTAGCAACTTAAAGGCACACCTGAAAGCTCTGGAACAAAAAGAAGCTATTTTACCCAGAAAGAGTAGAAGACAGGAAATCATCAAACTCAGGGCTGAAATCAATCAAGTTGAAGCAAAGGAAACCATACAAAGAATCAACAAAACCAGGAGCTGGTTCTTTGAGAAAATCAACAATATAGATAAACCCCTAGCCAGACTTACCAAAGGGCACAGAGACAGTATTCAAATTAACAAAATTAGCAATGAAAAGGGAGATATAACAACAGAAACTGAGGAAATTCAAAAAATCATCAGATCCTACTACAAAGCCTATACTCAACACAACTGGAGAATGTGGAGGAAATGGACAATTTCCTAGACAGATACCAAACACCAAAATTAAATCAGGATCAAATAGATTGTCTAAACAGTCCCATAACCCCCAAAGAAATAGAAGAATTCATAGAAAGTCTTCCAACCAAAAAAAGCAGAGGACCAGATGGTTTTAGTGCAAATTCTATCAGACCTTCAAAGGAGACCTAATACTAATACTTTTCAAACTAATCCACAAAATACAAACAGAAGGAACACTACCCAACTCATTCTATGAAGCCACTGATACCAAATCCACACAAAGAGGCTCAGGGGGGGAATTCCTGAACAATGTCCTCAAGGGTCTTCCCCAGTTTCTTTTCTATTAGTTTTAGTGTATCTAGTTTTATGTGGAGGTCCTTGATCCACTTGGAGTTGAGCTGAGTACAAGAAGATAAGAATGGGTCAATTCTCATTCTTCTGCATGTTGACCTCCAGTTGAGCCAGCACCATTTGTTGAAAAGGTCATCTTTTCTACACTGGATATTTTCAGCTCCTTTGTCAAAGATCAATTGGCCATAGATGTGTGGATTCAGTTCTGGGTCTTTAATCCTATTCCATTGATACACCTCCCTGTCACTGTACCAATACCATGCAGGTTTTAACACTACTGCTCTGTAGTACTGCTTGAGGCCCAGGATACTGATTCCCCCAGAAGTTCTTTTACTGTTGATAATAGTTTTAGCTATTCTGGGTTTTTTGTTATTCCAGATGAATTTGAGAATTGCTCTTTCTAACTCTATGAAGAACTGAGTTGGAGTTTTAATGGGGATTGCATTGAATCTGTATATTGCTTATGGCAAGATTGCCATTTTAACTATGTTAATCCTGCCAATGCACCAGCAAGGAAGATTTTTCCATTTTCTGAGGTCTTCTTCCATTTCCTTCTTCAGAGACATGAAGTTCTTGTCATACAAATCTTTCACTTGTTTGGTTAGAGTCACACCAAGATACTTTATATTGTTTGTGGCTATTATGAAGGATGTCATTTCCCTAACTTCTTTCTCAGCCTGCTTATCCTTTGAGTATAGGAAGGCTACTGATTTGCTTGAGTTCATTTTATAACCAGCCACTTTGCTGAAGTTGTTTATCAGCTGTAGGAGTTCTCTGGTAGAGTTATTTGGGTCACTTATATATATTATCATATCATCTGCGAATAGTGATAGTTTGACTTCTTCTCTTCCAGTTTGTATCCCTTTGACTTACTTATGTTGTAAAATTGCTCTAGCTAGTACCTCAAGTACTATATTGAAAAGATATGGTGAGAGGGGTCAGCCTTGTCTAGTCCCTGATTTTAGTGGGATTGCTTCAAGTTTCTCTCCCTTTACTTTGATGTTGGCTACCAGTCTGCTGTAAATTGCTTTTACTATGTTTAGGTATGGGCCTTGATTTTCTGTTCTTTCCAAGACTTTTAGCATGAAAGGATGCTGAATTTTTTCAAATGCTTTTTCAGAAACCAATGAAATGACCATGTGGTTTTTTCTTTGAGTTTGTTTATGTAGTGGATTACTTTGATGGATTTCCTTATATTGAAGCATCCTTGCATCCCTGGGATGAAGCCAACTTGATCATGGTGAATGATCCTTTTGATATGTTCTTGGATTCAGTTGGCAAGAATTTTATTGAATATTTTTGCATATATGTTCATAAGGGAAATTGGTCTTCAGTTCTCTTTATTAGTTGGATCTTTGTGTGATTTTGGATCATCGTAATTGTGGCTTTGTAGAATGAGTTGGGTAGTGTTCCTTTTGTTTCTATTTTGTGGAATTGTTTGAAGAGTATTGGTATTTGGTCTTCAGAGATAAACAGATGGCAAAAGGCAAACATAGGAACATTACTAACAGAAATCAAGGAAATGTGGCAACATCTGAACCCAATTCGCCAACCACAGCAAGTTCTTGATACCCCAACATCAGAAAAACAAGATTTGGATTCAAAAGCACTGGTCATGATGCTGCTAGAGGAACCCAAAAAAAGACACAATCAAATCTCTTAAAGAAATGCAGGGGAACATGAATAGGTTAGAAGCACTTACAACACAAACACACAAATGATTTAAAGAATTCCAGGAGAATATGGATCAACAGACAGAAGCCAATAAAGAGGAAACAAAAAAATAACTTAAAGAAATGCAGGAGAAATTGAGTCAATAGGCAGAAGTCATGAAAGAGGAAACACAAAAATCTCTTAAAGAATTACATGAAAACACAAACAAACAAGTGAAGGAACTGTGCAAAACCATCGAGGATCTAAACACAGAGGTAGAAACAACTAAGAAGTCACTAAGAGAGACAACTTTGGAGATAGAAAACCTTTGGAAGAAATCAGGGGTCGTAGATGCGAATATCATCAACAGAATACAAGAAATAGAGGTAAGAATCTCAGATACTTAAAATACCATAGAAACCATTGACTCCACAGTCAAAGAAAATGCAAAATGCAAAATGATTGTAAGCCAAAATATCCAGGAAATCCAGGAGACAATGAGAAGACCAAACCTAAGGATTATAGGGATAGATGAGAGTAAAGATCTACAACTTAAAGGGCCAGCAAATATCTTCAACAAAATTATAGAAGAAAACTTCGCTAAGCTTAAGAAAGAGATGCCCATGAATATACAAGCAGCCTATAGAACACCAGACTGGACCAGAACAGAAATACCTCCTGTCTCATAATATTCAAAACCCCAAAAGTACTAAACAAAGAAAGAATATTAAAGGCAGAAAGAGAAAAAGGCCAAGGAACTTATAAAGGAAGACCTATCAGAATCACACCAGACTTCTCACCAGAGACCATGAAAGCTAGAAGATCATTCGCAGATCTCATGCAGACTCTAAGAGAACACAAATGGCAGCCAAGACTACTATACCCAGCAAAACTCTCAATCAACATAGATGGAGAAATCAAAATATTCTATGACAAGCCCAAATTTACACAATATATTTACACTAACCCAGCCCTACAAAGGATAATAGGAGAAAAACTCCAATACAAGGAGGGAAAGTACACCGGGAAAAATCAAGATAGTAATCTTCTTCCATCAAACTCCAAAGAAGATAACCACTCAAAAACAAAAATAACATAAAAATTGACAGGAAGAAATAATCACTATTCCTTAATATCTCTTAATATCAATGGACTCAATTCCCCAATAAAAAGACAGACTATTATAAACAAGGCTGCTATAAATATAGTGGAGCATGTGTCTTTATTGTATGCAGGGGAATATTCTGGGTATATGCCCAGGAGTGGTATGCCAGGGTCCTCTGGAAGTGACATGCCCAATTTTCTGAGGAACCGCCAAACTGATTTCCAGAATGGTTTTACCATTTTGCAATCCCACCAACAGTGGAGGAGTGTTCCTCTTTCTCTATATCCTCACCAGCACTTGTTGTCTCTTGAGTTTTTAATCTTAGCCATTCTGACTGGTGTGAGGTGGAATCTCAGGGTTGTTTTGATTTGCATTTCACTGATGACGAAATTGGAAGGAGCCCAAATATCCTTCAAAGGAGGAATGGATACAGAAAATGTGGTATATTTATACAATGGAATACTACTCAGCAATTAAAAATAATGAATTCATGCAATTTGTAGGTAAATGGTTAGATCTGGAAAATAATATCCTAAGTGAGTTAACCCAATTACAAAAGAATACACATGAAATGCAATCACTGATAAGTGGATATTAATGAGCCCAGAAGCCCTAAATACTCAAGGTACAATTAGCAAGTCAAATGATTCCCAAGAAGAAGAAAGGAAAGGACCCTCGGCCTGTAAAGATTGGATCCAGTTTTGTAGACCCAGAACAGAGAAATCGTGGCAGGGGGAATGATTGGGGAATAGTTGGGGGGGGAGAGAAATTATGGGACATATGGTGGGGGGGGGGAACTGTGAAAGGGGAAAGCCTTTGGAATGTAAACATAGAATATAGAAAATAAAAATGAAGAACTTCTACAGCTGATAAACAACTTCAGCAAAGTGGCAGGTTATAAAAATAACTCAAGCAAATCAGTAGCATTCTTGTACTCAAAGGACAAGCAGGCTGAGAAAGAAGTTAGGGAAATAACACCCTTCACAATAGCCACAAACAACATAAAGTACCTTGGCATAAGGTACTTTACAAGCAAAAGATCTGTATGACAGGAACTTCAAGTCCTTGAAGAAAGAAATCAAAGAAGACCTCAGAAGATGGAAAAATATTTCTTGCTCCTGGATTGGCAGGATCAATATAGTAAAAATGGCCATCTTGCCAAAAGCAATCTACAGATTCAATGCAATCCCCATCAAAATCCCAAATCAATTCTTCATAGATCTAGAAAGAGCAATTCTCAAATTCATCTGGAGCAACAAAAAACCCAGGATAGCTAAAACTATTCTCAACAATAAAAGGACTTCTGGGGGAATCAATATCCCTGACCTCAAGCAGTACTACAGAGCAATTGTGTTAAAAACTGCATGGTATTGGTACAGCAACAGGCAGGTAGATCAATGGAATAGGATTGAAGACCCAGAAATGAACCCACAGACTTATGGTCACTTGATCTTTGATAAAGGAGCCACAACCATCCAGTGGAATAAAGATAGCCTTTTCAACAAATGGTACTGGTTCAACTGGAGGTCAACATGCAGAAGAATGCAAATTGACCCACTCTTATCTCCTTGCACTAAGATCAACTCCAAGTGGATCAAGGACCTCCACATAAAACCAGACACTCTGAAACTATTAGAAAAGAAACTTGGGAAGACCCTGCAGGACATGGGCACAGGGGTAAAGTTCCTGAACAGAACACCAATAGCTTATGCTCTAAGATCAAGAATTGACAAATGGACCTCATAAAAATTACAAAGTTTCTGTAAGGCAAAAGACACTGTCAGAAGGACAAAACGCCAACCAACAAAGTGTGAAAAGATTTTCACCAACCCCATATCTGACAGAGGGCTAATATCCAATATATACAAAGAACTCAAGAAGTTAGACCCCAAAGAACCAAATAACCCTATCAAAAAATGGGGTACTGTGCTAAACAAAGAATTTTCACCAGAAGAAATGTGGATGGCCGAGAAACACCGTAAGAGATGTTCAACATCATTAGTCATCAGGGAAATGCAAATCAAAACAACCCTGAGGTTCCACCTCACACCAGTCAGAATGGCTAAGATTAAAAACTCAAGAGACAACAGGTGCTGGCGAGGATGTAGAGAAAGAGGAACATTCCTCCACTGTTGGTGGGATTGCAAAATGGTAAAACCACTCTGGAAATCAGTTTGGCAGTTCCTCAGAAAATTGGGCATGTCACCTCCAGAGCACCCTGGCATACCACTCCTGGGCATATACCCAGAGGATTCCTCTGCATACAATAAAGACACATGCTCCACTATGTTTATAGCAGCCTTGTTTATAATAGCCAGAAATTGGTAGGAGCCCAGATATCCCTCAAAAGAGGAATGGATACAGAAAATGTGGTATATTTATACAATGGAGTACTACTCAGCAATTAAAAATAATGAACTCATGCAATTTGTAGGTAAATGGTTAGATCTGGAAAATATCATCCTAAGTGAGCTAACCCAATCACAAAAGAATACACATGAAATGCAATCACTGATAAGTGGATATTAATGAGCCCAGAAGCCCTAAATACTCAAGGCACAATTAGCAAGTCAAATGACTCCCAAGAAGAAGAAAGGGGAGGACCCTGGGCCTGTAAAGATTGGATCCAGTATTGTAGACCCAGAACAGAGAAATCATGGGGGGAGGAGAATGAGTGGGGAATAGCGGGAGGGGGTGAGGAATTATGGGACATATGGTGGGGGGTAACTGGGAAAGGGGAAAGCCTTTGGAATGTAAACATAGAATATAGAAAATAAAACTTAAAAAAAAAGAAAAGAAAAATTTAAAAAAAAGACTGACTAATAGACTGGATATGGAAACAGGACCCTACATTTTGCTGCATACAGGAAACACACCTCAGGGTCAAATACAAACACTACTTTAGAGTAAATGGCTGGAAAACAATTTTATAAGCAAATGGTCTCAGGAAATGAGCTAGAAAAGCCATTCTAATATCAGGTAAAATTGACTTCCAACCTAAAGTCATCAAAAGAGACAGAATGGCACTTCTTGCTGGTCAAAAAAAAAAAAAAAAAAAAAAAAACACCAAGAAGAACTCTAAATTCTTAACATCTATGCTCCAAATGCAAGGGCACCCTCATTCGTAAAAGAAACTTTACTAAAGCTCAAAGCACACATTGCACCTAACACAATAATTGTGGGGGACCTCAACACTCCACTATCCTCAATGGACCGATCAGGAAAACAGAAACTAAACAGGGACACAGGGAAACTAAGTGAAGCTTTGGACCAATTGGATTTAACAGATATATATAGAAGATTTCATTCTAAAGCAAAAGAATATACCTTTTTCTCAGCACCTCATGGTACCTTCTCCAAAACTGACCATATAATTGGTCACAAGACAGACCTCAACAAATATAAGAAGATCAAACTAATCCCATGCCTCCTATAGGATCACCATGGAGTAAGAGTGGTCTTCAATAGGAACAAAAACAATAGAATGTCCACATACACATGGAGGCTGAACAATATTCTACTCAATGATACCTTAGTCAAGGAAGAAATAAAGAAAGAAAGCAAAGACGTTTTAGAATTTAATGAAAACAAAGGCACAACATACCCAAATCTATGGGACATAATGAAAGCAGTGCTAAGAGGAAAACTCACAGCCCTGAGTGCCTCCAAAAAGAAACTTGAGAGAACATATACTAGAAAGTTAACTGCAAACCGGAAAGCTCTGGAACAAAAAGAAGCTAATTCACCCAGGAGCAGTAGAAGAAAGGAAATCATGAACCTCAGGGCTGAAATCAATCAAGGTGAAACAAAGAATCAACAAAACCAGGAGCTGGTTCTTTGAGAAAATCAACAAGATAGGTAAACCCTTAGATAGCCTAACCAAAGGGCACAGAGACAGTATCCAAATTAACAAAATTAGAAATGAAAAGGGAGATATAACAATAGAAACTGAGGAAATTTAAAAAAATCATCAGATCCTACTACAAGAACCTATACTCAACACAACTGGAGAATCTGGAGGAAATGAACAATTTCCTAGACAGATACCGAATTAAATCAGGATCAAATAGATCGCCAACCATTCCCATAACCCCTAAAGTAATAGAAGGGATCATAGAAAGTCTTCCAACCAATAAAAGCACAGGACCAGATGGTTTTAGTGCAAAACTCTGATATTTTAAAACATGTTTTGAAGACAAGATCTTGCTGTACTGTCCAGGCTAGACTCAGATATACATACCATACCAGGTAGGCTTAAAAGTACCTAATTCCCTCTCTCAGTGCAGAAATTACAGGTGTATGACAATACACTCAACTCTATGTATGAAGATGTAAATGTCCCTCTGGCCTTATCATTTTGATAAACCTATCAAACTACATTGTATTCCAAGGATTGAACTTCTTTCTGAAAGTATTAAATGTTAAACAAATAACATTTTGGAAATTTAGGCCCCTTTTGTTGGTTTGTTCCTTTTACTTTATTCATTGATTTGTATATTTTATAACACTTAAACTATTCTTAACTTACTATACTATCAAGTAGGTGAAAAGCAATACAACCTATAATTAATTGGCATTTTGCATCATACAATATTTAAACTTAAAATTATATGTGTGTATATATACACACATATAATTTTATTTTAAATTTTTGGTTTCCAAGACAAAATCTCTGGCTGTCCTAGAACTCATTTAGGAGAATAGACCAAGCAAGACTTCAGAGATCTGCTGGACTCTGCTTCCCAGGTGGTAAGATTGAAGGCATGTGCCAGTATCACATGATTTTATATCCATTATTTTAAAATCTTTCTATATTGTCAGCAAATATTTCTGTGTAAAATTTTCCTTCAAGAAATACATTTCTGAACTATCTGCATCTAGAAAATTATAATTTAATCTTTGTAACTTTGGGCTTGTCCACTCATATGCCTGTTCCCAAAATATTGCCTCTGAGACTTAGTTGTGTACAAATAAATGCCTATGCCACAAGCAATGCCTCATTTCCTGACTAACTTATAATTTAATTAACCCAATTATTCTATTTTATGAGTGCCACATGGTTTGTTTCCTCTTTTCTTTTTCATGTCTGTGTTTTCTAAGTTTAGGGTGAATCAATACTCACCCTGATTCTCTCCTAGAATTCCCCTCTCTCTCTGCCAGAATTCCCAACTACTATTTCCTGTGTAAGATAAAAAGCTAACAGCATTTTTTATTGGATATTTCTTTATTTACACTTCAAATGTTATCCCCTTTCCAAGTTTCCCCCAAAGCTCCTATCCCATTCCTCCTACCTCTGTTTCTATGATGGTGTTCCCCCACCCACTCATTCCCACCTACCCTTCCTGGCATTTCCTTACAATGGGGCATTGAGCATTCACAGGACCAAGGGTCTCCTCTCCCATTGATGCCAGACAAGGCATATGTAACAGAGGATGGCCTTGTCCAGCATCTTCTGAAAAGGCCTTCTTCTAAGAAGGATTGAAGAATTCACATTTTAGTCTTCTTCTTGAGCTTCATGTGGTCTGTGAATTGCATCTTGAGTCTCCCGAGCTTTGGAGCTAATATCCACTTATCAATGAGTGCACATCATGTGCTTTCTTCTCTGATTGGGTTACCTCACTCAGGATGACATTTTCTAGTTCTATCCATTTGCCTGAGTACTTCATGAAGTCATTGTTTGTAATTGCTGAGTAGTATTCTATTGTGTAAATGCATCACATTTACTGTATCCATTCCTCTGCTGAAGGACATCTGGGTTCTTTCCAGCTTCTGGCTATTATAAATAAGCCTGATATGAACATAGTAGAGCATGTGTCCTTGTTATATGTTGGAGAATGTTTTGGGTATATGCCCAAGATTGGTATAGCTGAGTCCTCAGGTAATACTATGTCCAATTTTCTGAGACACTGTCAGACTGATTTCCAGAGTGATTGTACTAGCTTGAAATCCCACAAAGAATAGAGGAGTGTTCCTTCCACATCCTCACCAGCATGTGCTGTCTCCTGAGATTTTGATCTTAGCCATTCTGACAGGTGTGAGGTGAAATCTCAGGGTTTCTATTTACATTTCCCTGATGAATAAGGATATTGAACATTTCTTTGTTTCTCAGCCATTTGATATTCCTCAGTTGAGAATTCTTTGTTTAGTTCTGTACCCCACTTTTAATAGAGTTATTTGTTTCTCTGGAGTCTAACTTCTTGAGTTCTTTGTATATCTTAGATATTAGTCCTCTATTGGATGTAGGATTGGTAAAGATCTTTTTCTAATCTGTTGGTTGCTGTTTTGTCCTATGGACATTGTCCTTTGCCTCACAGAAGTTTTGCAATTGTATGAGGTACCATTTGTTGATTCTTGATCTTAGAGCATAAGGATTGGTGTTCTGTTCAGGAAATTTTCCCCAGTGTTCATGTATTTGAGGTTCTCCCAACTTTCTCTTCTATTAGTTTCAGTGTACCTGGTTTTATGTTGAAGTCCTTGATACACTTGGACTTGAGTTTTGTATGAGGAGATAAGAATGGGTTGATGTGCATTTGTTGAAAATGCTGTCTTTTTTTCCACTAGATAGTTTTAGCTCTTTCGTCAAAATTCAAGTAACCATAGGTGTATGTGTTCATTTCTGGATCTTCAGTTCTATCCCATTGATCTATGTCCTGTTTCTGCCCCCAATACCATATGTTTTTAATCACTATTGCTCTGTAATACAACTGAGGTCAGGGATGGTGATTCCCCTATCCGTTCTCTTAATGTTGAGAATAGTTTCGCTATCCTGGGGACAGATTCAATGCAATTCTCATCAAAATTCCAGCTCAATTCTTCATAGATTAGAAAAAATAATTTGCAAATTCACTTGAAATAACAAAAAACCAACAGTATTTTTATTGACATGTGATTTATCCATATAGTATATGGGAGTTTCTCTTTAGATTCCCCCCTTTAGTCCAGCAAAAGGCTCTTTCTCTTACAATAATAAATTATATACCATAATACCAATTATGAAAACTATCAGGTGAGACTATATTTACAATATCTTGACAATATATGTTTGGTAACCTTGCAGAAAGTACCCTATTTTCTATACCAACTTGTGAGTTAAGAGTTCTATAACTAAATCCATATCTGTCATAAAATGTATAATCAATCTAAAATCATCAGACCTTAAAACATTTTCTCAAATCCAAAATAATTTAACCTTAATTGTAAGAATACAACTATCTAGTCTTCCAGCTCATCAGTGACCTGAGGAGTCAGTCTTAGCCGAGTATGCAGGAAGTGCATGTAAGGATTCTCCTCAACTATAAAAAAGACAGAAAAAGCTAGCTACATGTCCAGTCCCCCCAAAATTCCTGGTGTCATTGCAGTATCATCTTTGGCCTTGTCACCCACAATATCTGAAAGAATTTTTTATGAAGCAGGAAATATGAAGGACTGCTTACCCTGTCCTGGCAAAGCTCTACAGTGGATTTTTCCTGCATTTCATTTGTCCGGTTTGAACAGCATGCTGTCAATATTGAGGAAAGAGGAATTTCTTGCTTTGTGGCTAGCTTGCCACATATGAACCAAACTCCATAAGGAAGTTCTTCGATGTTCATCCATTTTCTTTGATATAAAATAGGGGTGCTGTCAGAAGCAGACCTCTTTCATTGTCAAAAAAAGACCTTTTTTATTGGATATATTCTTTATTTACATTTCATTTCCCTTTTCCTGATTCCCCGCAGCCCCCAAAGGTCCCACATGCCCTTTGCCTCCTGCCCCCGTCCCTCCATCCACCCCTACCCACTTCTCTTTTCTGGTATTCCCCTACACCGATGCATTGAACCTTTCTAGAGCCAGGGTCCACTCCTTTCTTCTTCTCAGACATCATTTGGTATGTGGATTGTGTCGTTGGTGTTCCAAGATTCTAGGCTAATAGCCACTGATCAGTGAGTGTATACCATAGGTATTCTTTAGAGACTGGGTTACCTCACTTAGTATGATGTTCTCCAGCTCCATCCATTTCTCTAAGAATTTCATGAATTCATTGTTTCTAATGGCTGAATAGTACTCCATTGTGTATATATACCACAGTTTTTGTATCCTTTCCTCCAATGAGGGACCACTGGGTTCTTTCCAGCTTCTGGCCCCAGCATGCAATAAGGATACATGCTCCACTATGTTCATAAAAAATACTTTTTTGCATAATAAATGTTTAATAACATGTTCTTCATTGACTATTTTTTTCTTTTTTTTAAATTTTCTATATTCTTTGTTTACATTCTGAAGGCTTTCCCCTTTCCCAGTTCTCCCCTCACCATATGTCCCATATGTCCTCTTCCCCCCCCTGCCCCCCCCCACCTATTCCCCAATCACCACTCCACCATTTCTCTGTTCTGTTCTGGTACTCTCCTACAAAACTGGATCCAATCCTTTCAGGACCAGGGTCCTATCCTTCCTTCTTCTTGGGAATCTTTTGATTTGCTAATTGTGCCTTGAGTATTCAGAGCTTCTGGGCTCATTAATATCCACTTATCAGTGATTGCATTTCATGTGTATTCTTTTGTGATTGGGTTAACTCACATAGGATGATATTTTCCAGATCCAACCATTTGCCTACAAATTGCATGAATTCATTATTTTTTATTGCTGAGTAGTATTCCATTGTATAAATATACCACATTTTCTGTATTCTACATAAAAAGACTTTTATTAATAAAACATCCTTAAATGTGATTTTCTGTGAATCTCTGAGGTGATTTTAAGACCACTTATATTTCTACAATATATCTGAATAGGCAAAATTATTATTTCTAGCTTTTTATTTGTTCAACTTTGAAAGCATTTTACTCTAATTAACTAGTATCTGCTATCAGCAGGAATTTGATTGTCTGTTAACTTGTATTTATAATTATCATAGACAATTTGCAAGCACTAGAACTTTCAAATTATTTAGGCAAAATAGCTTAAACAAGAGTTGAAACACATATAAATATTATGTTGCAGCAGAATATAATCAGAAATCTGTATCACCATACAAAGTCCATACCAATGTAAAAATACATGTCTTGTTGATATTCTTTGGTCTAAAAAATAATCAATAATCTACCCTTTTATCCTATTTTTTCTATACCTCCCTTTTTCTTTTTATTTACTCTTCTTCTATGTTCTTTCTAACAGTCAATAGAACAGAAAGATGAATAGAGGGGGGAAAAAAAGAAAAAAACCTAAATTTAACCTCTCTTATTTTGTTTCCTTCCTGCCCAAGACCATAATGACTGTAACCACCCACCTTAAATGAAAACAAGCATCTATTATCCATTGTATGATCAAAAACCACTCATCACACCTCTTGTGATTGGGAGCATTACTCTCTTTAATTATCTTCCTGGTATCTGAGGAAATTTTTTTTTTGTTTTTTGTTTTTTTGTTTTTTGTTTGTTTTTGGTTTTTTTTGTTTTGTTGTTGTTGTTGTTGTTGTTTTTGCGGTAGTGGTTTGCTTAAGAAAACTAGTTGTAGCAATTGCTATCCAGTATCTACATGCTGAGGAAGTGAGTGCTTAAATAAAGTCCTGATAGAAACAGTCTGAGATTCTAGATAATCAAGGTAGCCATTTTGAAATTGTGCTGGATGAAGATATTTTTGAGGAAACAGCACTGAAGCAATCGTGGGTAGGATCAAGCAGGATGCTGGAATAAATATGTCTTAGCATCTCAGCATTCTTTTCAGCATCCTCAAGGGTGAATCTTGTCAGGGCCATTTTAATTTAGTTGATGCCTGTAAACATATAATATTTCACCAGTAATATACCTTTCTGCAACAACATATGTGGGGAATGTGATGGAATCATTGGCCTACACCCCACTGAAAGAGACAAAATCTCTTACTCAGTGCAACACATTTCTTTCTTTCCATTCTGAAGTTATGACATTCATAATATGTTTTAGTTTAGTTCAGTTAGTTTAGTCTGATTTAGTTCAGGTTTTTTTTTCCATAATCCCGTTCATCTCTGCAGTTGTGTTATCTCTCTCATTGGCAATTAAAAATTATAAAGTCAATAAAGCATTATGTAATTCATCTCTCTCATAATGCCCTGTGTGCTGTGAGCATTTCTTTTAAAGTCCTGCCAGAACTTTTTGTAATTGCTTGACCTGTAGGATTAGAAGATTTATCTTCTACAGATTTCATGCCATAATGTTTAAAATATTGTTGTATTCTAAAGGATATATTTGCCTGAGCACCATCATTTTTAATCTGCAAAGGAATCTCCAAAATAGCCAACACTCCTAATAAATGTAAAATCTCAGAATCAATGTAAATGTAATTCCCAGAACTTTTTTTTAATTATTTACATGAAAAATATTTCAGATAAACACGTAAAAATTGACAAATTTCATAAAAATTAGGGAGTAAATTGGTAGACATGTAAAACACTGCTAAATTAATTGAAATATGGGATAGAAATATTTTATGATAAAATCGAAGATTTACGTGGAAAATATTTCTGATAAAATTGTAGAAAAATGTAGAAAAACATGTTAACATTGAAGATTATCATGGAAAATTTTATAATAATGGTAGGAATAAAAGTATTCCTAAGTTGATAAGAGTAGAATTATAAACATTTTCTGATAAACTTGAAGATTTGCATAGAAAATTTTTCTGATAAAATTGCAGAACTATATGGAAAAACATGTTAAAACTAAAGATTGTCATGGAAATTACACAATAAAATAATAGGCATAAAGATAATTCTACGTTGATTGAAAGTGGAATTATAAACATTTTCAGATAACATTGAAGATTTACATGGAAAATATTTTTGTTTAAATTCAAGAAATAAATAGAAAAACACATTAAAATTGACTATTTCATGAAAAATTTTACATAAAAATGGTTGATGTAAAACTCTCTAAATTAATTGAAGGTGGAATTAGAAACATTTGTGATAAAATCAAAGATTTACATTGAAAACATTTCTGATAAAATGGAGAAAGTATATATAAAGACATTAAAATTGTAGATTATCATGAAAAATAATGCAGATAAAATGGTAGACATAAAAGAAATTACTAAATTAATTAAAAGGGGAATTACAAACATTTTCTGATAAAATTTAAGATTTACATGAGAAATATTTCATTAGTCTATGTCTTTTTATTGGGGAGTTGAGTCAATTGTTGTTAAGAGATATTAAGGAATAGTGATTGTTGCTTCCTGTTATTTTTGATGTTACTTTTATGTTTCTTTGGGTATCTTCTTTTAGGTTTGTTGGAAAAAGATTACTTTCTTGCTTTTTCTAGGGTGTAATTTCCCTCCTTGTTTTGACATTTACCACCAATTATCCTTTGTAGGGCTGGATTTGTGGACAGATATTGTGCAAATTGGGTTTTATCATGGAATATCTTGGTTTCTCCATCTATGATGATTGAGAGTTTTGCTGGATATAGTATCCTGGGCTGGCAATTGTATTCTCTTAGGGTCTGTATGTTGTCTGTCCAGGATCTTCTAGCTTTCATTGTCTCTGGTGAGAAGTCTGGTGAGATTCTGATAGGTCTGCCTTTATAAGTTACTTGCCCTTTTTCCCTTACTGCTTTTAATATTCTTTCTTTGTTTAGTAAATTTGGTGCTGGGGACAACAAACAATGACAGGGACTGCCTGCAGTAGCCCAGGATGGAGACATCTCAGGAGCCCGCAGCAGCTCCTTGTAGAAAAGGATGGTGTTTGGGACCCTGAGAAGCAGGACACACACCCCTCCAGGGGACTTGCCATCCATAATAAGGGACTGCCTACAGTAGGCCTGGATGGCGACATCTTCAGTAGCACGCAGCAGCTCTTTGTAAACAACAGTTGTTCCCATTTCTCCTAACTTTAGCCTTTGACAACGGCTGTATAGATTTCATTTGTGCGTGACTGTTTTTCAGTTGACCTTGGTGTGCATAATTATTCTATTATATCTGACTTTCTTACTTCTTTCTCCTTCTGCTCTGGCGAGTTCTGTGAAACTAGATGTTCCCTGATGTCATGATTCTTAAACAATTAAAAATTGAGGTACAGGCCACAGCACAGTACAGCACAATCCTAATGGCCCAGGCACATGCTGTGTGTTCTCATCTTAGAAACAATGCAATAACTGCACAATGGTAGTTCCAGATTAATGCTTGACTTGCAAAGAAAGTTTGATGAAATTATTAGAAAATGAATTAGAGCCAACATTGGGACCCCAAAGAAAGAAAAAAACTATCAAAGTTATGAAATAAGTTCTGCACAGCATTTGAGAGTGTTTCATGGATAAGTAAGTATAGAATATGTTAAATCTTAGATTAGTAGAATTAAGTCAAAACACTGGGACTCTTAAGGGAGTCATTGTGTGCAATGTGTAGAAGCGGAAAGCTAAGGGAACTATGGAGTTAAGGCTTAACTTGATTCTTTCTGGCCACTGCCTGGCAGCTTTGCCCATGTCATTTATCATTAGAGCTTTACAAGGAAATGCAAGTAGCTGGCCTCAGAGCTCTGAGCTCTGAAGTATAATAGTTAAAGTAAAAGTTTAAATAATGATAAGTTTGCAATTATTATTATTTTGGCTATAGGCCTGGGAATAGGGAAGCTTGAAACTTTGGGGAACAATTGTAATTCTTGCCTTTTTTGTGAGACTTGGTTATTCTTTTGAATTTGATTTGGCAATGATTATACTATGTCTTTTTTATCTGCTTCTGGATTATCAATAAAAGACTGGGGCAAGAAGAAGGCAAGGGAGAATGCAGAGTGAGAGAATGCAGAGAGAATGCAGAAAGAATGAGAAGAGACTGTAGAGAGAATGCAGAGTGAATGTAGTGAGACTGCAGAGAGCATGCAGAGAGCATGCAGAGAGCATGTAGAGAGCATGTAGAGAGTATGTAGAGAGTGTGTGAGTAGTGAGCATGTGAAGAGCAAGTGAGAGAGTGAATGTGGAGAGCATGAGAAGAGCTTGTGAAGAGTGAGTGAAGAGAGAATGTGAAGTGTTTTGTGGAGTGTGTGTGTGAGTGAAAGGAGAGTGCATGTGGTGTGTGCATGAGATGTGTGTGAAGGGTGTGTGTGTGAGTGAAAGGGGAACACACAGGAGTGTGTATGAGCAAGAGAGTGCAAGAAAAGAAAAGCGCACAGGAGAAACGCGGAGTGTGCAGGAGAATGCAGAGTGTGTTCTCGCAGCCTCAATCTGCAAGCGAATGAGCAAGAGAGAAAGAGAGCAGAGAATGAGAGAGAAAGGAAATTTTAAGCCTTGGAAAATTGCCTGTCAGCTTGTACTCAAAAAGTAGTCTGTGCATATTTATTACGCGCCTTCCAGATATCTCTGCTTCCAGTTGAGAACTCCAATCCTGTGTCGAGGATGGACCCCTGCTATTTGGTGTTTTTTTTTTTTTCTGTTTTCTTTTTTTTTCCAGTTGCTGTCTGAGAATTTTTTTTGATATTTTTTTATTTTCTATATTTTTTGTTTACATTCCAAAGGCTTTCCCCTTGCCCAGTTCCCCCTTACCATATGTCCCATAAGTCCCCTTCCCACAGCCCAATCCCGAAGCCCCCCCCCACATTTCTCTGTTCTGATACTCTCTTACAAAACTGGATCCAGTCTTTTCAGGACCAGGGTCCTTTCCTTCCTTCTTCTTGGGAATCTTTTGATTTGCTAATTGTGCCTTGAGTATTCAGAGCTTTTGGGCTCATTAATATCCACTTATCAGTGATTGCATTTCATGTGTATTCTTTTGTGATTGGGTTAACTCACTTAGGATGATATTTTCCAGATCCAACCATTTGCCTACAAATTGCATGAATACATTATTTTTAATTGCTGAGTAGTATTCCATTGTATAAATATACCAAATTTTCTGTATCCATTCCTCCTTTGAGGGACATCTGGGCTCCTTCCACCTTCTGGCTATTATAAATAAGGCTGCTATGGGGCTGGAGAGATAGCTCAGTGGTTAAGAGCACTGACTGCTCTTCTGAAGGTTCTGAGTTCAAATCACAGCAACCACAGGGTGGCTCACAACCATCCATAACAAGATCTGACACCCTATTCTAAGGTATCTGACGACACCTACAGTGTACTTACCTATAATTAATAAATAAATCTTTAAAAAAAAATAAGGCTGCTATGAACATAGTGGAGCATGTGTCTTTATTGTATGCAGGGGAATCCACTGGGTATATGCCCAGGAGTGGTATGACAGGGTCCTCTGGAAGGGTCATGCCCAATTTTCTGAGGAACCGCCAGACTGATTTCCAGAGTGGTTGAACCATCTTGCAATCCCACCAACAGTGGAGGAGTGTTCCTTTTTCTCCACATCCTCGCCAGCACCTGTTGTCCCTTGAGTTTTTAATCTTAGCCATTCTGACTGGTGTAAGATGAAATCTCAGGGTTGTTGGTGTTTTGATTATTATGTGCCAGGAGGGTTTTCTGTTCTGGTTCAGTCTGTTTGAAGTTCTGAAGGCTTCTTGTATGTTCATGGGCATCTCTTTCTCTAGGTTAGGGAAGTTTTCTTTTACAATTTTTTGAAGATATTTACTGGGCCTTTCAGATGTAAATCCTTGCTCTCTTCTATGCCTTTAATTCTTAGGGTTGGTCTTCTCATTGTGTCTGGAGTTCCTGGATGTTTTGAATTACCAGCTTTATGCATTTTGGATTTTCTTTGACTGTTGAGTCAATGGTTCCTGTGGTATCTTCAGCATCTGAGGTTCTTTGTTCTATCTCTTGTATTCTGTTGTATGTATGATTCCTGAATTCTTTCCAAGGATTTCTATCTCCAGAGATACCTCATTTTGTGATTTCTTTATTGTTTATAATTCCACTTTTTGATCCTGGATAGTTCAGTTCCTTCATGTGATTGTTTGTGTTTTCCTGTAATTCATTAAGGAATTTTTGTATTTCTTCTTTAAGTGCTTCTGCCTGTTGACTCATGATCTCCTGAACTTCTTTAAGGGATTTTTGTGTTTCCTCTTTAAGGGCTTTTACCTGTTGACCGATGTTCTCCTGTATTTCTTTAGGAGTTATTTAAGTCTTTCTTGAAGCCCTCTATCAGCATCATGAGATAGGATTTTAAATCAAACTCTTGCTTTTCCAGTGTGTTGTGGTATCCAGGACTTGCTGTGGTGGGAGAACAGGTCTGTCATGGCTAACGAGCTATTTTGCAAGTCCTTGGTAGGAACTGCAGTTTTTCCTTTCCATGAGAACCAAACCTCCTACCCATGAGTACCAGTTTGGTGCCTAGCCCATCTGCCTCACCTCTAGAAAGATTTTTGCCTGTGAGACATGCCTGAGTTGCTATCCCTGGCTGACAGAAATCTGCTTGCTCTTCTTAAAAAGTCTTATTTACCCTCTTGTACAGGTAGCAAACTGTGTCTCATCCTGGAAAGTGTATATTTGCACTTTTTACCCAGCACTTCTAAACATGGATTCTATGATGGATCCTGGACACTATTTGTAACTGCAGTTTTCCACTAGTTCACAAGTTCCAGAAGTAATTACTCTGGGCCTAAATCATCATTTATGAAAAATTGGAGCAAATACCTCATCTAACTCTCCCAGAATTATTCTTCTCTCTCTCTCTCTCTCTCTCTCTCTCTCTCTCTCTCTCTCTCTCTCTCTCTCTCCTTCTCTCTCTCCTCTCTCTCTGACAGAAATAATCCCAACTGTTATTTCCTGCCTAAGCTAATAGGCTAACCACATATTTATCCTCAGGTGATACATCCATACTGCACACAAGAGATTCTCTCTACAATACTTCACTGCTGAAACAAATGCCATTATTCCTAGGAAAGCACCTCTAATTAGTGGTTTTGGTTAGGCTTTTGTCAGTGTGACTGTAGGCAAGGCTGCAGAGCATTTCTTGATTAATAATTGATGTAAGAGGTCCCAATACACTGTGGAAGGAGTCATCCCTGGGCAAAGGGTTCTGAGTTATACAAGTTTCTATAAAGAAAATAAAGCTGTACTTCCCCTACTGTCTTTGATTAGCATTTTATCACAGCCAGGGGGAATCAAATTAGCTACACTGTCCGTAAGCTACACTGATTCCAAAAGAATTTTGAACATAACTCGGTTAGTGTCCTGTAATTTTTCATTTCTCTTCATAGTTTCTTTAGGGTGCTATGAGCTCCATGAAATGAGCATTGTCAAGCCCTGTGTTTTTATTCCTCAGCATTCAAGACCATCACAGGCACTGTGGAAGTCTCAGTTGTAGTAGTCGTATTACAAACACATTTGTGTTGCTCTGCCTCTCCTCCTTGAGGATCCAAAGTTGCAACAAAAGAAGAAACAGTAAAAGTTAGGAAATAGAAATGTAAAGATAAACCTGTTGGAGAGCAGAGTATTTAGTACACTTTTTAAAAATTAGTCAGTGTGAGTATTGTGGGCTTTTGGTTGTGGGTCCTTTATTTTGTGGAGACAAAACATAACTGCTATGTTGCTGCATTTTTAAAAGAGTGAAGCAACCCATGAGAAAGCACTTACTTTCTCACTTGGATTTTCAAACCAATCTCAGAGATTTATAAAGTACATTCTGGTTGATGGATATGATGAACATTTCCATCCATAATCTTATAGCTAAGGATGTGGTGAGTTATATATCATAGCAATTAGGAGAATAAAATGGTCAAGTAGCGTTGGATGCTTTGAGTAATCTTCTGATTCAGCGTGATTTTCTTACCTAGAGACTTCAGAGTATTTGGACAATTGTAGAAATTCCCTTTTGGAGCATTGCCTGCTTTTGAGTTTAACATTTCAATAAAAAAAATAGAACTACAGTCTTGTTTGAAAGAGAAATGAATGAAAATTACATAAGTGCATGGCTCTTTCACACCCTTTCCAAATTAACAAAACATGTAGACTCTGCCCAGCAAATGAATCTGATAATTACTTTTGTGGGGAGGCTTGAATTAAAAAAAAATGTAGAGAAAATCAGCAGAAATCATTGCCTCAAAGAGTATTGGGAGTTTCAATACCGAGCTCGATAGGCAGAGTTTTCGAGCAGTATCTGGCAACAGGAAATTAAGTGTCCACCTGTTGATGGATTTCAAGAAACAATTATAAAACAATATTGCAGTTACACAGGAAGCCAAACCGATGCAAGAAAACCTGTGTATAAAACTGTCTGTGTATCAGAAAGATTTCCTAAGTAAACCTGCCATTAGCTAGAGTGTGGATATAAACTGGAAAGAAGTCAGTTTTTAGGATACTTCATGAAAGCAATGAAATCTTAGTTTCCATGACACTTCACATTTCATATTTATCACCCCAATGCTGAACTCTGAAATGGATGTCATGTGAGTGATAACCTAATGACTGTATGTTTTTTGATTTTTTTTCTGTCTGTGCCTACACATACTCTCATTTTGCCGTTAGTACAACTCTTGCTCGTGGTTTGCATGAGTTTCCTCTAAATGGTGATGTTAATGAAGCTTCCACGACTGCTGATACTGGTCTCATGAATTTTGAGCTCTTTAAGTCACACCAGGCTGTCTTGCTATGGCTACTTTCCCAAACAGTCTGCTTGCCAGTATAACGGATGGAGCTTTTTTGCATACTATGATGTGACATAGATTGATTTATGTTAGTTGAGATGAAAATACATATAATTCTACATTACACTTGTGATCGTGAAATTGTGCATGTCTTTGATTGCTATATTCCGAGATTAACACATATTTTCACTTTATAATGTAGATTATTTATGTTCTTTCTCCACTAAACTTGAGAGACTTGTAGCCCCTACATCGAAGGGATGAAAGAATAGATAGAACAGACAGAAAGACAGAGATAGATGGTACATTTATAGTGATATAAACAGATGATAGATAAATAAATGAGAAAAGGGGAGAGAGAGAGAGAGAGAGAGAGAGAGAGAGAGAGAGAGAGAGAGAGGTAATAGATGCACAAAAGGGGGCATTAGAAACCCTGTACTAAAACCAAGATATTCTCTTATGCCTTTTTTAGATTTTTATTGTTCTACATCAATGAATTGACATATCCTTTGCTATTTCATTTTGTTTATCTCTATATTCAATTCGAAATTATTATAATCACTGTGTTGGCAATTTCCTTAATATTTTGTTATATCTAATTTGTTTTAACTCCCATGTATTTCAAATTTCAAATACTGTATCTGTTCAACTCTCAAAATTTCATTTTCACATTTTTTATATTTTCATTTCTCTCCTTTATTCATGTTTATTTTCTAAGCATATGAAACATACTTGCAATATTTATTCACCTGATATGAGCTAGTAGTTCCATTACCATACCTACTTCTGTATCTTTTTCTCCTGAATATATTTAACCCAATATATGATTCTTTCCCTGTTTGATATATCTATATTATTTATTTGCTTGTCACATCTTATAAATTTAGCATTGTTCAATACTGCATTTCTTTGAACACTGTTAAGTTTTGCTCTGCATTATGGGCTTCTCAGAATCAATTTGAGTCCTTCCATGGCTTGCTTTTAGACATCAGCAAAGCTTTTGTGACTTGTCTTCTATATAGGTCATCCCTGTAGGTGACTAGAGTTATAGAAACTCTGCATATATAAAGACCTCTATCATGAGGTGTTCATAGTGTGGACATTAAGAATATCTTCACTAGTCTTGTAAACAGCTGAGAGATGTGTCATACCAGACTCTCAGGAGTCACTGCTACCAAGCCCTGGAATGCCTTCTTCTGCAACTTCTTTCTGTTTGGTCCTCAGTTCCACAAAACCGTCTCCATCCATTCTAATTCTTCCTTCTCCATTTAATGGACCTTGAAGATGTGGGTCCTCTATCCATACAATGTTGAACATAAACTGCTTCTGAACCAGCACCATTTGTTGAAAAGGCTATCTTTTTTCCACTAGATGGTTTTAGCTCCTTTGTCAAAGACCAAGTGACCCTAGGTGTGTGGGTTCATTTCTGGGCCTTCAATTCAATTCCATTGATCAACCTGCCTGTCACTGTAGCAATACCATGCAGTTTTTTATCACTATTGTTCTATAGTACAGTTGAGGTCTGAGATGCTGATTCCCCCAGAAGTTCTTTTGTTGTTGAGAAGACTTTTAGCTATCCTGGGTTTTTTGTTATTCCAGATAAATTGAGAATTGTTCTTTCTAACTCTATGAAGAATTGAGTTGGCATCTTGATGGGGATTGCATTGAATCTGTAGATTGCTTTTGGCAAGATTGCCATTTTCCTATATTAATCAGGTCAGTCCAGGAGCATGGGAGATTTTTCCATCTTCTTTGTTCTTCTTTGACTTCTTTCTTCAGAGACTTGAAGTTCTCATCATACAGATCTTTCACTTGTTTAGTTAGAGTCACACCAAGATACTTTATATTGTCTGTGACTATTGTAAAGGGTGTCATTTGCCTAATTTCTTTCTCAGCCTGTTTATCCTTTGAGTATAGGAAGGTTACTGATCTATTTTAGTTAATTTTATATCTGGCCACTTTGCTGAAGTTGTTTATCAGCTGTAGGAGTTCTCTGGTGGAGTTTTTGAGGTCATATAAGTCTTGAAAAGGTTGGATGCTCCAGTATAGGGAAATGCCAGGACAAGGAAGAGGGAGTGGGTGGGTTGGTGAGTGGGGGCTTATGGGACAGGGTGTTTTTGGAGGGGAAACCAGGAAAGGGGATACCATTTGAAATGTAAATTAAAAAATACCCAATAAAAATGTAAAAAAACTCCTTCTAAAATGTAGCTCTTGGACCTTTTATTTGCCATGCTTCCATAGTACACTCTTACCTGACATAAGCTCAATGTCTAGGAAGTGTCAATCCTGAAAATGGGTGGGTCAGTGAGCCTTTATTCCTCACAATGACACAAAGCATGAATTCTGATCAGTCTTTTATACGAGACAATACTATGAAATATTTGTAATGGTATACTGATTAATAGTAAGAAGATGACCTACTGAATTTATTGATTATTGATGTGCCTTTGTCAGTTCTCTATGACTCTCTATCCTCTGGCTTAAATATCTTGTGGGAGATTGTTGTAAGAGTACCTGAAAGTAAAACTAGATGTAGAAACATGGAGAGAGAGGAGAGACATACAAGGGGAAAAAAACAGAACAACTTTCATGTAGATATTGGCATTTACCCATTTAAAAGAAGTCACATTTAATCTGTATTATTTCATTGGTGCTTTAGGAAAGAAAAAATGAACAGAAAAAATAAAAACATGAAGAAGAAGAAGGCTGATACAGTACACATAAGGAAGAACTTTTGGACTCAGTTTTGTTTCCTTTGTCATTATTAGAAGAAATTGTGTGTTAGGTTTTGAGAATTTCACTTCTAAATACACAGTATTTAAATCTTTTAAATAAGTTTTAGCCTGTCAAATGAATGGCACACAAATCAAGTGCAGAGACTCTACTGAGCATGCTTCCCTTTCTACTTTAAAATTTAGGAGTTATTCTTTATACTGGATAACAATTTTTTTTAACTTGCCAAGTCCCAATCACCACCCTATTTCCTTTTCAAAACCACAAATATCACAGGCAGAAGAAATAGATAGTGAATTTTTAAAAAATTAGAAATGGCTATAGAATACCACAACTGTGATACTGAATCTACACAATGGCATGAAACTATACTGAGTATAATTCAATTGTGAAATGTATTAAAACAATTAGACAATAAGTGTACATGTTTTATAACAGCTAAGCCATCAAAAGAATTTTTTGTAAAAATGTAATTGTAATATCAATATCAATTGATGTAATTGCAACATCAATAATTGTAAAGATTAATGCAAATATAAAAGTTAACACATAATATAAAATTACCTGAAATATATAGCTGTCTACACAAATCAGTATATTAATTATTACACCAGAAATCCTGAATCTATTACTTTATATAAAATTCAAGTGATTGGAAAATTTTTTTATAAAAATCTACTAAATCACAAACAGCCCACATATTACTCTATCTAATGTTGGAGGATGATTATGCAATTATTTGCTTCTAAAGATAACCATGAATGGGGTGGAGAAAGAATGAAGTCAACATTTTAACCGAGAGTCAGTATAAAGTGTTTTGGTGACGGACTTTCGGTTAACAGAGAATTTGAATAGCCAGCCACAAACTGAATTTCAAAAGAATTTCCTCAGATTCTCTTCATAGTGCTGTCTGTTGCTTTTCAGGCCAGTCTATAAGCTTGCAGCTTTTATTTAAAGCATTCTCCTTGAGGTATTCCTTTAAATCTATACTGGAAATAAAGAATTATCGGTTCTACTTTGTCTGCTAATTACATTCAATTCAGTTCAATACAGATTTTAATTAGGCACTTACTAGTTGCTTTAATATATTATTCTAAGAAATACCGTACCTTAGGTTAATGACTGTAATTAAAAAATAAGCAAGACACAACTCTTCAGGAGAAAAATGTTTTCTATACATTATGGAACTTGATCTGTCCAACATCCAAGGCTTTATTTGGTCCCAATATCAATTGAAATTGATTAGTATTTGATTTGTATACCATTTCATTTGAATAATACATGTAATTAATTTCATCAAGTAGAAGTCTCCTGCTGGAGACATCATGTGGATGTAAACATGAAACCAAATACTAATAAAAGAACTACATGAGAGGTCATCAGGAAACGTAAAACTAACTTCTTCCAATTTACTTATATATTTATTTTTCTATTATTCTTTTGTAATTGGAGTTCCTGCAACCAAGACTGGTCTTGAATTTGTAATCCTCCTATATCAGCCTTCCTAATATCAGAATTAGAACGGAGTGGCACCACAACCAGGTTTGCTTTTACTATTTTTATAAAGAAAATTTACATAAATGACACTTTCAAGAAGAGCAATAGAGAGGGAAAAGCTTATGTAATCTCGAGATGATAATAGGTAGAGACAACAGATGAGACATTAAGTAGAAACACAGGACACTGCTGTATAAATTAGATGATGAGCAAATTAAGATTTTTCTCAATTGCGGACCAAATCTCCAGGCAGGCTGGCAGCGAGGTGCCATCTTGCCTCGGGACACCACATGGAATTCTAGCAGCTGGAGTCAGGTGCGTGGACTGAGACCTAGCTTAGTTTAGCATAGACAACACTGCCAGGCTCTGGCCGGCGCCCAGAGTCAGAGGAGATCGGCAGATCAGGGAACCTACAGCTCATCAGTGGTTACTGACCTCTGGGGACAGGCTCTCTGTGCTTTCAGCAGGGCCGCCATCTTGCCTCGGGACACCACGCGAACTGCAGGCACTGCAGGCCGCTGGAGTCAGGTGCATGGACGGAGATCTAGATTAGCTTAGCTCTGCAGGAGATCTGGGCACCTACAGCTCAGCTGCGGTTGCAGACCACTGTGGACCAGCTCTCCAGGCAGGCTGGCAGCGAGGTGCCATCTTGCCTTGGGACACCGCACAGAATTCAAGCAGCTGGAGTCAGGTGCGTGGACTGAGAACTAGCTTAGTTTAGCACAGACAACACCGCCAGGCTCTGGCCAGCTCGCAGAGTCAGAGGAGATTGGCAGATCCAGGCACCTACAGCTCAGCTGTGGTTGCAGACCTTGGACCAGCTAACCGGGCTGGCAGGAGGTGCTATTTTGCCTCCGGACACAGCGGACTGCTAGCTGCTGGGGTCAGGTCACAGCAGACTACTGGAGGCTGGGATCAGGAACACGGATGCCCTCTACTACAACAGTGCCAAAGGCCAGGCTCACAGGAGCTTCAAACTCCAACCAGTAACAATAAGACCAACTAACTCCAGAGATAAACAGATGGCAAAAGGCAAATGTAGGAAAGTTACTAACAGAAATCAAGGCAATATGGCACCATCTGAACCCAATTCGCCAACCACAGCAAGTCCTGGATACCCCAGCACACCAGAAAAACAAGAGTTAGATATAAAAGCACTGGTCATGATGTTGCTAGAGGAACACAAAAAAGACATAAACAAATCTCTTAAAGAAATGCAGGGGAACATCAATAGGGTACAAGCTCTTACAATGCAAACACAAAAATCACTTAAAGAACTCCAGGAGAATATGGGCCAACAGACAGAAACCAACAAAGAGGAAATGAGAAAATCAGTTAAAGAAATGCAGGAGAACTTGAAACAACATGCAGAAATCATGAAAGAGGGAACACAAAAATCTATTAAACAATTACAAGAAAACACAAACAAACAAATGAAGGAACTGAGCAAAACCATCGAAGATCTGAACAGAGGTAGAAACAACTAAGAAATCACAAAAGGAGGCAACGTTGGAGATAGAAAACCTTGGGAAGAAATCAGGGGTCGTAGATGCAAACATCAACAACAGAATACAAGAGATAGAGATAAGAATCTCAGATGCTGAAGATAACATAGTAACCATTGACTCCACAGAGAAAGAAAACGCAAAATCCAAAAGGCTTGTAAACCAAAACATCCAGGAAATCCAGGACACAATTAGAAGACCAAATCTAAGGATTATAGGGATAGATGAGAGTGAAGATCTACAACTTAAAGGGCCAGAAAATATCTCTAACAAAATTATGGAAGAAAACTTCCCTAACTTAAAGAGAGAGATGCCCATGAATATACAAGAAGCCTACAGAACTCCAAACAGACTGGACCAGAACAGAAATACCTCCCGTCACATAATAATCAAAACCCCAAGTGTACTAAACAAAGAAAGAATATTAAAGGCAGTAAGAAAAAAAGGCCAAGTAACATATAAAGGAAGACCTATCAGAATCATACCAGACTTCTCTCCAGAAACCATGAAAGCTAGAAGATCCTGGGCAGACTTCATGCAGACCCTAAGAGAACACAAATGAAAGCCAAGACTACTATACCCAGCAAAACTCTAAATCAACATAGATGGAGAAATCAAAATATTCCATGACTAGACCAAATTTACACAATATCTTTCCACTAACCCAGCTGTACAAAGGATAATAGGAGGAAAACTCCAATACAAGGAAGGAAACTGCACCCAAAAATAGCAAGACAGTAATTTTCTTCCATCAAACTCAAAAGAAGATAACTACTCAAAAACAAAAATAACATCAAAAATGTCAGGAAGTAATAATCTCTATTCCTTAATATCTCTTAACATCAATGGACTCAATTCCCCAATAAAAAGACATAGACTAACAGACTGGATACGGAAACAGGACCCTACATTTTGCTGCTTACAGGAAACACACCTCAGAGTCAAAGACAAACACTACCTTAGAGTAAAAGGCTGGAAGACAAATTTGCAAGCAAATGGTCACAGGAAGCAAGCTGGAATAGCCATTTTAAAATCAGATAAAATTGACTTTCAACCCAAAGTCATCAAAAGAGACACAGAAGGTCACTTCTTGCTAGTCAAAGGAAGAATCCACCAAGAAGAACTCACAATTCTAAACATCTACGCTCCAAATGTAAGGGCACCCTCATTCGTAAAAGAAACATTACTAAAGCTCAAAGCACACATTACACCTAACACAATAGTTGTGGGGGACCTCAATACTCCACTATCCTCAGTGGACCTATCAGGAAAACAGAAACTAAACAGTGACATGGAGAAACTCATTGAAACTTTGGACCAATTGGATTTAACAGATGTATATAGAACATTTCACCCTAAAGCAAAAGACTATACCTTTTTCTCAGCTCCTCATGGTACCTTCTCCAAAATCGACCATATAATTGGTCACAAGACAAACCACAACAAATATAAAAAGATCGAATTAATCCCATGCCTCTTATCAGATCACCATAGAGTAAGAGTGTTCTTCAATAGCAACAAAAACAACAGAAAATCCTCATACACGTGGAGGCTGAACAATATTCTACTCAATGATACCTTAGTCCAGGAAGAAATAAAGAAAGAAATCAAAGATTTTTTAGAATTTAATGAAAATGAAGGCACAACATACCCAAATCTATGGGACACAATGAAAGCAGTGCTTAGAGGAAAACTCATAGCCCTGTCTCCAAAAAGAAACAGGAGAGAGCATATACTAGCAACTTAATGGCACACTTGAAAGCTCTGGAACAAAAAGAAGCAATTTCACCCAGGAGGAGTAGAAGACAGGAAATCATCAAACTCAGGGCTGAAATCAATCAAGTTGAAACAAAGGAAACCATACAAAGAATCAACAAAACCAGGAGCTGGTTCTTTGAGAAAATCAACAAGATAGATAAACCCCTAGCCAGACTTACCAAAGGACACAGAGACAGTATTCAAATTAACAAAATTAGAAATGAAAAGGGAGATATAACAGCAAAAACTGAGGAAATTCAAAAACTCATCAGATCCTAATACAAAAACCTATACTCAACACAACTGGAGAATCTGGAGGAAATGGACAATTTCCTAGACAGTTACCAAATACCAAAATTAAACCAGGATCAAATAGATTGTCTAAACAGACCCATAACCCCCAAAGAAATAGAAGGGGTCATAGAAAGTCTTCCAACCAAAAAAAAAAAAAAAAAAAAAAAAGCACAGGACCAGATGGTTTTAGTGCAGAATTCTATGAGACCTGAAGGTCTGATACCGATACTCTTCAAACTACTCCACAAAATAGAAACAGAAGGAACACTACCCAACTCATTCTATGAAGCCACAATTACCCTGATACCAAAACCACACAAAGATCCAACTAAGAAAGAGAACTACAGGCCAATTTCTCTTATGAATATCGATGCAAAAATACTAAACAAAATACTTGCCAACCGAATCCAAGAACACATCAAAACGATCATTCACCATGATCAAGTTGGCTTCATCCCAGGGATACAGGGATGGTTCAATATATTGAAATCCATCAACATAATTCACTACATAAACAAACTCAAAGAAAAAAACCACATGGTCATCTCATTGGATGCTGAAAAAGCATTTGACAAAATTCAGTATCCTTTCATGCTAAAAGTCTTGGAAAGAGCAGGAATTCAAGGCCCATATCTAAACAATATACAATAGAAAGCAATATACAGCAGACCAGTAGCCAACATCAGGGTAAACGGAGAAAAACTTGAAGCAACGTCACTAAAATCAGGGACTAGACTAGGCTGTCCCCTCTCACCATATCTCTTCAATATAGTACTTGTGGTACTAGCTTGAGCAATTCGACAACATAGGGAAGTCAAAGGGATACATATTGGAAAGGAAGAAGTCAAACTATCACTATTCGCAGATGATATGATTGTATACTTAAGTGACCAAAAAACTCCACCAGAGAAGTCCTGCCACTGATAAACAACTTCAGCAAAGTGGCTGGCTATAAAATCAACTCAAGCAAATGAGTGGCCTTCCAATATGCAAAGGATAAGCAGGCCGAGAAAGAAATTAGGGAAATGACACACTTCATAATAGCCACAAACAATATAAAGTATCTTGGAGTGACTCTAACCAAATATGTGAAAGATTTATATGACAAAAACTTCAGGTCTCTGAAGAGGGAAATTGAAGAAGACATCAGAAAATGGGAAAATCTTCCATGCTCGTGGGTTGGCAGTATTAATATTGTTAAAATGGCAATCTTGCCAAAAGCAATATACAGATTCAACGCAATTCCCATCAAAATCCCAACTCATTCTTCATAGAGTTAGAAAGAGCAATTCTCAAATTCATCTGGAATAACAAAAAGTCCAGGATAGGTAAAACTATCATCAACAGCAAAAGAACTTCGGAGGGAAACAATATCCTGGACCTCAAGCAATACTACAGAGCAGTAGTGTTAAAAACTGCATGGTATTGGTTCAGTGGCAGGGAGGTGGATCAATGGAATAGGATCGAAGACACAGAATTGAACCCACACATCTATGGCCAATTGATCTTCGACAAAGGAGCTGAAAACATCCTGTGGAAAAAAGATAAACTTTTCAACAAATGGTGCTGGCTCAACTGGAGGTCAACATGCAGAAGAATGAGAATTGATCCACTCTTATCTCCTTGCACTAAGCTCAACTCCAAGTGGATGAAGGACCTCCACATAAAACCAGAAACACTAAAACTAATAGAAAAGAAACTGGGGAAGACCCTTGAGGACATTGGCACAGGGGGGAAATTCCTGAACAGAACAGCAATTGCTTATGCTCCAAGAGCAAGAATAGACAAATGGGACCTCATAAAACTACAAAGTTTCTGTAAGGCAAAATACACTGTCAAAAGGATAAATCGGCAACCAACAAATTGGGAAAAGATCTTCACCAACCCCACATCCGACAGAGGGCTAATATCCAATATATACAAAGAAATCAAGAGGTTAGACTGCAGAAAACCAAATAACCCTATCCAAAAATGGGGTACAGAGCTAAAACAGAGACTTTTCAACGAAGAAATTCGGGATGGCTGAGAAACACCTTAAAAAATGTTCAACATCATTAGTCATTGGGGAAATGCAAATCAAAACAACCCTGAGGTTTCACCTCACACCAGTCAGAATGGCTAAGATTAAAAACTCAGAAGACATCAGGTGTTGGCGAGGATGTGCTGGAGGGAATGCAAGCTGGTACAACCACTCTGGAAATCAGTCTGGTGGTTCCTCAAAAAACTGGACATGATACTTCCAGAGGACCAAGCCATACCACTCCTGGGAATATACCCAGAAGATTCCCCAGCATGCAATAAGGATACATGCTTCACTATATTCATAGCAGCCTTATATGTAATATCTAGAAGCTGGAAAGAACCCAGATGTCCCTCAACCGAGGAATGGATACAAAAAATGTGGTATATATACACAATGGAGTACTATTCAGCCATTAGAAACAATGAATTCATGAAATTCTTACAGAAATGGATGGAGCTGGAGAACATCATACTAAGTGAGGTGACCCAGTCTCAAAAGAATACCCATGGTATGCAGTCACTGATAAGTGGATATTAGCCTAGAATCTTGGAACACCAAAGACATAAATCACATACCATGTGATGTCTGACAAGAAGAAAGGAGTGGACACTGGTGCTAGAATGGACCAAAGCATCATTGTGGGGGAGTACAAGAACAGGGAGGTGGGAGGGGGTGGATGAGGGAACAGGGGGAGGGAAAAGGGCATGAGGGTCCTTTGGGGGTGGGGAACCAGAAAACGGGAAATGAATTGTAAATATAGAATATATCCAATAAAAAAAATTTAAAAAAAAGATTTTTCTTGGTCTCTTGCTGCAGCAATGAGAGTGGGAGCACCTGGAGCATGAGCTAGGAATAAGAATCCACGAGTTGTAAGAAAATGGCAGACAAACAGGACATGGGGTAATCGCCAGCTTCAATAAGGCCAATCTGAAGAAAACTGAAATGCAAGAGAACACCCTGAGGAACAAAGAGACCATTGAACAGGAAAAGAGGAGTGAAATCTCCTAAAAGCCTAGGATGATTTCCCCACCCAACACCGTCATCTCCAAGACTCCCTCGTCATGTGGAAGAAGAGCCACCTGCAAGATGGACTCGAGCTACAAGCTCAACTATGAACTGGGACACCCCGAGCCGATGCCACTGGCCCATGGGTCTCTAAAGGGGACGCCCTCCTCTAATCAGACTGCCAAATTTCACCGATTTGCCCTGGGATATTATAGAAAATTATTAGTATGATTGATGAAAATAAAACACATTTCATGGCAAAAAAAACCCACACTTTTTTCTCTAAATTGATATAAAATATTTCAAAAAAATATCTAGAAGCATATGCGTGGAGTTAAAAAGTGATTACATATACTAAAAAGATTTATAAATTATTTAAACGAAACAGATATACAGTAGAATAGATTTCCTTTATTTTGTAAACCAACCTTCATCTCATCCTTTAACAGATATTTCTTTATTGAAATATCACTACATTATAAACTCATAAAAGTTAAATTCAGGGATGAGAGGGGTGGCTTGAGGATGAATAGTACTGTTTGTTCTACAGGAGGGTCTGGGTTGATTCCTAGAACCACCATAGTAGCTAACAATCCCCTGTAACTCAAGTTTGAGATGATTTTAAGTAATCATAGTGCCATGTGCACTACACATATTATGCACAGACAAATAAATAGAGATGGGAAGTGTGTGTGTGTGTGTGTGTGTGTGTGTGTGTATGTGTGTGTGTGTGTGTGTGTGTGTGTGTGTGTGTGTATGCTTAAGAACTTCATTCCCACAGTTCATTGGGAATCATTTGGTCTCTTCCTAGTAACTCTAAATCCTCATATTATATTTCTAAATGTTTGTTATATCTAATGTCCACCAGTGTTGCTGTGAGAGCATCATGAGGTGACACATACATGCTATACATAGTTGGATGTCCACTGTGACATCCTCAGCAAAACAGGTAGCAGTGACTCCATGTATCCATATTTCCAACAAGTATTTCAAGATATATCACAATGCAATCTCACGTCAACTATTTTTAAAACTCTATTAATGTACATTTTAGTCCAGAGTTTCCTCTCTATTATGAAGAAAAATTAAAAAGTTCAAATCTTCAATTCACCTTTACTCTCAAATAAGTACTAACTGAAAGATTTTATAACAAAGAAAACATCTCCATAGTAAACCAAATCACATTTTTAGCAGTCACAACCTATGTCTAGGTTTTTATGACATGTGTCTAACTGAAACTAATAGTTGAGCAAGAGTTAGTTTTCTCAAACCCCCTTTCTACAAGCCTTAAGGGGAGTCATATCCTTAGGATAGTAATGCTCAGGATAGAGGGCATGGATAGAAACAAAGTTGTTAATTTCTTCTTAATCCTCATCCAGTTTAGGGCCACCATATATGTAAGCTAGTTTGTTTTAGCTCAAGCAGTTCATTACTACAGATAAAACATGCTATACACGGTGATGTCCCTGATTGTAACCACACCTTTGCTGCTTTTAGAACAATCTGATATTCATTTCCATACTGTCAGAGACGACTAACCAATGAAACAATGACTCTTTACTGGTGATTATTAGCCTTGGCTCATCTCACAGTGCACTTCAAAGGGTAATAAAAATATTTTAAGATCAGAATGAATTAGCGTGAATCTTTACTTTCTACAAGTCAGTTTACTTTTTAAAATACATTTTATCATTGGGTTTTCATTCATCTGAGAGAAACTATTTCTTCCAAGTGCTCTGCATGCCCCTTCTTTTCTAAATGTAAATGAAAACTGACGACACAGGGTAAAAGGCTCCTTGCTGTAAAGGACAAATTTCAGTACCACTGCAATGTGATGGAAGAGGAAAAACATACTTTAAATTTTTGGTATGTGTTTATAAATTTCAGTACATCAAACACTTTTTTATTTATTCTAAAATATAATGCAAAATGATAACAACCATTTTCTTAGTGTTATTTTTGGCATAGTCTTTAGAATAGTATCAAATGATCAAAGGGTCTAGTAATTTAGTAGTAAGCATGTGACTAGTTAAAAGATATTGAAATTGAATTAACACATTATATCATGCAAATATATAATGCATCATATTTTAGATTATATTTCAAAGCTGGTAATGCACTATGATTTAGATAGTATCTTCCTGGCTCTGGATCAGGATTTTATCTCAATTACTATTATTTAGCAAGGTGGTATTGGGTGGGTAAGTTATTTAGTTTCTCTGTCTTAGATTTTGGTGTTTAAAAAATGAAAGAATGGATCTAGTCTCCTTCCATAGTGAGTCAGAAACACTGTCAACAAATAAAACTATGACTCTCTATAGGTAACTATACTTATTGCTTATAATAACACTTATGTCATCAAATGTGGATAAATCATACTGGTGTCCTGCTATATATTTCATGCCTCCTGACTAGCATCCATGGTGCTGGAAGTTACCTTTTATGGCACCAGAAGAGAAATGTCATCATGAATATCATCTCCTTACACAATCTGATGCCTTCAACAGTGACTTACCTACAAGATACACTGATGCATCAGGAGCACAGATGTTTCAGAATTAGCTACCACTTGACTGGATTCTGGAACCACTCCACGAGGTAGAACCAATACCTGAATGGAAACAAAATCCTATCCCTAACCAAGAAGTTGTTTGCAATAGATACCTTCTACGAAACAGAATTAATTTTTCTCTAATAAAGTTTCATTTAGTATTTAACTATACACTAAGTGAGGTTCCATGACCAGGAGTATCTGGAAAACACAAAATGTACGCCATGATTTTTAGAGTTTTGTTTTGTGTGTGTTGTTGCTGTTGTTGTTTCCTTTCTTTTTCTTCTTGTTTATTTTGATTTGTTTTAAGACAAAGAGAATATAAATTTTAGTGGGTAATGAACTAAGGGTATTGGAAACAGGAGAAGAATATGATCAACTTATATTTTATTCAATGAATTTTAAATTTATAAATTTGAAAATTAAAACACACAAATTATATCTAAGTCATAATGTCATTATGTCTTCTTTAAATCTCTATTCAGCACTATCAATATGATTATACTGGCCCAACAGGACATATACACTAATATAATAGTATTGATAATGCTACAGGATTAACCAATGCCTTGTTAAATCTAAGGCATTATTCATGAGGTGGATCCCATACCTGTCACTGTTAAATGGGTCAAAACCCTGTATCTGGATAGTCAAAGGCCCTAGGGAAGAACTCAGCACTGTTATTCTACTAAATGGACATAATATTAAAATTACTCCTAATGACTTATTGCTTTATCTGTAGATCAGAAACTTTCAGTTCTCATCAGCAGATAGCATATAATGCAGAGAGCCTTGTTTGGAAATAAGTCTGTGATGTCCTACACCCCAAATGGGACTTACGTGTTGCAAACATTCCCCCAAGGCTCAGAGATATTTGAAGAAAAAAAGGATGAAAGATTATAAGAAAAATACAGAGATATCGAATAGTATCAAGGAAATAGTGTTTCCCAGACACACTGGGGCAGTTGCACATATGAACTAATGATAATTGGGGAAGCATGCTCAAGCTCGAGAAAGCTTAAGTCAGACAAGATCCCAATAAAGAGGGAGGAGGGTAGGTACAAAATCCTACCACTAGCTGAGGGGCACTGGCGTTTGGACACTTCTGGGAGAGGGGTGATCATTTGTCTTGTGTGATGAACACTCTCTTGTGCCTCCGGTGTAGACAAATATATCCAGGGATTTTTACAGATGAATTAAGCACCAGGGGCATAACAAAAATCACCAACTTTATGAATGTTCATCCTGCCAAATACTAAGATAACATATTTAACTATTCAATACTATAGGTCAGATAAATACCCTAATTAAAAATGGAACATAAGTATAACTGAACTTTACAAAGTATGATTAAAAAATATGCCAAGTAATGTAAGCTATGGAAGATTCCTGGTATATTCATGTTGCTAGTAAAATAACAAGGATATTGAGAGAAATAAAACATGTTTCCAAAATTTAGAATTGTGTTAATATTATGGTATAAAGAGCAAGATGTAACACAGACCATCATGTTCTAACCTAATATTCCTGTGATGTGATTTGTTAAATCTTGTTTCTATGTGTTATATTTGTTAGCTTGTATCATATATTTTATGACAATAAATGGAGTATAAACAAGAAAAATAAGTTGGAAAACTAGAAGTTTGCTATACAGGTAACAGCCCTTAGAGTGATAAAATGTGAAGCTGAGTTGTGGTATCTGTGTGTCCATGTGCATGTGTGTCTGCATGTGAGTATATAGAATAGTAACTGAAGTGCTAATATATATGTGAAGACTTTAATTTTTCTGCCAGCCCTCACATAGCTTGTCTCTTTCTCCCAAGATACTTTTTCTATGTTTAGGAGAACACCCTGTTGTATGAATGCGTTTCTATCCTGAGGGTAATTATCCAGCTCCTTTGCTCAGTCAGCCAAGGCTTTGTGAGAGGAATAGGAAGCAGGTTGTTCTGCACAGATCCTTAATTAATCCACTTCTTTTCATCCACTGCAGGAATAAAGAGAGGAAGAAGTTCCTTAGCTAACATGAAAAAGTTTCTGGCTTCCTCTTCCAGCCAGTGGATCACTCTCCACTTTCTTCTGCCTATATCCATTAGAACATATATGTACCTCTAATCTTATATTGTTTTACTGACTCATTCTTCTCTTTAGGACCTATGTCCCTGGGATAGTTTGTATATGATTGGCCCAGGAAGTGACCCTATTAGGAGGTGTGGCCTTGTTGGAGTAGGTGTGTCACTGTGGGTGTGGGCTTAAGACCTTCACCCTAGTTGCCTGGAACTGCTAGTCTTCTATAACAGTCTTCAGATGAAGATGTAGAATTCTCAGCATCTCCTGCACCATGCCTGCCTGGATGCTGCCAGGTTTCTGCCATGATGACAATGGACTGGACCTCTGAGCCTGTAAGCCAACCCCAATTAAATGTTGTCTTTTATAAAACTTGAATTGGTCATGGTGTCTGTTCACAGCAGTAAAACCCTAACTAAGACAGTCCCTTACACTATACAATATTATTTTAAAGTGACAACATAGCCTTTATGTTAAAGGATCAATAGAGAAACAAGCAGCAAACATCTCTTACTCATTCTCCTATCTGAAACTAAGCACTGTCATTATTTTCTCGTGAGAAAGAAAAACAAAACAAAAACACAAGCATACAGAAACATCTCTCTGTCTCTCCATATATATATATATGTGTGTGTGTGTGTGTGTGTGTGTGTGTGTGTATGTATATATATGTATATATATAATGTATCACACACAGACAGAGTAAAATCTAATGGAATTTTGTTTGATCCTTTGTTAATTTACTTTTGTTCTTGTTAGAGTGCTGAGGAACTGACCATGTACAATTGCAATTTTCTTGCAATTAGAGGAAAACAATGTAGGCTATAGAAATGACTTTGTTGTTAAGAGCATTCACTACTCTTCCAAGGGACCCTTATGTCCTGAGGCCCAAAGTCACCTTTAACTTCAGTTCTATAGAATCCCATTCACATTCCTGATTTCCATAGTCATTACACTCGCATGCACAAATGTACACAGATACAAACACTACCACTACCTCAATAACAACAACAACAAATAATAATAATAATAATAATAATAATAATTAAAAAGAGAGATTGACAGAAGTCCATACTAGTTTCTTAAATCAATCCCTCAAATAACATGTTTCTTGGATTTGTTTGAATAATATCATTTTAAAGACAATGTATATTAAAAATCCGACCATTCACAATCGACAGAGAATGAGAAAATACCCAAGATTGCTGAATACCCGAGATCACTAATAATATATTAGTGATCTGATATCTGATATATTAAATCAGGATTAATTTTCATGGAAGCAGTTATTTTTCAGTGGAATTGGTTTGCATCTGAGCATCAGGATATCTCACACATAAAACCACACCACATGAGAGTTGAATGAGCCTCATGCCCTTAGAAGCATCAAACATCTGCCATTCTAATGACATTGATATAGGACATGGTTATCTTTACCTTCTAATTAATTGGAAACTCTTCTTTAAGATGCAAGAAATTCAGGACTTGGATGAGTTTTTGGCTTTTGTTTACTTGTTTGTTTTGTTTTGTTATTTCTGTTTTGTGGGATTTTTCAATACTTTCTTTGGGAATACAATTTAACATAGGATAATAAACTAAGTTCAGTTAATATTGCCTGTTTATCAATGGTTATAGGACCAGTATCATAACATGGGAAATCTACCACTGGCAACTATCCAAAATAAAGAATAGGTGTTATCTACTGATCATAGTTTCTCAATAAGGCATAGGGTCTGGTGATCAACTACAAATTGTGTAAGAATTTGCAATGGCTTGATCTTATATAATTCTCATGCAATAATAATATCACATGTCCAGAAGACAGAATTTCATGGTTCTCCTCTCTATCCTCTGAATTATACATTCATTCTCAGAGATTTGATGGTGGTAGCAGTGGGACAGTTAATAAACATGTCCCATTTAGGATTAAGAATCAACCTTATATTTAGCATTTGACCCATTACAAAAGTCTTTATTAACTACTGTCAATGTACACAATCGCATGCACACACACAATCATCTATGAATAAAACTGAGAGCAACACAAGACTATGAGTATACACATATATATTCAGACGAAAATTTTATACCCTAACTATTTATGAAAATAGAAACTTATAGCCTAGGTCTCTATAATAGCCTTATATATGGACTTCTGGCAAGAATCACAATAGTAGACACAAAATTCTCAGTTGTATAGAAGACCTCCAAAATAATCAGAAAGAGATAAGTTGCATCATAATAATTGTATCACTATATACTATTATACACATATTGTTTGGTATGTCAGCACTTTCATATGTAGACTCTATCCAGTTTTGAGTGATGAAAGTATGGTTTTCTATGCATTCATGTGGTATAGCATTTTCTAACACAACCAAATCTAACACAAAGGCAAAATCATCCTGGCCATTTTGAGATTGGCATTTTATGTTCTGTAGCCAAAATTGTGCCTTCTTCAGGAATACAGTGTACTATACACTGTATATTCATATACATTCCTGTAGTTAGGTAGTGTTAGCAAGGGAAGTATCAATTGGCTGTGTTGTTTTGGAGACCTGTGGTGCCTCCATGAAAGGTAACTTAGAGAAAGTTATCCCATACATGCACTGTGATTTTCATTTAGTTAATTATGTGTTCTGAGGATATTTTCCTACAAATTCATAAATCATTTTTCTTTGCAGTTGGGTATTATCACATTGCATATTTGTACTATTCTTATGCATTCATTTGCTGATGGACATCTAGGGTCTTTCTCAAACTATAGTGAATACAACAATAAATATGGATATTCAAGTTTTGTCTGTAGTAGAATAAAAAGTCCATATTCTATATACAGAGGAATGCAATAGTTGGATCATATAAAAATATATATTTCTAGTTTATTTGAGAAGTCATCATACTGATTTCTAAAGTGACTGAACTAATCTAGCTTACCAAAGTGTATCAGAGCTCTCCTTTTGCCACGTTTACATAAGAATTTGTTACCATTTCCATTCTTCATGATGATCATTCTGACCCAGGTGAGATGGAATCTTAAAATAAGTGTATTCTTGCCTCCCGGACACTGGACAGATCTGAACAGGCAGAGTCAGGTACACAGACATAGCCCGAGTGTAACATTGCTTGGGTCTCAGCCTGTCAGGCTTCTGCCTGCACCCAGGGCCTGGGTAGCTCTTCAGGCCATCTGTGTGCCAGCCATGTCAGGGACATTTACCCTGCAGAGTGATCAGCACTTGGAAAAGGTCCCCACAGCATCCATCATCTTCCCTCCCTGACAGAGGAGACAGACAGTACCAGGTTCACAGAGACAAACCAAGTATAACATTGCTTGGGGCAAGACACACCAGGGCTCCAAGAGT
The DNA here is from genome assembly GCA_964023405.1 of Apodemus agrarius. Lineage (NCBI taxonomy): Eukaryota > Metazoa > Chordata > Mammalia > Rodentia > Muridae > Apodemus > Apodemus agrarius. The sequence goes on along the minus strand of OZ030007.1, from coordinate 47,024,618 downwards.
AGGGCAGCATATCAACAATCTGTGCCAGGGGAAACCTAGTAATCCAGTGGTGTGGAAATAGCCATACAGGCTCACAGGAGGTTCAAGCATCAGCCAGTGACAACAAGACCAACTAACTCCAGAGATAACCAGATGGCAAAAGGCAAAAGGTGGAACTTTACTAACAGAAATCAAGAAAATATAGCAGCATCTGAACCAATTCTCCAACAACAGCAAGTCCTGGATACCCCAACACACCAGAAAAATAAGATTTGGATTTAAAATCACTGGTCATGACACTGTTAGAAGAACACATAAAGGACATAAATAAATCTCTTAAAGAAATACAGGAGAAAATGGATTAAAGGGTAGAACCCCTTAAAGGGAAATACAAAAATCATTTAAAGAAATTCAGGGCACCATCTTGGACCCTGCAGCAAAACCCGGGGGAGCTCCTGATCCACAGAGAGCACGCAGGTAGACAGAGCTATCCTGGGGAGAACAGCTCAAACAGATGGAGCCCTGTCGACTGGGAGAGTCACTGCCTAGGCTTCAGCAGCCCAGCCAGTAAGCCCCGGGCCTGCAGGGAATCCTATGTTTAGACAGAGCCCTGAGATCCGCCCCTATCTTGGAACTAGTAGACTAACCAAGTAAACCAGGAGGAGACCACTGGAGGCCAGTTAAGTATCCAGAGGCAAGCTGGGAGGAGACTTGAATCCAGCCCAGAAGAGTTGAGGAGGTAATTCAGAGCCCAGTGGTGGAAACCTGCCAGTCTCGGCCTTGGGAGCACAGATGCCCTCTGAGACAGTAGCACCAAATGCTAGGCTCTCAGGAGCTTTAAACACCAACCAGTAATAAAAAGACCAACTAAGTCCAGAAATAAACAAATGGCAAAAGGCAAATGTAGGAACATTACTAGCAGAAATCAAGGCAATATGGCAGTATCCGAAACCAGTTCCCTGACAACAGAAAGCCCTGGATAACCCAACACACCAGAAAATCAAGATACAGATCTAAAATCACTGGTGAGGATGCTGATAGCAGAACATATGGGTAAATCTCTTAAGGAAATACAGGAGAGAATTGATCAAAAGTTCGAAGCCCTTACAAGGCAAACACAAAAATAACTTAAAGAAAGTCAGGAGAATATGGATCAAAAAGCAGAAGCCAATAATGGGGAAATACAAAAATCACTTAAAGAAATACAGGAGAACGTGGGTCAACAAGTAATAGTCATGAAAGAGGAAACACAAAAATCTCTTAAAGAATTACATGAAATCACAAACATGCAAGCTAAAGATCTGAGCAAAACCATCCAGGATCTAAAAATAGAAGTAGAAAAAGCTAAGAAATCTCAAAGGGAGACAACTTTGGAGATATAAAACCTTGGGAAGAAATCAGGGGCCATAGATACAAGTATCAACAATAGAATACAAGAGATAGAAGAAAGAATCTCAGATGCAGAAGATAGCATAGGAACCATGGACTCAACAATCAAAGATAATGCAAAATGCAAAAAGATTGTAAGCCAAAACATCCAAGAAATCCAGGACACAATGAGAAGACCAAATCTAAAGATTATAGGTATAGATGAGAGGGAAGATTTACAACTTAAAGGACAAGCAAATATCTTCTACAAAATTATGGAAGAAAACTTCCCCAACCTAAACAGAGAGATGCCCATGAATATACAAGAAGCCTACAGAACTTCAAACAGACTGGACCAGAACAGAAATAACTCCCGTCACATAAAAATTAAAATGACAAATGAACTAAACAAAGAAAGAATATTAAAGGCAGTAAGAGAAAAAGGCCAAGTAACATATAAAGGAAGACCTATCAGAATTACACCAGACTTCTCACCAGAGACCATGAAAGCTAGAACATCCTGGGCAGATATCATGCAGACACTAAGAGAACACAAATTTCAGTCAAAACTGCTATACCCAGCAAAACTCTCAATAACCATAGATGGGGAAACAAAGGTATTCCATGACAAAACCAAATTTGCACAATATCTTTCCACAAATGCAGCCCTACAAATGATAATAGGGGAAAAACACCAACACAAGGAGGAAAACCACACCCCAGAAGAAGCAAGATAGAAACCTCCTCTCATCAAACACAAAAGAAGATAACCACTCAAATATAAAAAATAATTTCAAAAATGTCAGGAAGTAATAGTTACTATTCCTTAATATCTCTTATCATCAATGGACTCAATTCCCCTATAAAAAGACATAGACTAACAGACTGGATACGGAAACAGGACCCTACAATTTGCTGCATACAGGAAACACATCTCAGTGTCAAAGACAAACTCTACCTTAGAGTAAAAGGCTGGAAGACAATTTTACAAGCAAATGGTCTCAGGAAACAAGCTGGAGTAGCCACTCTAATATCGGATAAAATTGACTTTAAACCTAAAGTCATCAAAAGAGACACTGAAGGTCACTACTTGCTGGTCAAAGGGAAAATCCACCAAGAAGAACTCTCAATACTGACCATCTATGCTCCAAATGAAAGGGCACCCTCATTCGTGAAAGAAACTTTACTAAAGCTTAAAGAACACATTGCCCCTAACACAATAATTATGGGTGACTTCAATACTCCACTATCCTCAATGGACAGATCAGGAAACCAGAAACTAAACAGGGACACAGTAAAACTAATAGAAGCTTTGGACCAATTGGATTTAACAGATATATGTAGAACATTTCATCCTAAAGCAAAAGAATATACCTTTTTCTCAGCACCAAAAGGTACCTTTTCCAAAATCAAACATACAATTGGTCACAAGACAGATGTCAACAAAAACAAGAAGACCGAATTAATTCCTTGCTTCATATCAGATCACTATGGAGTAAATGTGGTTTTCAACAGCAAGAAAAACAACAGAAAGCTCACATACACATGGAAAATGAACAATACTCTACTTAATGACACCTTGGTCAAGGAAGAAATAAAAAAAGAAATCAAAGACTTTTTAGAATTCAATGAAAATGAAGGTACAACCTACCCAAATCTTTGGGACACAATGAAAGCAGTGTTAAGAGGAAAACTCATAGCCCTGAGTGCCTCCAAAAAGAAACAGGAGAGAGCATACACTAGCAGATTAACGGCACACCTGAAAGCCCTGGAACAAAAAGAAGCTAATTCACCCAGGAGGAGTAGAAGACAAGAAATCATCAAACTAAGGGCTGAAATCGAACAAATAGAAACAAAGAGAACCACACAAAGAATCAACAAAACCGGGAGCTGTTTCTATGAGAAAATCAACTAGATAGATAAACCCTTAGCCAGATTAACCAAAGGGCACAAATTCTTGCCAACCAAATCCAAGAGCACATTAAAGCAATCATTCACCATGATCAAGAAGGTTTCATCCCAGGGATGCAGGGATGGTTCAATATACAGAAATCCATCAATTTAATCCACTACATAAACAAACTAAAAGAAAAAAACCACATGGTCATCTCATTAGATGCTGAAAAAGCATTTGAAAAAAATCAGCTTCCTTTCATGTTAAAAGTCCTGGAAAGTACAGGAATTCAAGGCCCATACCTAAACATAGTTAAAGCAATATACAGCAAACTAGTAGCCAACATCAAAATAAATGGAGAGAAACTTGAAGCAATCCCGCTAAAATCAGGGACTAGACAAGGCAGCCCTCTCTCTCCATATCTTTTCAATATAGTACTTGAAGTTCTAGCGAGAGCAATTAGACAACATAAGGAAGTCAAAGGGATACAGATTGGAAAGGGAGAAGTCAAACTATCATTATTTGCAGATGATATGATACTCTACGTAAGTGATCCAAAAAACTCCACCAGAGAACTCCTACAGCTGATAAACAACTTCAGCAAAGTGGCTGGTTATAAAATCAACTCAAGCAATCAGTAGCCTTCCTGCACTCAAAGGACAAGAAGGCTGAGAAAAAAATTAGGGAAATAACACCCTTCACAATAGCCACAAACAATATAAATATCTTGGTGTGACTCTAATCAAACAAGTGAAAGATCTGTATGACAGGAACTTCAAGTCCTTGAAGAAAGAAATCAATGAAGACCTCAGGAAATGGAAAAATATTTCATGCTCTTGGATTGGCAGGATCAATATAGTAAAAATGGCCATCTTGCCAAAAGCAATATACAGATTCAATGCGATCCCCATCAAAATCCCAAATCAATTCTTCATAGATCTAGAAACAGCAATTCTCAAATTCATCTGGAGTAACAAAAAACCCAGGATAGCTAAAACTATTCTCAACAATAAAAGGACTTCTGGGGGAATCAATATCCCTGACCTCAAGCAATACTACAGAACAATTGTGTTAAAAACTGCATGGTATTGGTACAGCAACAGGCAAGTAGATCAGTGGAATAGAATTGAATACCCAGAAATGAACCCACAGACTTATGGTCACTTGATTATTGATAAGGAGCTACAACCATCCAGTGGAAAAAAAATAGCCTTTTCAACAAATGGTCCTGGTTCAACTGGAGGTCAACATGCAGAAGAATGCGAATTGACCCACTCTTATCTCCTTGTACTAAGATCAACTCCAAGTGGATCAAGGTCCTCCACATAGAAATATCATCCTATGTGAGTCAACCCAGTCACAAAAGAATACACATGAATTGAAATCACTGATAAGTGGATATTTATAAGCGCAGAAGCTCTGAATACTCAAGACACAATTAGCTATGCAAAAGATTCCCAAGAAAAAGGATGGAGAGACCCTGGTCTGGAAAAGACTAAATCCAGTAACCTACTTTCATCAAACCAAAAAGAATATAATCACTCAAATAAAAAATAACATTAAAGATGACAGGAAAGGCTAATCACTATTCTGTAATATCTCTTAACATCAATGGACTCAATTCCCCAATAAAAAGACATAGACTAACAGATCTGGATGCTTAAACAGGACCCTGCATTTTGCTGCATACAAGAGACACACCTCAGTGTCAAAGAAAACACTACCTTAGAGTAAAAGGCTGGAAGACAATTTTTCAAGCAAATGGTCTCAGGAAACAAGCCAGAGTAGCCATTCTAATATGAGATAAAATTGACTTTCACCCTAAAGTCATCAAAAGAGAAATGGAAGGACACTTCTTGATGGTCAAAGAAAAAATACTCCAAGAAAAACTCTCAATTCTGAACATCTATGCTCCAAATGCAAGGGCACCCTCATTTGTAAAAGAAACTTTACTAAAGTTCAAAGCACACATTGCACCTAACACAATAATTGTGGATGACTTCAACTCTCCACTCTCCTCAATAGACCAATCAGGAAAACAGAAACTAAACAGGCGCACATTGAAACTAATTGAAGCTTTGGACCAATTGAATTTAACATATATATATATATATATATATATATATATATATATATATATATATGTGTGTGTGTGTGTGTGTGTGTGTGTGTGTGTGTGTATGTGTGTGTGTATGTATATGTATGTATATATATAAAACATTTCATCCTCAAGCAAAAGAATATACCTTTTTCTCAGCACCTCATGGAACCTTCTCCAAAATCCATCATATAATTGGTCACAAGACAGAACTCAACATATATAAGATTGAACTAATCCCATACCTCCTATCAGATCACTATTGAGTAAGAGCAGTCTTCAATAGCAATAAAGACATCAGAAAGCCAACATACACATAGAAATGGAACAATACTCTACTCAATGGTAACTTGGGCAAGGAAGAAATAAAGAAAGAAACAAAAGAAACAAAAGTCTATTTAGAATTCAATGAAAATGAAGGCACAACATGCCCAAATTTATGGGACACATTGAAAGCAGTGGTAAGAGGAAAACTCATAGCCCTGAGTGCCTCCAAAAAGTAACTGGAGAGAGCACACACTAGCAAACCTGAAAGCCCTTGAATAAAAAGAAGCTAATTCACACAGAAGGAGTAGAAGAAAGGAAATCATCAAACTCAGGGCTGAAATCAATCAAATGGAAACAAAGAGAACCATATAAAGATTTAACAAAATCAGGAGCTGGTTCTTTGAGAAAATCAACAAGATAGATAAACCCTTAGCCAGACTAACCAAAGGGCATAGAGACAGTATCCAAATTAACAGAATTAGAAATGAAAAGGGAGATATAAAAACAGAAATTGAGGAAATTCAAAAAAATCATCAGATCCTACTACAAAAGCCTATACTTAACACAACTGGAGAAGCTGGAGAAAATGGACAATTTCCTAGACAGATACCAAATACCAAAACTAAATCAGGATCAAATAGATCATCTAAACAGTCCCATAACTCCTAAAGAAATAGAAGGTGTCATAGAAAGGTTTCCAACCAAACAAAGTACAGGACCAGATGGTTTTAGTGCAGAATTCTATCAGACCTTCAAAGAAGACCTAACACCAATACTCTTCAAACTATTCCACAAAATAGAAGCAGAAGGAACACTATCCAATCTGTTCTAAGAAGTCACAATTATGCTGACACAAAAAACAGAAAAAGACCCAGCAAAGAAAGAGAACTTCAGACTAATTTCCCTTATGAACATCGATGCAAAAATACTCAATAAAATCTTTGCCTCCCATCCAGCCGGTGGCGGAGAAGCCGGACCCAGCCAGCTTGCCAGGTGCTCAGACCCAGCTGCGGCGGAACCAGATACTCGAGACAGCCCGAGTTTAAGACCTTTGGGGACTCAGGCCTGGAGTAGGAGTTGGGCACAGAGTAGCTGTTTGGGGCACAGTGGCCGAGCCTGCGCTCTGTGCTCGCAGGGTGGACCCCTGACTCCCTGCAGGCAGCTGCCATCTTGCCTGCAGCTTCCCATCCAGCCAGTGGCGGGGAAGCCAGACCCAGCCATTTTGCCAGGTGCTAAGACCCAGCCAGCAGAACCAGGTACCGGAGATAGCCAATAGCTTATGCTATAAGATCAAGAATTGACAAATGGGACCTCATAAAATTACAAAGTTTCTGTAAGGCAAAGGACACTGTCAGAAGGACAAAACGGCAACCAAAAACATGGGAAATGAGCTTCACCAACCCCACATCCGACAGAGGGCTAATATTCAATATATACAAAGAACTCAAGAAGTTAGACCCCAAAGAACCAAATAACCTTATCAAAAAATGGGGTACAGAGCTAAACAAAGAATTTTCACCAGAAGAAATGCAGATGGCTGAGAAACACCTTAAGAGATGTTCAACATCATTAGTCATCAGGGAAATGCAAATCAAAACAACCCTGAGATTCCACCTCACTCCAGTCAGAATAGAATGGCTAAGATTAAGAACTCGAGAGACAACAAGTGCTGGCGAGGATGTGGAGAAAGAGGAACACTCCTCCACTGTTGGTGGGATTGCAAACTGGTAAAACCGCTCTGGAAATCAGTGTGGCGGTTCCTCAGAAAATTGGGCATGCCACTTCCAGAGGACCCCGGCATACCACTCCTGGGCATATACCCAGAGGATTCCTCTGCATACAGTAAAGACACATGCTCCACTATGTTTATAGCAGCCTTGTTTATAATAGCCAGAAATTGGAAGGAGCCCAGATATCCCTCAAAAGAGGAATGGATACAGAAAATGTGGTATATTTATACAATGGAGTACTACTCAGCAATTAAAAATAATGAACTCATGCAATTTGTAGGTAAATGGTTAGATCTGGAAACTATCATCCTAAGTGAGCTAACCTAATCACAAAAGAATACACATGAAATGTAATCACTGATAAGTGGATATTAATGATCCCAGAAGCCCTAAATACTCAAGGCACAACTCCCAAGAAGAAGAAAGGAGAGGACCCTGGGCCTGTAAAGATTGGATCCAGTATTGTAGACCCAGAACAGAGAAATCGTGAGGGGGGATGAGTGGGGAATAGCAGGGGGGGAGAGGAATTATGGGACATATGGTGGGGGGTAACAGGGAAAGGGGAAAGCCTTTGGAATGTAAACATAGAATATAGAAAATAAAATAAAAAAAAGAAAACATGAAAAAAAAAGAAAGACTTATTTAAACTTTTGCGTGAAGTTAAAAAAACCTGTCTAGTTTTCAAATAGAGATATTATAGTTTCAAAGCCAGGTTTACTAAGTGAAATAAAGGACATAAAAAAAAATCTTTGCCAACCGAATCCAAGAACACATCAAAATGATCATTCACCATGATCAAGTATGCTTCATCCCAGGGATGCAGGGATGGTTCAATATAAGAAAATCCATCAATGCAATCTCCTATATAAACAATGCCCCCCAAAAAAACCCACATGATTATTTCATTAGATGCTGAAAAAGCATTTGACAAAATTCACCATCCTTTCATGCTAAAAGTCTTGGAAAGAATGGGAATTCAAGGACCATACATAAACATAGTAAAAGCAATATACAGCAAACAGGTAGCCAACATCAAAGTAAATGGAGAGAAACTTGAAGCAATCCCACTAAAATCAGGGACTAGCCAAGGCTGCCCCATCTTTCCATATCTTTTCAATATAGTACTAGAGCAATTAGACAACATAAGGAGGTCAACAGGTACAAATTGGAAAGGAAAACATCAAACTATCACTATTCACAGATGATATGATAGTTTACTTAAGTGACCCAAAAACTCCACCTGAGAACCCCTACAGCTGATAAACAACTTCAGCAAAGTGGCTGGTTATAAAATCAACTCAAGCAAATCTGTAGCCTTCCTATACTCAAAGGATAAGCAGGCTGAAAACGGATTTAGGGAAATGACACCCTTCACAATAGCCACAAACAATATAACGTATCTTGGTGTGACTCTAACCAAACAAGTGAAAGGTCTGTATGACAAGAACTTCAGGTCTCTGAAAAAAGAAATTGAAGAAAACCTCAGAAAATGGAAAAATCTTCCATGCTCATGGAATGGCAAGATTAATATAGTTAAAATGGCCATCTTGCCAAAAGCAATATATAGATTCAATGCAATCCCCATCAAAATCCCAACTCAATTCTCCATAGAGCTAAAAGGAGCAATTCTCAAATTCATCTGGAATAACAAAAATCCCAGGATAGCTAAAACTATTCTCAACAGTTAAAGAACTTCTGGGAGAAACAGTATCCCAGACCTCAAGCAATATAACAGAGGAATAGTGTTAAAAACTGCATGGAATTGGTAGAGTGACAGAGAGGTGGATCAATGGAATAGGATTGAAGACCCAGAATTGAACCCAAACACCTATGGTCACTTGATCTTCGAAAAAGGAGCTGAAAACATGCAGTGGGAAAAAGATAGCCTTTTCAACAAATGGTGCTGGTTCAATTGGAGGTCAGCATGCAGAAGAATTTGAATTGGCCCATTCTTATCTGCTTGTACTAAGCTCAACTCCAAGTGGATCAAGGTCCTCCACATAAAACCAGACACACTGAAACTAATAGAAAAGTAACTGGGTTAGACCCTTGAGGACATGGGCACAGGGGTAAAGTTCCTAAACCTAACACCAATAGCTTATGCGCTAAGATCAAGAAGTGACAAATGGGACCTCATAAAATTGCAAAGTTTCTGTAAGGCAAAGGACACTGTCAAAAGGACAAAACAGCAACCAACAAATTGGGAAAAGATCTTCACCACCCTTACATTCAACAGAGGGCTAATATCAAATATATACAAAGAACTCAAGAAGTTAGACCCCAGAAAACCAAATAACGCTATTAAAAATGAGGTACAGAGCTAAACAAAGAATTTTCACCTGAAGAAATTCGGATGGCTGAGAAACACCTTAAGAGATGTTCAACATCATTAGTCATCAGGGAAAGCAAATCAAAACAACCCTTAGATTTCACCTCACATCAGTCAGAATGGCTAAGATTAAAAACTCAGGAGTCAGCAGGTGTTGGTGAGGATATGGAGAAAGAGGAACACTCCTCCACTGCTGCTGGGATTGCAAGATGGTACAACCACTCTGGAAAGCAGTCTGGTAGTTCCTCAGAAAACTGGGCATGACAATTCCGGAGGATCCTGCTATATCACTCCTGGGCATATACCCAGAAGCTTCCCCGGCATGCATTAAGGACACATGCTCCACTATGTTCATAGCAGCCTTATTTATAGTAGCCAGAAGCTGGAAAGAACCCAGATATCCCTCAATGAACGAATGGATACAGAAAATGTTGTATGTTTACACAATGGAATATTTCTCAGCAATTACAAACAATGAATTCATGAAATTCTTAGATAAATGGATGGAGTTGGAGAACATCTTACTAAGTGAACTAACCCAGTCTCAAAAGAATACCCATGGTATGCACTCACTGATATGTGGATATTAGCCTAGAAACTTGGAACACCAAATACATGATCCACATACAAAATAATGTCTGAGAAGAAGGAAGGAGTGGACACTGGTTCTGGAAAGACTCAATGCATCAGTGTAGGGGAATACCAGAACAGGGAAGTGGGAAGGAGTGGATGGGGGAACAGGGGGAAGGAAAAGGGCATATGGGACCTTTGGAGGGCGGGAAACCAGGAAAAGAGAAATGAAATGTAAATAAAGAATATATCCAATAAAAAAAAACAATGAATTTATGAAATTCTTAGGCAAATGCTTGGAACTGGAAAATATCATCCTAGGTGACATAACTCATTCACAAAATAACACACATGGAATGCAGTAACTGATTAGTGGATATTAGCCCAGAAGCTCTGAATACTCAAGACACAACCCACATATCAAATGATTCCCAAGAAGAAGGAAGGAGAGGACCCTGGTCCTGGAAAGGCTTGATGCAGCATTGTAGGGGATTGAGAATTGGGAAGGGGGCCAGGCAGTGGTGGCGCACGCCTGTAATCCCAGCACTTGGGAGGCAGAGGCAGGCAGATTTCTGAGTTCGAGGCCAGCCTGGTCTACAAAGTGAGTTCCAGGGCAGCCGGAGCTACACAGAGAAATCCTGTCTCAAAAAAAAAAACCGGAAAAAAGAAAAAAGAGAGAGAGAATTGGGAAGGGGTTGATTGGCAAACTGGGAAAGGGAAGAGGATTTATGGGACTTCGTGGGAGGGGGAAGCCAGGAAATGGAAAATCATTTGGAATGTAGACAAAGAATATAGAAAATAATAAAAAGAGAGAGAGAGAAATAAGTTTATTTACGTTCCCCTGGTGCTGTGAACTGCCTAGGCCAGAGCCAATGGTTCTTTCTGTTTCTCTCTTGATGGCAGCATATGTGGCGGCAGGAATTGGTCTTATGAGATACTTAGGGCTGCTGTTTAATAATAAAATATTTACATGTCTTATGTCTAAGTCACATTTCTATGGTAGCTGACCTGCCTGACTGAGATGCTCTGAGGCCAGAAACTATAGTATGTGGGGTTTAGCACCTAATCATAAAAAGGCCGGGAGGAATAAGTAAAGTTTTAATTGATAGGGTTTTTACCTCTGGTCCATTTGCCAATTCTCCCCTTGTCAAGCTTACTGGAGGTTTGGAGCAATAAACTTGTACTGAACCAGGGGAAGAGAACCATCCTCACAGAACAAAAAAACTTTTACACAAGGAAATGTGGATAAGTGCATATACCCATTCATGCACACATATTTATATGTCTCCATGCAAACCAGTTGGGCTCAGCTACACACTTGCCTCACTCACATCCATATTTACATATGCATATGGAGCAAAGGACCAAGTGCTACTGCAGAAGAGTCTCACTCATTCAGGATGAAAAATGAGCTCCACTCTTTGTTGCATAAAGAAAGATTTTTCTATCTTTTATTGCTAGATGAATTAAACTTAATTCTGTAAGAATACCTTATCCTATTTAGTAACACTAAGCCTGTCCCATGGTATGGAGAAGCCTGCCTGCTCTTTCTGTTCTCTCTGTACCTTTTCCTTTATTTTCTCTTTCCCTCTGCATTCTGTATATTGCTCTCTTTATTTTTTAATTTGTCTTATAATATTTAAGTTATCCTACTCAGTATTCTCCTAATCTAGCTCTCTCTTCCTGCTCTAATGTAACAATGTCCTTGCTTCCCAATGCCATGAAATATAATCTTTCCTAGTCTTTTGTACATTTTCTAGGAAGATGTTACTTAGTTTTTCTAAGCATTCTTTTTTTTTACAAAAGTTCTCTAGTTCAAACATAAATTCAAATCATAAATTGAATAACACGTTTTTAACAGAGATGTTTACATCCATATCCATCAAGAGTAATCATCCAAATAAACATTCATTATCTGTCACTAGCTGTATAGATTCATGGACAGTTAAAGATCATAACTAAGTTATCATTGAAGTTTGTATAAATAAGCCCAGTCGATATTTTAATCTTCTGTTCTTGCACCTATGATATATCATTAGTTGCCTATTTATGACCTTCAAATAATTTTTTACAACCTCTTAGAATGTGTTCTAAGGTGTAAATGCTGCTTTATATCTAAGAAGATATTAACTCATGATACTTGAAGACTATCAGATTTCTCATTGCAGTTTTGTCCTCTTTCTTGGACATTTAAACTTTGTTTTTGATTTTTTTTTTGTTGAGTTAAAAACTCATTGTAAAAATTATGTTCCTTCTTTCATAGTATTTAGATTTTCACTTCATTGGATAATCTAGACATTAATCATTTATCAGAAGAATATCTGGAAAAGAAGCTTCTCAATTATAGGCATTACCCATTCATGTGCTTTATAGTTTCCTTTGCTATACAGAATGCGTTTAAGTTTCATGATATTACACTTGTTGGTTGGTGGTCTTTTACTGTGCTATATTCTGGAAAACATGGGTTTTTATTCAGAAAATCATTATCTGCGCAGAAAAATTGAAACATGCTACTTTTTTTTATTTAGCATTAGGTCATTTTCTAGTGTCTATTTTATCCTGAAACCTCCCATTCACACCTCTTGTATTACATCTATTTTCTACTTCACATTTTATTCATGTACGTTTTTTGCACAGGCATTGTTGTTACACTGTTCTAAAATATTTAATTGTTTCTAATCATTGAAGAATATACACTGGGTTGTCAAAGATTATTCTGATGTTCTTTTTTTGTTTTTGTTTTTGTCTGTTTTTTGTTGTTGTTGTTGTTTTTGTGTGAGACAGGTTTTCTCTGTGTAGCCCTGGAAGTCCTGGAATTCACTCTGTAGACCAGGCTGGCCTCAAACTCAGAAATCTGCCTGCCTCTGCCTCACAAAGTGCTGGGATTACAGGCGTGCGCCACCACCGCCCATATTCTGATGTTCTTACTAAGTATTTCCAAATTTATCTCTGAAATTTCAGGGGATTACTAATAACATAGTAATAATCTAATAATAATTCTTTTAACCATGTTGCTTACAATTTTCCAAACTAAACTCAATACAGCACTCATTTCATTAGGCTCTTTATTCCTTTCTGATACCACACACACACACACACACACACACAAACACACACACACACACAAACACACACACAAACACACACACACACACACACAAACACACACACACACACATACACACACACACACACACACACACACACAATTCCTGATTATTTTTGCTTGGATTATTTGTGTGATAAGCAAGGTTGACTTTTTACATTAAGGCACACCTTTAAAATCCTTGATGATTTTTCTATAGATCTGGGATTTTTTTCTATTTCTTACTTTGTCACCATAAATTATATGTATTCAATCATTCTACCAATTAATAGTATAAAGTACCAATTATGCAACAAGAACACAGGTTTGATTATATTTGAATTGCTAAAATCATTTATGCTTATCATTCGCCAAATGTATATTACATATCCTTTGGTTCATTTGAGACTTTTATAAAAGCACCTTTTTAGTTCCAGTGAGATTCTGTACTTGACAATAAAGTTGTGTTGTACTACATATTGAATGGAGCCATTATAGTTTAATTGAAATTGAAATTATAACTATATTGAATCTGATCATATACTTCATATTAAATCAAATCATAGTAGGAAATGGATAGTCCTCTGTTGTTCTTTGAAGTTTTACAGAACAAAATTATCAGTTCTCAGTGTAGTTATGAGAAAGATACCCTAAGGTGATGATACTCAATTATTTATTTAAGTTGAATAAAATAAACACATGGTATATTGTATTTTATAAAATATAGTGTGGATATTTTAAAAACAAACTTTACTGAGCATCAGAATAATAAAATAAGTGAAATATCTTTTACTTAAAAAGGGCTATTTTACTCAATTTATTGATAGAACTATATGTCCTCCTTCATTATATGCTAACCATAATAGCATATAAAGGTTTATATGCCAATGATCCTGTTTCTCTCATGATATTATCACTTGCTCATCTATCTAAGAATCATACACATTGAAATATTTTCCTGATGTTAATAAAAAGGAACATGTGAAACTCACAATTAAATATATAGACTCTTAAGCAGTAATTGTGTGAGTTAACCCAAGTTTATAAAGATAAACATCACATGTTTTCTCTCATGTATCAATATTAGAATTGAGTCTGCAGAAATGTGTGTGCCATATAGAATACCCATCAAGGTGAGATCATTTTTAAGAGTTCATCAGGAGAGGATTTAAAGAAGCAAATATAGAGAGGGAAAGATAGGGCTAAATGGGATGAAGGATGAGAGGGAAGAGTAGAGGTCACAGGGATGGATAATTAATACTAAAGACATTTTGAAAAAGTCGTATAAAAACCAAATGCTAGAGAAACTTCATATATATATGCTAACACATACATTCATACATACATAATAGCCAGACGCCGATGGCTACTGACTATTTGACAGTTATTGTTCTACTGCCAAAAGATGATTTTTGACAATTTCACAAAATTAAAGATAGTTGGGTATACATATATGCTTCCCCTCTCAGAATTTGTGCTGGGTTTTCGAATGCTAATCACTAGTTCTCAGCCTTTGAAGTTCCTGGCCCATTGTTCTCCTTAAAACAACGCAGCCTCCTGTTTATTTTACCTGCCAAGCCCCTAGCTACACCTGAGCTAGCCTGGGCTGAGCATTGAAGTCCTTTCCATCTGCCAGACCTACTGTTTCCTGAATTAAGAAGGCAGGCTACCGGCTGAGCAGTGTGAAACATTGAATCAACACTCATGGAGTTTTGGGGAAAGGACTTGCCCTTAAAAGCCATATATATATTGTGGGCCTCTGACTGAGCATTACATCTCGAACAGCAATGTTGACCTGTAATTTATTTCTCCCCGCCCCCCACATCTATTCCCCAGCTTCTCTTCCAGGAAGCCAGTTCGCAGTAGCTGCTAGCAGCTACACATATACACACATGTGTACACACATGTACACATACACACACACTCTCTCTCTCTCTCTACACACACACACACACACACACAAACACACACACACACACACACACACACACACACACACATATATATATATGTATATATATATCATCATATATCCTGGAATGTGTAATTATACATATAGAAAGACAGAAATATATACATATAGGCAATTGGTAGATGGAGCAGAGCCACACAAGTCACATTATTTCTTCTCTCAGTCATTTTATACCTTCTTAAGCAAAAATTCTTTATAAAATTACCACATGGATAAAATGTTATACAAAAGGGGAGTTACAGAAGGATGTTGATAAAAAGCTCAAAGCAGTGTTTTATTCTATAGCTCATTATAAGTTCAAAGCAACAGTTTCATATGTCCTTGCTTTATGATAGTGCATGTCTGTGACTTCATTCTTGAATCTGACCTAGAATTTTTTTTCTGGATCACAAACTTGTCCAAAGCTTCTTTTTTCTTTCTTTCTTTCTTTCTTTCTTTCTTTCTTTCTTTCTTTCTTTCTGTCTTTCTGTCTTTCTTTCTTTTTTGACTTTTTTAATTGGATATATTCTATATTTATATTTCATTTCCTTTTTTTTTTGGTTCCCTGCTCTCCAAAGGTCCCATATGCCCTTTTCCCTCCCCCTGCTCCCTCATCCACCCCTTCCCACTTCCCTATTCTGGTATTCCCTACACTGATGCTTTGATCCTTTCCAGCACCAGTGTCCATTCCTTTCTTCTTGTCGGACATCATTTGGTATGTGAATTGTGTCTTTGGTGTCCCAAGATTCTAGGCTAATATCCACTTATCAGTGAGTGCATACCATGGGTATTCTTTTGAGACTGGGTTACCTCACTTAGTATGATGTTCTCCAGCTCCATCCATTTCTCTAAGAATTTCGCAGCCTTATTTATAATAGCCAGAAGCTGGAAAGAACCCAGATGTCCCTCAGTGGAGGAATGGATACAAAAAATGTGGTATATATACACAATGGAATACTATTCAGTCATTAGAAACAATGAATTCATGAAATGCTTATTTCTATTCTTAGTGCAATTTATAAAGGTTAATTGTATTCTTTATTATGCAGCCTTTACTTACTATTTTATGAGAAGGGGCATATTCTAATCTTGATTCTCATTTTATTTTATCCTTCTGGAAAAACAACTAAAATCCTCTCCTTAAACTTTTCTCCTAAAATTATTTTGAATCAAATCAGGAATTTTATAAAGGTGTTAATTGACTAAACAGTATTAATTTATGAAAGTTCAACTTCATGTTGATCTTCAGGAAATTTGCTTAGTAGAGTGGTCTGATGCCCTGCAATCATGAGGCTATGCAATAGTAACAGGAAAGGCATATCAGCAGCAGGAAACATCCTGGGATGAAGTTTCTGGGGCCTTGCCTCTCCAGAATGCACACATTGCAGGTATCAAAATGGTCGTCCATCTCCAGGAAGCTCATGTGCTTGCCATAGTCTGTCAGGAGCCATAACAAGACAAGATAATAACTAGCAGGTGATTGTCCTGAGATGACCTGCTTCAGATTATATAATCTGCAACTGTAAGGGATTCATTTTAGGAAAGATGTCTGCTATTAACATGTTTTTCCTGCTATTAGTATATATATATATATATATATATATATATATATATATCTCACTAAGTAATACCCCACAACTTTAGAGCAGATCCATGAAATGCACTGTCTTATACTGATACTATATAGACAAATAGATGCCTTCTTAACTCTTAATGATGATCCTATAAGAATTCCTAAAATCATATATTTGATTTGTAAACTCTTTTATAGTGAGACTGCTATTAGATCCTTTTCTGATAGTCAAAATTACAATGAGAACTCTGCCACTCTCCCAAGTGTCACCAGTTAATTGCTCTGAGAGAGTTACCAGACTTTCTCCTACTAACGAGACTTTCTCCTACTAACGAGACTTTCTCCTACTAACGAGACTTTCTCCTACTCGGAGCACATTCTAAGAGGTTGTAAAACAACTGACTGTCATAAAAAGGGAACTAATGATTTATTATAGGTGCTAGGACAGACTATAACATATTGACTGGGTTTATTGACACAAAACTTCACTGATAACTTAGTAATGATTTTAAATGTTCAGTGAACCTGTGGAGCAGAGACAGGTGATGGATGTTTAGCTAGATAACTACTCCTAATGGCTGTGCATGTAAACATTCTCTGTTGTAAACTTCTATTTCAATTTATGATTTGATTTTGTGTATAAACTTTAATGAACTTTTTAATGTGTGAAGATGTATTCTGAAAGATGTTTATGTGCTGAGGACAAAGAGAAGAGTCAGAACTGTGGTGAGAAAAACTTAGTTAAGAGAGAAACTGAGCTGAGAAGTTTTTAGACAGAACACTTTTTACACAGAACTGAACTCAAGAAGAACTTAGAGGTATAGGCACAGTATTGGGAGAAAAGGCATTGAGAGTTATAGCATTATTGTGACAGCAGAGCAGGAGGAGAGAGCAAGTTAGAAGGAGAATGCAGAGTGGAATAACTTAGAAACATAAAAAATCTAAGAGAGCAATGTCCAGAATGCAGAGGGAAAGAGGAAAAATTAAGAAGCTGCAGAGAACAGAGGGAGCAGGCAGGCTCTCCTTATGATGGGACAGAACAGGTCCCATGGTCAGAACAAGGCAGGCTTAGTATTATTAAAAAGAAACAGAGCCTTTTTCTTACAAACTTGGGTTTAATTCATTTAGCATTAAAAGAGTAGAAGCTTGTTATGTTGCTATGCAATAAAAATTGGAGCTCTTTCTTCATCCAAAATGAGTGAATCCTTTTTGCACCAGTATTTGGTCTTTTGCTTCATATGCATATGTAAATATGGATGTGTATGTAAGTATGTAATTGTGAGAATTCATGCAAGCAGGACCCAACTGGTTTGAATGGAAATGTATAAATGAATATGAGTGAATCTGTATATGAACTTATGTGAGTTTATGCATATTTGCTTTTGTTAAAGCTTTTCCTTCTGTGAGTGTTATTCTCTTCTCCTGGTTCAGTAGAAGTTTATTGCTTCAAACTTCCCTCTAGCCCAACAAGCAGGAGGCATCTGGACAAAAGGGAAAGTCTCTCCCAATTAATCTTGTATTTAAGCTCCTGCTGTTTTAGGATGAGGTGCTAAGTGCCAGAGACTGCAATTCCTGGCTTCAGAGGAACACAGAAGTCAGGTCAGCTACAAAAGCATAGTAACTTAGACTTAGATAAGTAAACTTTGTATTATTATACAGCAACAGTAAATATCATGTGAGACAGTCTTACCCTCCGCCCAAGTTCTTCCCCCTCTGCTGCCTCAAGAAGAACCTACAAGAAAGGAGACCCCATACCCTGGCTGGCCTCTGGCAATAGTCTTTACTTGATGGCTTCTGGGCAATTTATCATTATATGAATTCATTTGTGAGTCTTTCAACTCTTATCAGAAAAGCTCCTATTTGGAGGAGATGTTGACCTACACAGAGAACTACAAGTCAAGCAGCAAAAAGGTAGCACATATGAATGCACAGCAGTTGAACCAGCATGCAGTGGAAGCTCAAGACAGACTCTGTCCAAGCATGAAAACTGGTGGTGAGTATGAAGTTCATCACTAGCAGAGGGGCTATTGGCAAGTGATAGATGTTGAGATATAGAGTTAGTTTGACTTAAGGCTGTGGTCCCTGGTGGGTTAAATATAGTCAAAATTGATTCTCAAGATGTGGGTCAAGATCCCTCTAGGTGTTGCCTATCATATATCTTGCATATTAGACATTTTCATTACAATTCATTACAGTAACAAAATTACAGCTATGAAGTAGCAACAAAATAATGTTATGGTATGGGCCAACACAATATGAGGAACAAGGGTCACTTTATTAGGAAGGTTGAAAACCTCTTCTCCAGTGGATGAATTCACATCCAAGACATAAGGTAGGTGGACGAGAAGGAGAGAGTATATAGGACAAATTTGCTAAAGTATTGAAACAATCAAAGCACGTTGTGTGAAATTATAAAAAAAAAAATTTAAAACAAAAATAAAAGAACAAAAATAACCCTATTAAAAAATGGGGTACATTTTTTGTATCCATTTCTCCGTTGAGGGACATCTGGGTTCTTTCCAGCTTCTGGCTATTATAAATAAGGCTGCTATGAACATAGTGGAGCATGTATTTTTGTTTTGTTTTGTTTTGTTTTGTTTTGTTTTTCGAGACAGGGTTTCTCTGTATAGCTCCGGCTTTCCTGGCACTCACTCTGTAGACCAGGCTGGCCTCGAACTCTGAAATCTGCCTGCCTCTGCCTCCTGAGTGCTGGGATTACAGGCATGCGCCACCACGTCCGGCAAAAAATGTGGTATATATACACAATGGAATACTACTCAGCCATTAGAAACAATGAATTCATGAAACTCTTAGAGAAATGGATGGAGCTGGAGAACATCATACTAAGTGAGGTAACCCAGTCTCAAAAGAATACCCATGGTATGCAGTCACTGATAAGTGGATATTAGCCTAGAATCTTGGGACACCAAAGACACAATTCACATACCAAATGATGTTTGACAAGAAGAAAGGAATGGACACTAGTGCTGCAAAGGATCAAAGCATCAGTGTGGGGGAATACCAGAACAGGGAAGTGGGAAGGGGTGGATGAGGGAGCAGGGGGAGGGAAAAGGGCATGTGGGACCTTAGGGGGGTGGGGAAACAAAAAAAGGGAAATGAAATGTAAATATAGAATATATCCAATAAATTTTTTTTTGAAAAAAGATGGGGTACAGAGCTAAACAAAGAATTTTCACCTGAAGAAATTTGGATGGCTGAGAAGCAACTTAAGAGATGTTCAACATCATTAGTCATCAGGGAAATGCAAATCAAAACAACCCTGAGATTCCACCTCACACCAGTCAGAATGGCTAAGATTAAAAACTCAAGAGACAACAGGTGCTGGCGAGGATGCGGAGAAAGAGGAACACTCCTCCACTGTTGGTGGGATTGCAAGATGGTACAACCGCTCTGGAAATCAGTCTGGTGGTTCCTCAGAAAATTGTGCATGTCACTTCCAGAGAACCCTGTCATACCACTCCTGGGCATATACCCAGTAGATTCCCCTGCATACAATAAAGACACATGCTCCACAATGTTCATAGCATCCTTATTTATAATAGCCAGAAGTTGGAAGGAGCCCAGATGTCCATCAAAGGAGGAATGAATACAGAAAATGTGGTATATCTACACAATGGAATACTACTCAGCAATTAAAAATAATGAATTCATTCAATTTGTAGGCAAATGGTTGATCCGGAAAACATCATCCTAAGTGAATTAACCCAAACACAAAAGAACACACATGAAATGCAATCACTGATAAGTGGATATTAAAGAGCCCAGAAGCTCTGAGTACTCAAGGCACAATTAGCAAATCAAAAGATTCCCAAGAAGAAGGAAAGAGAGGACACTGGTCCTGAAAAGACTGGATCCAGTTTTATAAGAGAGTACCAGAATGGAGAAATGTTTGGGGGGTGATTGGGGAATGGGTGGGGGGAAGAGAACTTATGGGACATATGGTGAGGGGGGAACTGGGAAAGGGGCAAGCTTTGGAATGTAAACAAAGAATATAGAAAATTAAAAAAATGAAAAAAAATGAAATAAAACATTCACATACAATAGACTTACTATATAATTTGCATATTATTAAAAACACATTAAATGTTATACTTTTTCTTCACTCTTTCTATCCTGAGAAAGCATATCTTTACACAATATATTTCACTCTAACTACTCAGTAATATAGATGTATTATTTTTATAGTCATGAGTGACTGTACTATGATACCTTGGTAGAAGTAGTCTGGGTCCACAACTCTAAAGATTAGAAAGGATACCAAAATCAAGAGAAAATGAGATTAGCAAATTTATATATGGGAGCATATGCAGAGTAGAGGAATCCCTGAATATATGAAGTCCAGAGTGTGTATACACATGAGCCAGCATATCAACGATCGAAACCTCAGACTCAGGAGAAGTTGACAAAGCTTTCTCTCTCAGGGTGAGGTTCAGTGGAATGTATTTATAATCCAAGGACTGCTTTCCATGGAGACTTCTGCTATCAGCGCTGCCTAAACTTAACTTCTTGGCACAGCTGTATGTAATCACTCTGCCTCCCTATTCAACTTTCTTTTGTTATAATTTGTTAGATAGCAAATGTCATCTGCTGAAGTGATGCACTTGTCTTCAGAGATTTACAGTGTCCCTGTGTTTGTTTTCCACATTCTCTTACCACTTTTATGGGGTCAATCTTCAGAGCTTTGCAAGACTGCAGCAGTAGTGAAACCACTGACTATTGGGTTAAACCTGTCTTCCTAAAATACGAACATTTGTTTTCCCCAAATAATCTGTTAAGCATCTCTATAACTCATGTGTTAAGTTTCAAAGATGAATAATTAAAGAAGATGAGAAGTGTATCTACTTGTAAAGTGTATCACAACCGTTCTGCAAACTAAAATACTGGATGTTATGTACTGCATATACTATTGGTAAAATTAATTATAAGCTTCTTGATAAAGATTGCTTGCCAAAGAGTCTGATCAGTCATATAACCCAACACATTTAAAATAAAAGAATAAACTATTTACTTGATTGCAAATACTTAAGAAATACTAGCAAATATTTTTCTACTGTCAAATGATAATTCTTCTAAAATATTTACATGTTTTCCTGAACATAGTTAACAACTTGGTGGAGAAAGAGTCATATGTATTACTTCTTAGCAATTAAATCTGTAAGAAGTTTATCAGACCATAGAAGTGAACGAAAATGATATAGATATATAGAATTTTCTTTGAGTTAATTTTTTACTGCTATAAAAAAGAAAAATTAAAGTACCAAAACATGATAGTTTATACATTTTGTTCCAAACTTCCTAAGACAGAAAAATTTTAAACTTTATGCACTCTTAAAAATTCTATGGTTTTATAGGAGAAACCGAAATATCAAGGACATTTCAACTTTCAAATTTTTTGAGGCATCATTTGATAATTATTTTTCGCAAGTAAAGTACATTTAATTGATATAATCAGAAATCCATGTATCATTTTATAAATCATGGCTATATACAATTATTTTCTACTATACCTCAGTAAAGCTGGCAAAAGTGTAGACCAAAGTCTACAGATGGCTACCCATCTCTGCCCTTAAAACATCAAATAGTAAATACTTTTAGTTTTGAGATACCATTAGTCTACATGTGGCTTGCTGAGCTCTTCTGTGCCACTGGAGTGAGAAAGCAACCACCAATGGTGAACCTTTAACCTTGCATCCTTTTCCCAAAAAGGCACTCTCATTTGCTTCCTTCTAGCTGGGTTGCTTTGAAATAAACATTCAACTCCTGAATGCTTGCCATCATTTAATCTCAGCAAATTATTTAATTTAGTTCTTCTTGATTAAGAAGCAGCTTAGTTTAGACCCCCTGAACTTAGTAAGTTCAAGTCAAATTTTACTTCATGAAGAATAGACAAAAATTAAACATGCTCAGCCAAGTTCATTGCTGCACTATACACAATAGTAAATAACCTGAATGTCTCAACTGATGAATTAATAATGAAAGTGTGGTCCAGCTACTCTCTGTGCATATTTCATCTGGAAAGAAAAATAAAACCATAAATTGATAGAACTGGAAAAGATCATGTTGACTGAGCCAACCCAGATACAGAAAGACAAATGGTACATATTCTCTCATCGGAATCTCCCAGAACAAATCTTCCAATGTGAGCACATTTGTGGAAGTAGCTGCAGAAACCAAGTGGAAAGGGAAAATTCAGAGAAGAAGCAATCCAAAAGGAAATAACAACATACAGGCTTGCATGTAACTTGAGGGGAAAATGGGGGAAAAGAAAGGGTGGTTTTAATTAGGAAAGAAATTAGAAAGAAAAACACAGAATAACAAGAAGGTTGTATAAAAACATCATAAGTAATCATATTGTTTTCTATCAATCCAAACTTATATATAATACATATAGCCTGTGTATATATACAAATATAGAGTTTAAATGAAATGTCCTCATTTGGGATGACAATGTTCTCCCACCTGGGCCATAGACTATATAATAGAAACTCCAATACCAGGTATAAGAAGCACTCTTTAAAGTTGTCAATGTTTCCTAAAAGAATAGCAAATCTTTAAAGACTATTGCTATTGCTGTTAGTTTCTTCCTGGAAGTTGAAGGTAACTCCCTATTGCTAAAGACACCATGAAATTTGGGCACAGGGGCCCGTCAATCTGAGCTGGTTCAGATGTGAAAACTTTCTCATAAGGACTAGCTTTTATACCAAAAGGTACAACAAAACCTTTACAGGGAGGGAAGCCACCAATAGTACTACATAGAAATGGCACCTATAAAGCACAACAACCATCTTGGTACAATATCCATAAGGTTGTGATACTAGGCATAACTTCATGATAACTTAACAGATCTCTACATAAATATAATGCCCACTCAACAAGAGGGAAGTCATGTCTGGTACTGGAAACATAGCCAATTTTCAAGGTTTGTCATCATGATTCTTAGAGGAGAACCCACAACTGCCACTTTAACAAGCCAACATATTTTCCAGCTACATTCTAAATATTTTTCCATATACCCACAGATGATTCTCACCCCTTATCAAGCAAATATCCCTTGGCAACAGAAAAAGACCATTTCAGAAACCACAACTATTCAACATTCATAAAGCAAGTGATGCTGTGGTACCCAATTGCAATTATAAATCTACAAAAGAATTTGATCCTAATGCTCAGGATCATAGTGGAAAAGAGAGCAGAAAACATATGAAAGCCAAAGGTACAGGAAATTTTCTGTTAGATTGAGTCTCTGAGGATGTCAGAGAAGCTTTGCCCATGAAGTCTCAACAACATGAGCACATAAACAAGATTTGATCATAGACAACACCAATAAATGTTAATTAAAATTAATTATTATTATTCAAACTGTTAATTATTAATATGTTAATTAAATATGTTGTTATTAATGGGTTTGGGGAAAATCTTTTGAGCTATCTATCAGCCTTAGGCAAAGAATTATAAGCAAATAAGGAATACTGAGAAAAGAATAGTCTTCCCTTTGGATAGGCTCCCTCTGATAATTGATTATCCAACATCATGTGATCAGCCCTAAAATCACACATATTCAAGTAATATACAAAACAAGGAAGTTGTATTTATAAGCAAGTTGTAAGTTGTTTGTAACAACAATTAAAGAAACAGAGGTTATGAATTTGCCTATATGAACTGGAGAGAAAGAGAGTTTGATAGGAGAGGTTGGAGGGAGGGAAGGAAGGGAAAAAGTATAATTTTAATTTGAAAATAATTAAATAACAATGTAGATAGTATTACTGATATCATGTACATGTGAACTGTATTTATTTGGTAAAAAATATATTGTTTACCTAATATATTGATAATTATTTTTTTTTTAATTTTCATGTCATTTATTTTTTAGGGAGGAGGGTTCCAGTAGACTCCAGAATTTAATGCAATGTTTTCATATTCATAAACTTTACAAATTCTCAGTTTAGCCAATAATATTGCACTGATGGAGTGAGCTTCTAATATTCTTTAAAGACAACATTACTTACTTTTGAAATCTTTATTCTTATTTCTGAAGATATCCTTGGGCCAACATTCTACATTTTGAAAATGTTCTAGAATTAAAAGTTACTGGAATGAGACTAATTTTATTAAATCCCATACACACACATACACAAACGTGTGTGTATATAAGTGTATATACATAAAATGTATATAATACACATGTATGTGTATTATGAATGTGTATATATATTTAATACACAAAATATACATTTCAAAATAATATAATATTTATTTAAAATTAAAGTAATAAATTAGAATAAAAAGGTAAAGATACTAGGCATTCTCTTTTAAGTTGCTCTGCCAAATTTCAGGATAAACAAGAGAATACATATCAAATCAATCAAAAGATCCCAACAAAATCCTAGGAGAAATTAAATTACAATCCAAGACTTATCTGAATAAACATCATATAGATAAAAATAAAAGGTTATTTGTTAGACATCAGAAGGCAAAAGAATTGGGCTGGAGAGATGGCTCAGCAGTTAAGAGCACTGACTGTTCTTCCAAAGGTCCTCAGTTCAATTCCCAGCAACCACATGGTGACTCACAACCATTTGTAATAGGATCTGATGCCCTCTTCTGGTGTGTCTGAAGAAGGCAATGGTGTTCTCATACAATAAATAAATAAATAAATAAATAAATAAATAAATAAATAAATATTTTTAAAAGGAAGAAGAATTGAGGTAGTAAAAAGGGGACAAAAGGTATGTAGAAATAATGCAGAAACCTGAAAGAGGAATCATAAGGAGATAGACTGCCGTGAGGTGCCATGGCCAGACAATCTGCTGTATTCAGAAAAAAACAAATGAAACACGACAAACTAACAAAAACAAAAACAAAAAATAAAACAAAACTTATCTATTCCATTCAGATGATGATATATTCAGGGTTAGCTGGTAGCCTAAGAATCAAAGAAACCTAGCCACTTGGGAAAATAATTATTTAAACTACAAAATATTTGACTCTCCTTAAGTGGCAATTCAAAAAACAAGCCAAAAAATGTACCTTACTTTCAAATTTTCATGATGTTGACACTCAGTATTACATTTAAAATGCCCACATCATATAAAAATAGAGGCCCAAGTATGTAAGGAAGTAGGAAAATGTTCCTCCTACCCAGAGAAAACTTGCTGAATAGAAACAGAATAAAATGTGTTGAAAAATAGAATCGCAATCTAGGATTTTAAGAGAGCTATTTTAGTATTGTTGTGTGCTTAGACAAAAGCAAAAGCAATCAAGAGACAGATGCAAATGTAAAATGTAGATGATCCACGCCCAAGAAATGATTTCAAACAGTCATTGAGTGAGTTTCTGAGTGAGTTTGAGAGGGATGAAGAACAGCTAGAGAAAATGAAAGCAAAAAATAATATTAGTTAAAATATAACACACAGAAAGTCAGCCTAGGCACATTGAACAACCCTTCAATGCTCTGTGGAATATCATGAAATCTGCTATGTGTAACTGGAGGCACCAATAGAAAATAAAGGTGTTAAAAGAGAAGAGCACAGATAAGAATCCCACATTTTACCTAATAATTTAATTTAAAGACAGTGTAAACCATTTTTAGTGCTGAAGGAAAATATTAAACAAAGCATCCGTAAAAGAGGACTGGAGAAATGATTCAACAGATAAGGGTGGTTCCTGAAGATCCTGGTCCAAGACTTTCAACAAACTCAAGTAATGCAACTCCAATTGCAGGATATCATGTGCCCTCTTCAGTTCTATGCAAATTCATGGACACACACACACACACACACACACACACACAAACACAGAAACCTAGTGTAGAGAATATATTCATTTTCCAATAAGCAGAAGCCAAGACAAATTTTAGCCAGCAGAACATCTCTATCAGAATTGCCAAAGGAAAATCTCCAGGTTAAATGAAAGGAAAGAAAAACACGCAGATGAATAATGCTTAGTTGTGCTTATACTTACAGGATAATAGATTTACTTTAAAGTAAAATTAATCAGAGTAGTTTCACTGGGAAATACAAGCTTGTATATCTCTCTTCAAAACATTACCATCATTTTATGATATTTCATGTGCTAAAATAACCATGATTTACATGAGAGCAAATTCTGTACATTTCCTATATACAATTTACCTTCAAATGATTCAATATTTAGAAGCCACAGGTTTTTAAAACTTATTTTCGAACTGTATTAAGCATCACTTATTGGAAAACCAGTCTAGTGTTATTGGAATAAAGTTATTTTAATCTTTTTTTTCATTTTTTTATTCTATATTCTTTACTAACATTCCAAAGGCTTTCCCCTTTCCCAGTTCCCCCCCCACCATATGTCCCATAATTCCTCTCCCCTCAACTGTTCCCCAATCACCCCCCCCCATTTCTCTGTTCTGGTACTCTCCTACAACACTGGATCCAATCTTTTTAGGCCCAGGGTCCTCTCCTTTCTTCTTCTTGGGAATTATTTGACTTGCTAATTGTGCCTTGAGTATTTAGGGCTTCTGGGCTTATTAATATCCACTTATCAGTGATTGCATTTCATTTGCATTCTTTTGTGATTGGGTTAACTCGCTGAGGATGATATTTTCCAGATCTAACCATTTACCTACAAATTGCATGAATTCATTATTTTTAATTGCTGAGTAGTATTCCATTGTGTATACACACACACACACACACACACACACACACACACACACACACACATATATATATATATATATATATATATATATATATATATATACTACATTTTCTGTATCCATTCCTCCTTTGAGGGATATCTGGGCTCCTTCCAACTTCTGGCTATTATAAACAAGATACTATGTTTTTTACTTGCAGTCAGATTCTATAGTTAGGAATTTTCTTCTCCATATTATACTGACAGAAAGAGTTTGTAAAGATTGTTATTACTTCTTACTTTATCATTTGAGGAAAGAATTCAAAGGAGAAGATATCTGGCCTAAATTTGTCTTCATGTTAATATTTTAAATATAATTTCCCATTTTCAATACATTAATTTTTTAAATACATAAAAATTAGCTCTGAAAGACTTTACTTTTGGGGTAATTTGTCTTTTTCATTTAAATTATAAAGATATTCTTACTATATCCTAATTATCATTTTAACAATTATAGATATGGCACTGATGTCTTTCTATTTCTAATATTGATTTTTATTAATAATTTAAGTTTTTATCATAACATATTTTTGATCCTAACAACATCATTGCCTCTATCCAGCTCCTCCAGAAATACTATTTGTCTTCCTCCTGACTTTATGTCTTCTTTTCTTGCTGAGATTTATTCATTTCTATTTGTATGGGTGTTCTACCTGTGTGTAAAATGTCCACTTATGGTACCTACAGAGACCAGAAGAGGTCATCATCTTCCTCAGAATAGAGTTAGAGGCAGTTGTGAGTATGCTGGTTCTTGGAAACAAGCCCAGGTTCTTTGCTAGAGCAGTGAGTGCTCTTAACAGAGAGTTGTTAACACACAAGCCACATTTCAGACCCCACATCCTCCATTTTTACTATTGTTATCAACAATATCACTGAGCACAGTGAGTGATGACCACATGTTTATAGGTGTAGGGGAACTCACCAGGATGTGAGCAAGTCTCAAGTGACCACATCCTCAGACAAAGTATCTCTTCTTCATTTGCCATCATTTGCCAATTTTCATTTTTTAACCTTTTTTTCTGGCCAATTTGCATTTTAATTGTAAAATTGTAAGTATGGACACTATCAAATACAGGCGATTTTGTCTTGAATACTGGAAATATTAAAAAAATATAAATTAAATTTAAAGATTTGATTCAGCATCCAAAATTTTCCAGAGCTAACACAATATCAGAGCATCTGATGTCATGTGATGGTGCCCAATCAAAATGCAAACAAACTTTATTCAGCATTCTCAACGGATCTTTACAGTTGTGTATGTAAAATACACATGAAACATCATTTATTTTGTATTAATATTTGGGTTCAATCCAAAAGAGATAGCACATACATCCCACATTTAATGTCCCAAATGTCCAGTAAAATATGAACTTCAAATGATTAATATTCTCAAACATTTCATATTAAAATTACCCTGTAGTAATGACCTGGGAATGTAACTTCTATTATTGAGTCAGTTATATTTCTGAAAAATTCAAGCATAGCTCTTTGATGAGAGGCATTCGTAATTCTCGCCAGAATTTATAAAATTATCAACTATTTCAAAGAACGTGATTTGGACCAAAGGATACTTTCTAGTAAATGTGTATTCATGGGTAAATTTCTGTTCTTTTTTCTTCCCGTGTTTTTATTTGCCAGCTTTCACATGCTCCTATGGGCTGAAATTGAGAATATTGATATTTAACAATTCTTTCTGATGCATGTGATTTACTAAGAAAAGCATTATGTCCATGTACATAAGCCTGATTTGTATCTTCATTTTGAATATTATGATAAGAAAATTTCCCTTGTTTTACCCTTTGACACATGCATTATTTAGAACCATATTGCTGAGCCTCCAAGATATAAGGAACAGGGTAATTTCTTCTATGTCATTTCACTGAAGTCAAAGAAGAGCTTTGGTATTTTTTGCTGAGGTATTTTTGTGATGAACAAATATGAACTATTTTGGTAAAGAAAATATATACATAGACTTAACAATAATAAAGCTTTCATCATTATTGTGCCATGGGCCAACCTGGCAGGACGTGTTCTTTCTTGTCAGTTCTTCTTGAGGCAGAGGAGGGGGAAAAGCATTGGTAGGGGTGGTGGGGTGGTGGGGTTGGGAGTGGTGGGGTGGTGGGTAAGACGTGGTCTTAAAAAATTCTGGGTTAGGACTTTTTCTTATGATATTTAGAGTTGCTGTATAATAAAAAGTTTACTTATCTAAGTCTAAGTTACTGTGCTATTGTAGCTGACATGCCTTCTGTGTTCCTCTGAAGCCAGAGATAGCAGTTGCAGGCACCTAGCCTCATCCTAAAACAGCAGGAGGAGTTTAAGTACAGGATTAATTGTTAGAGCCTTTTCCCTATAGATCAGATACATCTTACTTGGGCTAAAGGGAAGTTTGGAGCAATAAAGTTTTTTCTCTAAGTTCTTTGTTTATATTCCAAATGATTTTCCCTGTCCTGGTCCCCCTGCCCCCACCCGCTTCCCCATATATCCCATAAACCCTCTTCCCTCCACCCATTCCCCTGATCAAAACCCACCCACTTCTCTGTCCTGGTAATCCCTTGCATTGCTGAATCAAGCCTTTCCAGGACCAGGGCCCTCTCCTTTCTTCTTCTTGGGAATCATTTGATATGTTAATAGTGTCTTCTGTATTCTGAGCTTCTGGGCTAATATCCACATCTCAGTGATTGCATTCCATGTGTGTTCTTTTGTTATTGGGTTACCTGACTTAGGATGATATTTTCCAGTTCCAAACATTTGCCTAACAATTTCATAAACACATTGTTTTTAATTGCTGAGTAGTATTCATTGTATAAATATACCACACTTTCTGTATCTATTCCTCCATTGAGGACATGTAGGTTCTTTCCAGCTTCTGGCTATTATAAATAAGGCTGCAATGAACATAGTGGCGCATATGTCCTCATTGCATGCCAGGGAATCTTCTGGGTATATGCCCAGGAGTGGTATAGCAGGGTCCTCCAGAAGTGTCATGCCCAGTTTTCTGAGGAACTGCTAGACTGATTTCCAGAGTGGTTGTACCAGCTTGCAATCCCACTAGCAGTGAAGGGGTGTTCCTCTTTCTCGACATCCATGCCAACACCTACTGCTTCCTGAGTTTTTAATCTTAGCATTCTGACTGGTATGAGGTGAAATCTCAGGGTTGTTTTGATTTGCATTTCCCTAATGACTAATGATGTTGAACATTTCTTAAGGTGCTTCTCAGCCATGCAAAATTCTTGGTGAAAATTCTTTGTTTAGCTCTGTACCCCATTTTTAATAGGGTTATTTGGTTCTCTGGAGTCTAACTTTTGAGTTCCTTGTATATATTGGATATTAACCCTTTGTTGGATGTAGAGTTGGTGAAGATGTTTTCCCAATTTATTGGTTGCCGTTTTGTCCAATTGACAGTGTCCTTTGCCTTACAGAAACCAAACAAGTGAAAGATCTGTATGACAAGAACTTCAGGTCTCTGAAGAAGGGATTGAAGAAGACCTCAGAAAATGGAAAAATCTTCCATGCTCATGGATTGGCAGGATTAATATAGTAAAAATGGCCATCTGGCCAAAAGCAATACACAGATTCAATGCAATCCCCATCAAAATCCCAATTCAGTTCTTTATAGAGTTAGAAAGAGCAATTCTCAGATTTATCTGGAATAACAAAAAACCCAGAATAGCTAAAAACTATTCTCAACAGTAAAAGAACTTCTGGAGGAATCAGTATCCTGGACCTCAAGCAGTATTACAGAGCAAGGTAGATAAATGGAATAGAATTGAAGACTCAGAAATGAACCCACATACCTATGGCCACTTGACCTTCGACGAAAGGAGCTAAAACCATCCAATGGAAAAAAGATAGCCTTTTCAACAAATGGTGCTGGTTTAACTGGAGTTCAGCATTCAAAATACTGCAAATCGGTCCATTCTTATCTGCTTGTACTAAGCTCAACTCCAAGTGGATCAAAGACCTCCACATAAAACCAGACACGCTAATAGAAAAGAAACTGGGGAAGACCCTTGAAGGGGCACAGGGGGAAAGTTCTTGAACAGAACACCAATACCTTATGCTCTAAAATGAAGAACTGACAAATGGGACCTCATAAAATTACAAAGCAATAAGCTTCTATTGACCCAAGCGAAGAAAAATACACTGGCAGAAGGAAAAGCTTTAACAAAAGCAAATATGCATAAACTCACATAAATGCATACACAGATTCATGCATGCAGAGTTCTCATTTATATATTTCCACACAAATTCACTTGGGCCCAACATGCATGTATTCTCACAATTACATACACACACATGCATACATTCTCACGTTACATACTTACACATAAATCCACACTTACATATGCATATGGAGGAAAAGACCATGCACTGGTGCAGAAAGAATTCACTCATTCTGGATGAAAAAAGAACCTGAATCTTTATTGCATAGAGAAAGAAAAGGCTACCACCCTTTCAATGCTAAATGAATTAAACTAATGATTATTTTTTTTTAAAAAGGCATTGTTCCTGATAGTAAGACTAAGCCAACCCTCACCTTAGCATGGGACCTGTTCTGTCTATTCCATAGTAAGAAGGGTGCCTACTCTTTCTACTCTCTGCAGTGTCTTTTTTTCCTCTTTCCCTCTGCATTCTGCACATTGATTTCTTAGTTTTCTTATGTTATCTATAATCTCTACATTATTCCACTCTACATTCTCCTTGTTCTCTTGTATTAAAATCTTCTCCTCAGTTCAGTTCTCTCTCAGCTCAGTGCTTCTCACCTTTGTTCCACTCACCTAAGTTCCTCTGTTCGGACTCTTTGTCCTCAGCCCTTAAACATCTTTCGGGACACATGATCACTTGTTACAAAGTTCATCATAAGTTCAAACTTAAGTCAAATCATAAATTGAAATAGAAGTTTACAACAGAGAGTGTTTCCATGCATATCAATTAGAAGTAATTATCTAGCTAAATATCTATCACCTGTCTGGGTCTACAGGTTCATTGAAAGTTTAAAACCATAACTAAATTTTTTATTAGTGAAGTTTTGTATAGATAAACCCAGTCAATATCCTACCTTCTGTCCTAGCACCTATAATAAATCATTAGTTCCCTCTTTAAGACCTTTGGTTAATTGTTTTACAGCCTCTTGGAATGTGCTCTGAGTAGAAGAAAGTCTGGTTACCATCTAAGAGCAGTTAACTTGTGAAACTTGGGAGATTGGCAGAGTTCTCATTGCAGTTTTGACTATCAGAAAAAAAAACCTAATAACAGTCCCATTATAAAAGAGCTTAATAAACACAGATATAATTTTAGGAATTCTTATAGGATCATCATTAAAACTTAAGTCATCTATTTGTCTACATACTATCACTAGAAGACAGTAGATCATGGATCTACAGAGATCTGCTCCAAAGACGTGTGCTATTACTTATAGATTATATATGTTTTTTTTTTTTTTGAGACAGGGTTTCTCTGTGTAGCTCTGGCTGTCCTGGAACTCACTCTGTAGGCCAAACTGGCCTTGGACTCAGAAATCCGCCTGCCTCTACCTCCCAAGTGCTGGGATTACAGGTGTGCGCCGCCACCACCACACGATAGATTATTATATATGTTTAATAATAACAGTAAAAGCATATTAATTGCAGGAATCTTTCCTAAAATTATTCCCTCACAGCCTTGCTTAATGAGGGCTCACTTGTTGCAGATTGTATAATAATCCAAAGCAGGATGAAATACTAGGATCACCTGCTAGTATATCAGCTTGTCCCATTATGGTTCCTGACATTATTGAATTTTGTTCATAAATGTTTCAATTATTTCCATATGTAATAGATATTCTTCAGGGTTTCCAGAAAGTCTTTCTTATTAATTTTATTATTATATTATGAATTATTTTTTGTGTATGCAAACTACAGATGTTTTTATTTTCAGTTATTCATGTTTATATGCACAAACATCATGTGTCTGGGGTGTTGGAAAAAGCCAGAAGGGGGTGTCAGTACCTTGCTGCTGGAGTTACAGGGGGTTGTTGTTAGGCTACTCCAAGATGGAGGATTCGAAGACACAGAGATCAACGACCCCATGTGGGAACCAACCCCTTCAGGGAAATGCAAACTGGGCCGTCTGCATTTCTCAGAAGTCTGCTGACCACCTTATCTCACAAGAACAGCTGGCTTCTGCTATCCCAGTAGCCAGGGGCCTTCCTCCAAACAGTTTGTTTGCAAAAGTCCTTTTTGCCTGCTAGGGTTTCTTTTTCTCTTAACTTTATCTTTCTCAACTAAATTCCTTTTTCATGGGACTGCTCTCCCTTCTTCTAGAGACAGCCTGGATGTTCATTCCCCTAAATAAGGCTTTGTCTTTCAGCCTCAGTGGGGCTCTGGTGGGCTGGTTCTTTAAACCTCACAGCTGAGTCACCCACCAATATTGGTGCTGGGATTCACTTGCATCTCTGAAGGTCAGGAACTGCTCTTAACCTCTGAGTCACTTCTCCTACACAGCGTACATACATTTTTTTTTTATTTTTATTTTCTATATTCAATGTTTACAATCCAAAGGCTTTCCCCTTTCCCAGTTCCCCCCCCCTATGTCCCATAGTTCCTCTCCCCCCCAACTATTCCCCAATCATTCCCCCTCCCCCCACAGTTTCTCTACAAAACTGGATCCAATCTTTCCAGGCCCAGGGTCCTCTCCTTTCTTCTTTGGAATCATTTGACTTGCTAATTGTGCCTTGAGTATTTAGGGCTTCTGGGCTCATTAATATCCACTTATCAGTGATTGCATTTCATGTGTATTCTTTTGTGATTGGGTTAGCTCACTCAGGATGATATTTTCCAGGTCTAACCATTTACCTACAAATTTCATGAATTCATTATTTTTAATTGAGGAGTAGTATTCCATTGTATAAATATACCACATTTTCTGTATCCATTCCTCCTTTGGGGGATATTTGGGCTCCTTCCAATTTCTGGCTATTATAAACAAGGCTGCTATAAACAGAGTGGAGCATGTGTCTTTATGGTATGCAGGGGAATCCTCTGGGTATATGCCCAGGAGTGGTATGCCAGGGTCCTCTGGAAGGGACATGCCCAATTTTCTGAGGAACCGCCACACTGATTTCCAGAGCAGTTTTACCATATTGCAATCCCACCAACAGTGGAGGAATGTTCCTCTTTCTCCAAATCCATGCCAGCATTTGTTGTCTCTTGAGTTTTTAATCTTAGCCATTCTGACTGGTGTGAGGTGGAATCTCAGGGTTGTTTTGATTTGCATTTCTCTGATGACTAATTATGTTGAACATCTCTTAAGGTGTTTCTCGGCCATTTGAATTTCTTCTGGTGAAAATTCTTTGTTTAGCTCTGTACCCCATTTTTTGATAGGGTTATTTGGTTCTTTGGGGTCTAACTTCTTGAGTTCTTTGTATATATTGGATATTAGCCCTCTGTCAGATGTGGGGTTGGTGAAGATCTTTTCCCACTTTGTTGGTTGTCCTTCTGACAGTGTCCTTTGCCTTACAGAAACTTTGTAATTTTATGAGGTCCCATTTGTCAATTCTTGATCTTAGTGCATAAGCTATTGGTGTTCTGTTCAGGAACTTTCCCCCTGTGCCTATGTCCTCCAGGGTCTTCCCAAGTTTCTTTCCTAATAGTTCCAGTGTGTCTGGTTTTATGTGGAGGTCCTTGATCCACTTGGAGTTGATCTTAGTGCAAGGAGATAAGAGTGGGTCAATTCGCATTCTTCTGCATGTTGACCTCCAGTTGAACCAGCACCATTTGTTGAAAAGACTATCTTTTTTCCACTGGATGGTTGTCGCTCCTTTATCAAAGATCAAGTGACCATAAGTCTGTGGGTTAATTTCTGGGTCTTCAATCTTATTTCATTGATCCACTCGCCTGTTGCTGTACCAATACCATGCAGTTTTTAACACAATTGCTCTGTAGTACTGTTTAAGGTCAGGGATGTTGATTCCCCCAAAAGTACTTTTATTGTTGAGAATAGTTTTAGCTATCCTGGGTTTTTTGTTACTCCAGATGAATTTGAGAATTGCTCTTTCTAGATCTATAAAGAATTGAGTTGGGATTTTGATGGGGATCGCATTGAATCTGTATATAGCTTTTGGTAAGATGGCCATTTTTACTATATTGATCCTGCCAATCCAGGAGCAAGAAATATTTTTCCATCTTCTGAGGTCTTCTTCGATTTCTTTCTTCAAGGACTTGAAGTTCCTGTAGTACAGATCTTTTGCTTGTTTGGTTAGAGTTACACCAAGGTACTTTATGTTGTTTGTGGCTATTGTGAAGGGTGTTATTTCCCTAACTTCTTTCTCAGCCTGCTTGTCCTTTGAGTACAAGAAGGGTACTGATTTGCTTGAGTTAATTTTATAACCAGCTACTTTGCTGAAGTTGTTTATCAGCTGTAGAAGTTCTCTGGTGGAATTTTTTGGGTCACTTAAGTAAACTATCATATCATCTGCAAATAATGATAGTTTGACGTCTCCCTTTCCAATTTGTATCACTTTAACTTCCTTATGTTGTCTAATTGCTCTTGCTAGAACTTCAAGTACTATATTGAAAAGATATGGAGAGAGAGGCAGCCTTGTCTAGTCCCTGATTTTAGTGGGATTGCTTCAAGTTTCTCTCCATTTATTTTGATGTTGGCTACTGGTTTGCTGTAGATTGCCTTTACTATGTTTAGGTATGGGCCTTGAATTCCTGCTCTTTCCAAGACTTTTAGCATGAAAGGCTGCTGAATTTTGTCAAATGCTTTTTTAGCATCTAATGAGATGACCATGTGGTTTTTTCTTTTAGTTTGTTCATGTAGTGGATTACATTGATGGATTTCTGTATGTTGAACCATCCCTGCATCCCTGGGATGAAGCCTACTTGATCATGGTGAATGATCGTTTTGATGTGCTCTTGGATTCGGTTGGCAAAAATTTCATTTAGTATTTTTGCATCGATATTCATAAGAGAAATTGGCCTGTAGTTCTCTTTCTTTGTTGGATCTTTTTGTGGTTTAGGTATTAGCGTGATTGTGGCTTCAAAGAATGAGTTGGGCAGTATCCCTTCTGTCTCTATTTTGTGGAATAGTTTGAAAAGTATTGGTGTTAAGTCTTCTTTGAAGGTCTGGTAGAATTCTTCACTAAAACCATCTGGTCCCGTACCTTTCTTGGTTGGGAGGCTTTCTATAACCCCTTCTATTTCTTTAGGGGTTATGGGACTATTTAGCTGATCTATTTGATGCTGATTTAATTTTGGTATTTGGTATCTGTCTAGTAAATTGTCCATTTCCTCTAGATTCTCCAGTTGTTTTGAGTATAGACCTTTGTAGTAGGATCTGATGATCTTTTGAATTTCCTCAGTTTCTGTTGTTAAGTCTCCCTTTTCATTTCTAATTTTGTTAATTTGGATACTGTCTCTGTGTCCTTTGGTTAGTCTGGCTAGGGGTTTATCTATCTTGTTGATTTTCTCAAAGAACCAGCTCCTGGTCTTGTTGATTCTTTGTATGGTTTCATTTGTTTCTATTTGATTGATTTCAGCCCTGAGTTTGATGATTTCTTGTCTTCTACTCTTCCTGGGTGAATTAACTTGTTTTTCTTCCAGGGCTTTAAGGTGTGCCATTAAGCTGCTAGTGTATGCTCTCTCCAGTTTCTTTTTGGATGCACTTAGAGCTATGAGTTTTCCTCTTAGCACTGCTTTCATTGTGTCCCATAGATTTGGGTAGGTTGTACCTTCATTTTCATTGAATTCTAAAAAGTCTTTGATTTCTTTTTTTATTTCTTCCTTGACCAAGGTGTCATTGAGTATTGTTCAGTTTCCATGTGTATGTGGGCTTTCTGTTGTTTTTGTTGCTATTGAAGACCACTCTTACTCCATGGTGATCTGATAGGAGGCATGGGATTAGCTCGATCTTCTTGTATTTGTTGAAATCTGTCCTGTGACCAATTATATGGTCTATTTTGGAGAAGGTACCATGCGGTGCTGAGAAAAAGGTATATTCTTTAGCTTTAGGATGAAATGTTCTATATATATATCTGTTAAATCCAATTGGTCCAGAGTTTCAATTAGTTTCACTGTGTCCCTGTTTAGTTTCTGCTTTCCTGATCGGTCCATTGAGGAGAGTGGAGTGTTGAAGTCACCCACAATTATTGTGTTAGGTGTAATGTGTGCTTTAAGCTTTAGTAAGGTTTCTTTTACAAATGAGGGTGCCCTTGCATTTGGAGCATAGATTTTCAGTATTGCGAGCTCTTCTTGGTGGATTTTCCCTTTGGCCAGCAAGAAGTGACCTTCTGAGTCTCTTTTGATGATTTTAGGTTGGAAGTCAATTTTATCTGATATTAGAATGGCTACTCCAGCTTGTTTCCTTAGACCATTTGCTTGTAAAATTGTCTTCCAGCCTTTTACTCTAAGGCAGTGTTTATCTTTAACACTGAGATGTGTTTCCTGTATGCAGCAAAATGTAGGGTCCTGTTGCCGTATCCAGTCTGTTTTTTTTTTTTTTTATTATTTAATTTTTTATTTTCTTTTTTTTTTATTTTCTATAATCTATGTTTACATTTCAAAGGCTTTCCCCTTTCCCAGTTCCCACCCACCATAGTTCCCATAGTTCTTCTCCCCCCCCAACTATTCCCCAATCATTCCCCCTCCCCCCTCGGTTTCTTTACTAAACTGGATGCAATCTTTACATGCCCAGGGTCCTCTCCTTTCTTCTTCTTGGGAATCATTTGACTTGCTATTTGTGTCTTGAGTATTTAGTGCTTCTGGGCTCATTAATATCCACTTATCAGTGATTGCATTTCATGTGCATTCTTTTGTGATTGGGTTAGCTCACTCAGGATGATATTTTCCAGGTCTAACCATTTACCTACAAATTGCATGAATTCATTATTTTTAATTGCTGAGTAGTATTCCATTGTATAAATATACCACATTTTCTGTATCCATTCCTCCTTTGAGGGATATTTGGGCTCCTTCCAATTTCTGGCTATTATAAACAAGGCTGCTATAAACATACTGGAGCATGTGTCTTTATTGCATGTAGGGGAATCCTCTGGGTATATGCCCAGGAGTGGTATGGCAGGGTCCTCTGGAAGTGACATGCCCAATTTTCTGAGGAACCGCCAAACTGATTTCCAGAGTGGTTTTACCATTTTGCAATCCCACCAACAGTGGAGGAGTGTTCCTCTTTCTCCACATCCTCGCCAGCACTTGTTGTCTCTTGAGTTTTTAATCTTAGCCATTCTGACTGGTGTGAGGTGGAATCTCAGGGTTGTTTTGATTTGCATTTCCCTGATGACTAATGATGTTGAACATCTCTTAAGGTGTTTCTCGGCCATCCGAATTTCTTCTGGTGAAAATTCTTTGTTTAGCTCTGTACCCCATTTTTTGATAGGGTTATTTGTTTCTTTGCGGTCTAACTTCTTGAGTTCTTTGTATATATTGGATATTAGCCCTCTGTCGGATGTGGGGTTGGTAAAGATCTTTTCCCACTTTGTTGGTTGCCGTTTTGTCCTTCGGACAGTGTCCTTTGCTTTGCAGAAACTTTGTAATTTTATGAGGTCCCATTTGTCGATTCTTGATCTTAGTGCGTACGCTATTGGTGTTCTGTTCAGGAACTTTTCCCCTGTGCCCAAGTCCTCCAGGGTCTTCCCAAGTTTCTTTTCTAATAGTTTCAGTGTGTCTGGTTTTATGTGGAGGTCCTTGATCCACTTGGAGTTGATCTTAGAGCAAAGAGATAAGAGTGGGTCAATTCGCATTCTTTTGCATGTTGACCTCCAGTTGAACCAGCACCATTTGTTGAAAAGGCTATCTTTATTCCATCGGATGGTTGTGGCTCCTTTATCAAAGATCAAGTGACCATAAGTCTGTGGGTTAATTTCAGGGTCTTCAATCCTGTTCCATTGATCTGTTTGCCTGTTGCTATACCAATACCATGCAGTTTTTAACACAATTGCTCTGTAGTACTGCTTGAAGTCAGGGATATTGATTCCCCCAGAAGTCCTTTTATTGTTGAGAATAGTTTTAGCTATCCTGGGTTTTTTGTTGCTCCAGATGAATTTGAGAATTGCTCTTTCTAGATCTATGAAGAATTGAGTTGGGATTTTGATGGGGATTGCATTGAATCTGTATATTGCTTTTGGCAAGATGGCCATTTTTACTATATTGATCCTGCCAATCCAGGAGCAAGAAATATTTTTCCATCTTCTGAGGTCTTCTTCGATTTCTTTCTTCAGGGACTTGAAGTTCCTGTTGTATAGATCTTTCGCTTGTTTGGTTAGAGTTACGCCAAGATACTTTATGTTGTTTGAGGCTATTGTGAAGGGTGTTATTTCCCTAATTTCTTTCTCTGCCTGCTTGTCCTTTGAGTACAAGAAGGCCACTGACTTGCTTGAGTTAATTTTATAACCTGCCACTTTGCTGAAGTTGTTTATCAGCTGTAGAAGTTCTCTGGTGGAGTTTTTTGGGTCGCTTAGGTAAACTATCATATCGTCTGCAAATAATGATAGTTTCACTTCTTCCTTTCCAATTTGTATCCCTTTGACTTCCTTATGTTGCCTAATTGCTCTTGCTAGAACTTCAAGTACTATATTGAAAAGATATGGAGAGAGAGGGCAGCCTTGTCTAGTCCCTGATTTTAGTGGGAATGCTTCAAGTTTCTCTCCATTTATTTTGATGTTGGCTACTGGTTTGCTGTAGATTGCTTTTACTATGTTTAGGTACGGGCCTTGAATTCCTGCTCTTTCCAAGACTTTTAGCATGAAAGGATGCTGAATTTTGTCGAATGCTTTTTCAGCATCTAATGAGATGACCATGTGGTTTTTTTCTTTCAGTTTGTTTATGTAGTGGATTACATTGATGGATTTCCGTATATTGAACCATCCCTGCATCCCTGGGATGAAGCCTACTTGATCATGGTGGATGATCGTTTTGATGTGCTCTTGGATTCGGTTAGCAAGAATTTTATTTAGTATTTTTGCATCTATATTCATCAGAGAAATTGGCCTGAAGTTCTCTTTCTTTGTTGGATCTTTTTGTGGTTTAGGTATTAGCGTAATTGTGGCTTCGAAGAATGAGTTGGGCAGTGTCCCTTCTGTCTCTATTTTGTGGAATAGTTTGGAGAGTATTGGTGTTAAGTCTTCTTTGAAGGTCTGGTAGAATTCTGCACTAAAACCATCTGGTCCCGTACTTTTTTTGGTTGGGAGGCTTTCTATAACCCCTTCTATTTCTTTAGGGGTTATGGGACTATTTAGCTGGTCTACTTGATGCTGATTTAATTTTGGTATTTGATATCTGTCTAGGAAATCGTCCATTTCCTCCAGATTCTCCAGTTGTTTTGAGTATAGACCTTTGTAGTAGGATCTGATGATCTTTTGAATTTCCTCAGTTTCTGTTGTTATGTCTCCCTTTTCATTTCTAATTTTGTTAATTTGTATACTGTCTCTGTGTCCTTTGGTTAGTCTGGCTAAGGGTTTATCTATCTTGTTGATTTTCTCAAAGAACCAGCTCCTGGTCTTGTTGATTCTTTGTATGGTTCTCTTTGTTTCTATTTGATTGATTTCAGCCCTGAGTTTGATGATTTCTTGTCTTCTACTCCTCCTGGGTGAATTAACTTGTTTTTCTTCCAGGGCTTTAAGGTGTGCCATTAAGCTGCTAGTGTATGCTCTCTCCAGTTTCTTTTTGGATGCACTTAGAGCTATGAGTTTTCCTCTTAGCACTGCTTTCATTGTGTCCCATAGATTTGGGTAGGTTGTACCTTCATTTTCATTGAATTCTAAAAAGTCTTTGATTTCTTTTTTTATTTCTTCCTTGACCAAGGTGTCATTGAGTAGAGTATTGTTCAGTTTCCATGTGTATGTGGGCTTTCTGTTGTTTTTGTTGCTATTGAAGACCACTCTTACTCCATGGTGATCTGATAAGAGGCATGGGATTAGCTCGATCTTCTTGTATTTGTTGACATCTGTCTTGTGACCGATTATATGGTCTATTTTGGAGAAGGTACCATGCGGTGCTGAGAAAAAGGTATATTCTTTAGCTTTAGGATGAAATGTTCTATATATATATCTGTTAAATCCAATTGGTCCAGAGTTTCAATTAGTTTCACTGTGTCCCTGTTTAGTTTCTGCTTTCCTGATCGGTCCATTGAGGAGAGTGGGGTGTTGAAGTCACCCACAATTATTGTGTTAGGTGTAATGTGTGCTTTAAGCTTTAGTAAGGTTTCTTTTACGAAGGAGGGTGCCCTTGCATTTGGAGCATAGATGTTCAGTATTGAGAGCTCTTCCTGGTGGATTTTCCCTTTGGCCAGCAAGAAGTGACCTTCTGAGTCTCTTTGGATGATTTTAGGTTGAAAGTCAATTTTATCTGATATTAGAATGGCTACTCCAGCTTGTTTCCTGAGACCATTTGCTTGTAAAATTGTCCTCCAGCCTTTTACTCTAAGGTAGTGTTTGTCTTTAACACTGAGATGTGTTTCCTGTATGCAGCAAAATGTAGGGTCCTGTTTCCGTATCCAGTCTGTTAATCTATGTCTTTTTATTGGGGAATTGAGTCCATTGACGTTAAGAGATATTAAGGAATAGTAATTATTACCTCCAGACATTTTTGAAATTATATTTATTTATCTTATTTATTTTTTATATTCGAGAGGTTATCTTCTTTTGGGTTTGATGAGAGGAGGTTTCTATCTTGCTTCTTCCTGGGTGTAGTTTCCATCCGTGTCTTGGTGTTTTCCCCCTATTATCCTTTGTAGGGCTGGATTTGTAGAAAGATATCGTGCAAATTTGGTTTTGTCATGGAATACCTTGATGTCTCCATCTATGGCGATTGTGAGCTTTGCTGGGTAAAGTAGTTTTGGCTGTAGTTTGTGTTCTCTTAGAGTTTGCATGATATCTGCCCAGGATCTTCTAGCTTTCATGGTCTCAGGTGAGAAGTCTGGTGTTATTCTGATAGGTCTTCCTTTATATGTTACTTGGCCTTTTTCTCTTGCTGCCTTTAATATTCTTTCTTTGTTTAGTACATTTGGAGTTTTGATTATTATGTGACGGGATGTATTTCTGTTCTGATCCAGTCTGTTTGGGGTTCTATATGCTTCTTGTATATTCATGGGCATCTCTCTCTTTAGGTTGGGGAATTTTTCTTCCATAATTTTGTAGAAGATATTTGCTGGCCCTTTAACTTGTACATCTTCATTCTCGTCTATACCTATAATCCTTAGGTTTGGTCTTCTCATTGTGTCCTGGATTTCCTGGATGTTTTGGGTTACAGCCTTTTTGCATTTAGTATTTTCTTTCACTGTTGAATCAATGGTTCCTATGGTATCTTCAGCTTCTGATATTCTGTCTTCTATCTCTTGTATTCTATTGTTGATATTTGCATCTATGGCCCCTGATTTCTTCCCAAGGTTTTCTATCTCCAATGTTGTCTCCCTCTGTGATTTCTTAGTTGTTTCTACTTCTGTTTTTAGTACCTGGATGGATATGCTCAGATCTTTTGCTTGCTTGATTGTGTTTTCGTGTATTTCTTTAATAGATTTTTGTGTTTCCTCTTTCATAGCTTCTACTTGTTGGCCCATGTTCTTCTGTAGCTCTTTAAGTGATTTTTGTCTTTCTTCCTTATTGTCTTCTTCTTTTGATCCATCTTCTCCTGCATTTCTTGAAGTGATTTTTGTATTTGCCTTGTAAATGCTTCTAACTTTTGATCCATTTTCTCCTCTATTTCTTTACGAGATTTTTCTATGTGTTCAGCTACCAGCATCCTGACCAGTGATTTTATATCCAAGTCTTGTTTTTCTGGTGTTTGGAGGTATCCAGGGCTTCCTGCTGTTGGCGAACTGGGTTCAGATGCTGTCATGTTGCCTTGATTTCTGTTAATGATGTTCCTTCGTTTACCTTTTGCCATCTGGTTATTTCTGGTGTTAGTTGACCTTGTTGTCACTGGCTGGTGTTTGAATCTCCTGTGAGGCTGGGCTTACCTCTTGTTTCTCTACTGGTGGTTATTTGTGATTGCTGCTCAACGGGATCATGAGCTGGCTGCCACCCGCTGACTTTGTGCACGGCCTGAGTTCTCCGGGAAGTGTGGGGGAGTGCAACAGAGCCTCGGTGTGCACTGCTGGGCCTGCCTAGTAGCAATAGCCTAGCAGATCCCCCCACACAGTAGCCCCTGATGGAATCTGTCTACCTGTGCCTTTCCAGCTGTGTCCTGGTTGCAATATGGAGGCCAGCCTCTGTCACTGGTCCAAGGTCCTGGGAACTGGTTGCCTCCGGCTGCCTGGGTGCACAGCCTAAGGTCACTGGGAAGTGCAGTAGAGCCTATGCGGGCACCTCTGGGCCTGCCTGGGTGCGAGAGCCTAGCAGATCTCCCTGCGCGGTAGCCCCAGATGGAGTCTGTGTACCTGCACCTTTCCAGCTGTGTCCTGGTTGCAATATGGAGGCCTACTGCTATCGCTGGTCTGGGGTCCTGGGGAGCTGGGTGGCTCCGGCTGCCTCGGTGCATGGCCTAAGCTCGCATGGACGTGCGGCAGAGCCTAGGCGCCTACCACTGGGCCCACCTGGGGGCGAGAGCTTAGCAGATCTCCCTGCTCTAGCCCCAGATGGAGTCTGTGTACCTGCACCT
Organism: Apodemus agrarius; assembly: GCA_964023405.1. Lineage (NCBI taxonomy): Eukaryota > Metazoa > Chordata > Mammalia > Rodentia > Muridae > Apodemus > Apodemus agrarius. The sequence goes on along the minus strand of OZ030007.1, from coordinate 46,980,490 downwards.
TTCCAGCTGTGTCCTGGTTGCAATATGGAGGCCTGCTGCTATCGCTGGTCTGGGGTCCTGGGGAGCTGGGTGGCTCCGGCTGCCTCGGTGCATGGCCTCTATATTATGAATTAAATCCACATGAAATTATCCCATTTCTCTTAGTGTTTTGTTTATTTCTGTTTTTACTTCTGACTGATTTCACTTCATTCTTTTAAACATGTTCTATGAGATAAAAGAAAGGTATAATGACTTGACTTCCTTTTAAGTAGGTCTTGAATAGATGCAAACAATCCTTTAATTCGTAATAGTGTACTTTAATTTTTACTATATTTGATAGCAGTGTGTCTATGTGAGCCTTCTGCACACATGAAAATTATTATTTGTTATTTTCAAACAATTTTACATATATTGAGGTTTCTATTTCTACATAAAAATGAACATTCTTGTAGCAATTTAGTGCTGCTACCTTACTGCCATGTTGCTTCTGTGTTTAATTTGAGAACTTTTGAAATTAGCTATTTTTGAGACTCTTCTTGCACTTTGTCAATTATTGGTCTATAATATGCATTGTATTCTCTGAGCCATCAATTGGCTGATATAATTTGCCATAAACACACACACACACACACACACACACACACACACATTTATATTTGCTTTGATTATTATGTGAGTCATGTGCTTTATTTTGTGCGTGTATATGTGCTTGTGCATGTGTGTGTGTGTGTTTCTTTCTTACCCAGTTAGAACTCAACATACATCAAGCATATCACATACTTCACAGTAGCCAATACAACTCAGTGAAATCAACTGTTTTCAAATAATATTTATATTTTTCAGTCCAATAGTACATATTTCCTATTAAACTACCTGTAACTTTATCAATACAGTTTTATCTGTTTTCATTATGTTGTGAATCTTAAATAGGATTGTAATTTAATTTAATTTTTGTTATTGTTATATTGTTTAAGTTGATCTCAAACTAATGTAGACACTCCCTCATTCTCAGCCTAGGATTGTAATTATAAATCATCTTTTTGATGACTTCAGAGGGCAAAGGGAACAAATTTTGTTGTTCTTTTTTTTCTATATTCTTTGTTTACATTCCAAAGACTTTCCCCTTTCCAGTCCCCCCCCCACCATATGTCCCATAAGTCCTCTCCCCCACCAACTATTCCCAAATAACCCCCCCACCACCATTTCTCAATTCTGGATCTACAAAACTGGATCCAATCTTGTCAGGCCCAGGGTCCTCTCCTTTCTTCTTCTTGGAAATCATTTGACTTGTTAATTGTGCCTTGAGTATTTAGGGCTTCTGGGCTCATTAATATCCACTTATCAGTGATTGCATTTCATGTGTATTCTTTTGTGATTGGGTTAACTCGCTTAGGATGATATTTTCCAGATCTAACCATTTACCTACAAATTGCATGAATTCATTATTTTTAATTATTGCTGAGTAGTACTCCATTGTATAAATATACCACATTTTCTGTATCCATTCCTCCTTTGAGGGATATCTGGGTTCCTTCCAATTTCTGGCTATTAAAACCAAGGCTGCTATGAATATAGTGGAGCATGTGTCTTTACTGTATGCAGGGGAATCCTCTGGGCATATGCAAAGGAGTGGTATGCCAGGGTCCTCTGGAAGTGACATGCCCAATTTTGTGAGAAACCGCCAAACTGATTTCCAGAGCGGTTTTACCATTTTTGCAATCCCACCAACAGTGGAGGAGTGTTCCTCTTTCTCCACATCCTCGCCAGCACTTGTTGTCTCTTGAGTTTTTAATCTTAGCCATTCTGACTGGTGTGAGGTGGAATCTCAGGGTTATTTTGATTTGCATTTCCCTGATGACTAATGATGTTGAACATCTCTTAAGGTGTTTCTCGGCCATCTGAATTTCTTCTGATGAAAATTCTTTATTAATGCTGCACCCCGTTTTTAATAGGGTTATTTGGTTCTTTGGGGTCTAACTTCTTGAGTTCTTTGTATATATTGGATATTAGCCCTCTGTCTGATGTGGGGTTGGTGAAGATCTTTTCCCACTTTGTTGATTGCCATTTTGTCCTTCTGACAGTGTCCTTTGCCTTACAGAAACTTTGTAATTTTATGAGGTCCCATTTGTCAATTCTTGATCTTAGAGCATAAGCTTTTGGTGTTCTGTTCAGGAATTTTCCCCCTGTGCCCATGTCCTTCAGGGTCTTCCCAAGTTTCTTTTCTAATAGTTTCAGTGTGTCTGGTTTTATGTGGAGGTCCTTGATCCACTTGGAGTTGATCTTAGTTCAAGGAGATAAGAGTGGGTTGATTTGCATTCTTCTGTTCTTAAGGTTGTGAATGCTAGTAGGTATAGCACACACCAATGGGAGGACCCAAAGCTACATCTACACAAAATTCATAAGATGGGTTATTTTCAAAGGCAAGAAAGAGGAGATGAAGATGAGAGTTCATGGGGAGGTCCAAGTAGATCCAGGAGGGTGGGAGGACTGGGAAGTACATAGGCTAAAAATACATAAATAAAAAATTTTTTAAATTAATGAAAATATTATATTAAAACGTTTTATATCGTTGTCATAAGTTTTATCTAGTTTATGTTTTTGAAATATGGTAATATATTTTTAATTTTTATAGATCCTATTTTATGATTAAATTACTTATTTATTCATTTTGTGTTTTGTTTTTCTTTAGTTTGTTTAGCACTCTTTTAAAAATAATTTTAAAGTACTTATTTATACTCCTTACTGTCATACCTGAACACATCTCTTTCACTTACATGTTTCCTCTGGGAATACATAGAAAATTTCTGACTGACTGCTAGTCATAATGTTTAAAAGCATTAGAAGTTTGTGTGGCATTATCATCCTTCAGATCATCTAAGCAGATAATTTTCTTAGATGCTTAGATTTTTGTCTAGAAAATCAGCTGAGTTAAATCCAAACTGCCATTTCCCCAGAAGTAAGAGCCAAATTGCCATTTGCCTACCCTTTGTGGTACTTTGTCTTCTTAACTGGTAATTTTAGTAGGTTCCTAACCCACTATACATTTTCCTCTTGAGTCCCATTAGACTGTGAAAAAATTATATTTCTTTTTCCAAGACTCTTCAGCCTATCTGAATATCCCACTATTTTACTGAAAATCAGAATCTGGTCAAATATGTAACATGGGAAATCAACTACATTTTTACTCTACCCAAAACTGTTTTGTTCCCAACCTATGCTGATATTCCTACTCTAGTAAAACATACACCTAATCCATTCTTGGGACCATTATGGGCATATAGGCCAAAGCAGAGTTGTATATTACCTATAAGATTTTTAATCTTATAACTCAGCAAACATTTAATTATTTTCTCCATTTATTAAAAATAGGATTTTCATACAATATATCCTTATTGGGCTTTCCCCTCCCTCCACCCTTCCCTGCTCCTCTCCACATCTGATCTAATCAGGATCGACTCCATTTCTATCTCTTCTTAGAAATAACAGGCTTCTAAGAGGTAACAACCAAACATAATGAAGTAAAATACAAGAAGCTAAAACAAAAGCCATCACATCAAATTTGGACAAGTCACATCAACGACTCAATTGCATCTAACCCAGTCCCATACTATAAGCTTCATTTGGTGACTATATGCTGAACTAGGACTACTTATCCCTCCATATTTTGTGACTTCACTAGGATAGCTTTCTTAAATTTTACTAAGTTTCTACGGCAGTGGATTACATAGCACATTCAAATGGCCTCCATTCTAGCTGTTTCTCCCAGCATTCCCTTCCTCCCCTACAACTCCCACCCCATCCTCTAGTTTCTGTCACCCCACTCTCCAGTATACCCATAAAATCTATTCTATTTCTCTCACAACTTCCAGAGAGACTTATGTGTTCCTCCTAGTCCTTTGGTCTCTATCTAATTTCTCTGGGTCTTTGGATTATAGCTTGGTTATCATTTATTTAATAACTAATATTCACATTTAAGTGATTAGATACCATACTTACCTTTCTGGGTTTGGGTTACATCACCCAGGATGCATTCTTCAACTCCATCCATTTGCTGGTAAATTTTATGTCAGTTTTAACAGCAGATTAATACTCCATTATATAAATATTCCACATTTTCCTTATCCATTCCTTATCCAGGGGCATATAAATTGTATTCAATTTCTGCTTATTATGAATAAAGAACATGTTTGAGCTCCATCCTTTTGATAGAATGGAGCATCCTTTGGGTATATGTCCAAGAGTGGTATAAGAGGATCTTAAGGTAGATAGATCAATTCCCATCTTTCTGAAGAACTGTCATAGTGATTACAAGAGTGATTGTACAAGTTTGGACTTTCAACAGCAATAACTGATTATTCCTCTTATTCCAAATTCTTTCCAGTATGAGCTGTCACTTGTGTTATTGATTTTACACATTTGTAGACAAGAGTAAGGAAGAGTTAATTTTTATATTCATCAAATATTTCTAAATTTTGTTGGTGGAAGTACTTGTTGAGGTAAAAGAATTCCACCCTATCTTAAAATCTTATTACTATAAAAAAGAAAATCAGTCCATTGTTTTGTACCCTATACTTCAAGGAATACAATACTCTTTATAATAGTTATCTAAACCAATACTGAATTTAGGTTATATGTAGATAGAGGGTATAAACTCTTTATCCTGTGTTTAGCTGTAATCTCATCAAATCATAAATTTCTTGATTCTTCTCTGGTAAACTACCATGTTCATCCTTGATGTTTCCTCTGGTCAATTTTCATGTAAAAATATCAAAACATACAACATGCAAAAACTAAGTTTTTACTTCCAATGTCTCCATGACAAAATGTTTTAAAAGATAGTATGTATGTAATTGACAATCCAGTCACAGTATAATGAGAGCATAGCAAGAATTTCCTCCTTATGAGTCTAGGCATACTTGTGCTTGTTTGAGTCTTTCACTTTCTATGATGAGCATTTCTTAACCCTTCTCCTACTACCTTTATCATTGTCAATTTGGAATTTTTGGAAGGGAGGAGCATGTTTCTGAAATCCTGTTTATGGTTTACAGAAATTCTTATGTGACTGTGTGTGTGTGTTTCCATGTGTATGTGCAGGTGTGAATATGTGCATGTCTCTGTGTGTGTGTGTGTTTGTTATTTTTCCCTATGTTTCCCATCTCTACCACTAATTAATATGCTCTTGAACCACAAGTTAAAACTAAAATTTTCTGTCATTGTTACATGCAACTTAAATAACTTTCATTTTCTCATTACAATGTATTCTGAAAAGTATATTTCTCAATCAGAAGGCTCAATAATGTACCAAAGTCAATAAAATTTATGAAATTTATGAAAAATTGTTCAAGTAAGGGGAAATGTTTAAACTTCTAGCATAAAGAAACATAATTGATATTTAATTGTAAAGCTTTGCCAGAGATTCCTTTGATAGTGATATTTACATGGGATAAACTATGTATTTTTAATAATAAAATATTTTATTCATCAAATTCAAAGAGTATTTTTCAGTATTTAATGTTCTTTGGCAAAATTCTTTAATGGTAAATTTGCATAGTTCTCCTTAACCTTAGAATACATTGGACATTATTTTTGAGTGATGCTATCATGAGATTTAGAAAGGTTATGTTGTTAAATTGCATTCTAATTCTGTTTCTCATTTTCCATCTCTCCATAAAAGAAATGTAGGGACAAAAATGGAGCAGAGGCTGAGATGATTAGCTGATCAATAATACGCCCAGCTTGGGATCCATCCCATACCAAACCCTGACACTATTATTCATGGTATAATATATGTGCAGATCGGAGCCTAGCATGGCAGCAGCTGGCCAAGACAGATGCAAATACTCACAGCCAAGCATTGAACAGAGATTGGAGGCTCCTATGCAAGAGTTAGAGAAAGGATTGAAGGAATGGAAGGGGATGGCAACTCTGTAAGAACACTAACAGTGTCAAATAACCTGGACCACTGGGAGCTCCCAGAGACTAAGTAACCAATCAAAGAGCATACATGAGCTAGTCAGAGGCCCCAGATACATATGTAGCAAAGAACAGTCTTGTCTGGCCTCAGTAGGAAAGAATGTGCCTAATCCTGTAGAAACTTGATGCTCCAGAGATTAGGAATGCAGTGATATATCCTCTCAGAGGTGAAGGGGACAGGGGGTGGAAAATTCTGTAAGGGGGAACTGGAAGCAGGGGGGCAACATTTGGAATATAAATAAATACAATAATTAATTAATAATAAAAATTTAAAAAGTCACAAAAAACTCTCTTTAAATAAACATGTTTTAAAGTCCCTGCCTCAATGGATTTTTATTAGATATAAATGCAAACAAATTTTCAAACATTATTCTTTTACTTAGTGGCCACTTTCCGTACTATGGTGATGAGTGTGGGAGGAGAACCAAAATATATTTTTCTGGATATTAAAGTATTCCAGGGCTAGTAAGTGAAATAGAGATCCAGATTTATGGATTACCACTAAAAGTAGTAAGTGCCACAGTAGAAACAGGACCCCTATGTCAGAGGTGAAGCTGTGTAAAAACCTGAAAGGTAGTGGGGAGTTAATAGGAGTGTGAAAACTAATACAGAAGATAGGAAAATAAATTGAAACAAGCTACTCTTTGTGTCAATGCCTATGGAGAAGAAAATGTGGCACCCTGGAAAAGTTAAGTAAATTGGTAGAGTTGGAATATTTTCATCTAGCATTTAGAAGAGCCAGTACTAGGGAGACCTGGGTCCATGCACATAACCTGTGTGTTATGCTAAGAGACATATTTTTGTCATGAAGTCAATGGGGAGCCACTAAAGGATTTCTGAAGGATCAGATTTGCATTTTGAAAGGATCTTTGCATTCATATTAAACACTCAGCTGTGATTATATAAATGATCATCTCTTTGCTGAACCTGAATTCATGGATTTGCAAAGATTAAAGTTAATTAGAAAAAAAGACCCATGGCATAGTCTCATTAGCCTAAAAACTTGCTGGTCACATTCCTGTCTTGTGACTAAATGCTAAAGGACTGGACATTAAACTCTATGAACCATTAAAAGTCAATGGAATTTCATGCTATTCCCATGCCGGGTTCTATGGTCTACAGCAAAGTTTGGTATACTTTATAATCTTCTAGAGCATCTAGGATGTCAAGCTGTGAATTTCTCATAAAAATCAAGAGACTGTCATAGCACTGAAAAGTTCATGACTATTGGGTAAATTTATTTTTGTATAATCTTAAGTTACACAAATTTGCTAAGCCAATGACATTGTCTTCAAAGCCAATTAAAAAAATCATTGTCAAATCAGCAATTTTATTTGCTTTAATTAATCCATCATTCTGGCTTAAGACAATTTTGTCTGGTTTACAGAATTTGTTTTGCTTTCAATAGCACTGTTTCCTGAAATCTACAGTCATGAATGTTTTGTCAAAACTGATGGAAGTTGGTTTCTGAAGTGTTGAAATGACTCAGTTAAAATGGCAATTCTGTAACATTTAACATTTGTTAAAACTCATTTAACAAAAAATTTGGTAAGGAAGCATTCTAATAATTTCCAATAAGTGCTGAAATATAATTACAAGAGTATTTTAAAAGGAAAGATTTATATCCTGCTTATGGGAATGTTACTTAAGCTAGCTAATATCAAAATTGGTATGGAAGTTCCTTAAAAATACTAAAAATAAACATTCTGTATGGCCCAGTTAAACCACTGGAGGGCATTTATCCAAAGGACACTAAGTCATCATACCCCAGAAATATTTGTGTAATAAAATTTACTGTAAATATTCAGAATAGTTGAGCAAGAACCCGACTTGATTTCAGTACATAGATTTCTATAAACAGAGAAATAGATGAAGACTTGGTACATTTACATAATGAATTTTTTTCAGGCATGAACCAAATTCAATAATGTCATTTTGCAGGAAAATGTTATAGCTTGATATTATCATAACAATCAAATAAAGTCAGTCTCAGACAAACGTTCCATGTTTTCTCTTATTTGTTGATCTTATATTTCATATAGACACATAAAATCATGTATTAAATATGACAAGAAACTATAAGTGAAATTGTCTAGAAAACAAAAAAGACTAAAGGATTGGGAGGGTGAAAAGGGATCCATAAGCTTTAGGGCTGTGTGTTCAAAGCATATTTTATATATTATTATTGTTGTTGTTGATGATGTTGTTGTTGTTGTTGTTTTACACTCCAGATTTTATTACCCTCCCAGTCCATCCTCCACCGGTTCCATATCCCATACCTCCTCCTGGCCCCCCTGTCTCCACAAGGACATCCCACCCCTTCCAACCCCACCAGACTTCTAAACTCGCTGTGGCCTCCAGTCCCTTGAGAGTTAGGTGCACCTTTTCTGACTGAACCCAGGCCCAGCAGTCCTCTGCTATATATGTGCAGGGGGCCTCATATCAGCTGGTGTATGCTGCCTGGTTGGTGATCTAGTGTCTGAGAGATTTCTGAGGTCCGGGTTAATTGAGACTGCTAGTCCTCCTACAGCCCTCCTCCTCAGCTTCTTTCAGCTTTTCCCTAATTCAACCGCAGGGGTCACCAGCTTCAGTCCATTGCTTGGGTGCAAATATCTGTATCTGACTCTTTCAGCTGCTTGCTGGGTCTTTCGGAGGGCAATCAGGATAGGTCTCTTTTTGTAAACACTCCATAGCCTAATGATTTGAGTACAGAGGATCCCAGGTGAGAAGAGGACATTTACTTTGAAAGTTGTGCTCTGACCTTAAAGAGTACACTCAAATTCTCACAAACACAGCACCACACATAAACACACACACACACACACACACACACACACTATATATATATATATATATATATATATATATATAATTAAAGTAAAAACAAAAAATCAATGCATTTAATAACAGAGTGGCTAAAATTTGGATACTTATCTAGGAATATTATTATTCATATATAATATAGTAATAACTTTGTGAAATCTGATTTTGCCTCTGATGTTATTGATCCTCAATTTGAGAACCATAAACCTGCTGAGAAAGCTCTGTCACTGGACCTTTGACCTTAGTTTTCTCAACAATCACTACCCTCTACTTCATATTATCTTATTCTTCCATTTAAAATGCTGTGTTTTCATGAAAAGAAATAATTGCAGAGATTAATTACTAGAGTATATAAAACAAGAATTTAACAACAAAATGATGAATATTTTCTCTTTTTCATTTGATGTTGCTAACTTGCTATGTCTCTTCTTGCTTTCTATGACTTCCAGGCCTCTGCAATAGGGAAAAGTTATGTCTCAAATTGATACACTAGACATAAAATATTGGATGAAAACACTGAGTTTGAGGTGTCTAGAGGAAATCAATCAGTGACATCTAGGAAAGACTGCATATGTAAATACTGTATATGATGTAATTAGAAAATTATCTCATTCATTTATGTAATCACTAAATCATTATTGATTAAGTGACATCCAAATGCCAGACATTGCTCTGGAGGCTTGAACACAAAAGATCCTTCTCAGAACATATTTTAATATAGGAATAACCTACATAGTAACTAGTACATGTAACAGCAACAAATTAATAGATAATTATCAGACACTTAATTTAAAGCAGTTAGGAAGAGTGGAGGATTAGGTAGAAATCGTTTAATATTAAACAATAAAAATATATATGAAAGACCAGAAAGGCAGAATGTAAAAGAAGAAAAGGTGTGGGAGGACTTTCCAGGTCAATGGTGTTAGGAATTAACTCAACAGTTTTCACTTATATAATAAATGTAAAATACAAAAATAACAAATGCTAGAGTTTTGTATTGCCTTTAGATAGTTCTCATGTCTTTGGGCATGAAATCTCTCAATGTTAGTTAAAAAATGAAATCAAACTATTATAGGATTTTTTTAAAATGTACTGGAACACATCTAAAATATTAAAGTACCATAAAACATTAAAGCATTATACTACAGCCTCTCATACAAACAATATTGAAATATTTAAAATGGTTATGTAAATATATTACACAAATAACTTTCTTTGTAATATAAGGGACATACATTTTAATGTTATTAATTGATCTTAGTATCATCTATGAAAACAAATTTATTTTGAAAGACTTTTAGTGGCACTAACTAAAGTTTTAGTAATGGTGCACAGATTTCAAAACAATTTCTATCCATTGTAGGCATAACAACCTAATTTTAAGAGGATTATACAAATACAAAATACTGTCATATAACCACTGAAATTTGAAGATTTATAAATACTACATAGTATATACATTTTATGCTTATATTATAGTATGTTTCATGTTGGCTGCAGTCACTAATCAGAAATCACAAGATAAACAAAATAGACACTTGATTTATTTTCTATAAGTTAATGACTCTTTGAATGAACTAAGGAAAGACAAAAATGGAAAGCACTTCATAGACTTTCTTCCTTACAATAGAAATGTTCCATAGATGGATATATACAGATACATTACACAGTATGACCTCAATGTCATTAAATTGATTGTATGGAAATGTGATAGGGCTTCGCCACAAAACAAATGACTAAGTAGAAGGAGTAGAAATCTCCTTGGAGAAATTAAGCAATCGTGCTGTTTTATTTTAGCAGGGAGCCAGAGGGAGATTGGATGCTGGTGAATATCTGCTGCTTTCTTTGCAGCTTTTGTTGTGCTGTGGCAGGTTTAGTAGAGCTTTGATTTATTGCTGAACTTGATTGTTCTCTACAAATGACTGAGCTTCTCTTAAAGAAGTGTGCTGTAAGTATGCTCTGATCATCTGTTTTCATTTGTATTATAATTACCATGCAGTGCTCCGTTTGGATCTCAAGATATCATCAACCTCTCCCATCAGATCTTCCTGGCAAACTTTCATACACTTTGTCTTATTAACTCTTTATTACAAATGCTACTCCAGTCCTGAAAAATTCAGAAAACAGTAACTTAAGGAAATATCTACATAGGATTTTATTTCAATCACTGATACTGTGAATCATGAACTCAAAATATTTTATTTTTAGGGGAAAATGTTATTACAAGAATACCTGTTGATATTGAAGTTTACAGTTTATATAATGTTCTCATCTTGCATTTTCTGTGTACTTTAAGTACATCTTTCAACATTAAGCAAGCATTGTATACTTTGTTGGTAAGTTCTTTCTAAATAAAATTATTTTATAAGCTACTTTAGGAAGAGAAAACATATCTAAATATGTGTTATAAAATTGTTTATTATCTAGTCTTAAAAGCATGAAACAGAATCACAAGCATTTAAGACTAAGTAATAACCAATGATTATTCTGTAAACTGTCCCCATTTGGTAACTTAATTTTTAATTCCTTAGTCTGATTGAAGATTTTTGACATGAGTAAGAATACAGATTCTAAGTAGTATATATGAATCACTGAAAAAGAACTTCATGTTATGCTATGCTAATAATGAAATAAAATTGGTTTAAAAAGTAGTTGTAAATAAAAAGCTGTCTATAAATATGCTTTTGAAAGTTATCCCAAAGTGAATGAACACAACTCTGCAGTCTCAAGATAACTATTTTTAGTCTTTTTATCATAGAAAACACATGAAATTATAAATATGGTTACTGGGTTTTTATTAAACACTAAGCAATTTATCCCATTTCTTTTATTTTGTTGTCTCTTTATTATGCACAACCCACCCCCTATAATGAAAATTTCAAATATAGTTTGCTTTATGGCATCTAATTTTGTAGAAAAACATAAAGCAAACTAGTTATATATAGGCAGACATGATTAATATCATGTTTAAAATAAATAATATGTTATGAAACATCTGTGGATGTACTTGTCTAAACATTTGAATACCAACTGTGGTTTTCACATTGAAAATGGAGTAGCTTTAATGAAAATTTAGAGAATTTTTGTACACACTATGTACCTCAACTAATTTATCACTTAATGTGAAACGACACACGCAAGTAAGATCTATAGCTCTGGTTTGCAGACCTATTGCTTCTTTGCAAACCAATAGAAGCTATATCATGGCAGATGTGATTGAATGAGGACAGTTGTTCAAATGGCTGACAAATCCTCCTGCCGCTTCATCTCACTGATCTCATTCATATTGCTTATGTTCTTTCCCCCATGTGGCCAAATTATCTTTTTTCATTAGGTATTTTATTTATTTACATTTCAAATGTTATCCCCTTTCCAGGTTTCCCCCCAGAAATCCTCTATCCAATCCCCCCTCCCCTGCTTCTTTGAGGGTCTCCCCCTGCCTACCCACCCACTCCCCTGCCCCACCTTTGCATTCCCCTACACTGGGGCATGAAGCCTTCACAGGCTCAAGGGCCTCTCCTCCCATTGATGGCTGACAAGGCCATCCTCTGCTACATATGTGGCTGGAACCACCATGGGTCCCTCCATGTGTACCCTTTGGTTGGTGGTTTAGTCCCTGGGAGCTCTGTGGGGTCTGGTTGGTTGATATTGTTGTTCCTCCTATGGGGCTACAAACAATTTTAAACAAATAGAGTTGTCTGAGTATAGTCCTATGCTTCACAGTGAGTGGGAGTGTCTTGCTTATTGTTTTCCCCCTCACTCTCCTACGTGTAACTCAGCTCTGGAAAACAAAACTCTGTTTTGTCAGTTCAGAGCCTACACATCATTTCCCCTGCCTTCTGCTGTGTGCCCCTCATGGATATTGTGCTTTTCTGAGATACAAGCACAGGTCAGATTGACCAGGAGACGAGGTATCTGGGTATTAGTGTGTGAATATGATGAGATATTCCAGTTGGGTGACATATGCAGTATATCTGTACAAAAGGAAAACACAAAGCCACTCCAATTATTCCTGCAGTGTTTTTTCAGGCTTGCAGTATCTCCCCTTCTCCTGCCCCCAAAAAGTCCACATTGCCTAATCTAAAACATTTTTCCAATTAAGTCTTTGTAAGTAGCCATATACATCTCTAAATAATTAGAAGAGTCTATTATTTTTAACATGTGCCTTGAATAGAAGAAATAACTACATTTGGCAGTTAGTTCACTTGCAAACTTTATCTAAGGCACTAAATTTTAAAACAAGTCCTCTGTCAATGACAGAAGGTTCCAGTGCAGTGCCTGTTTCATAATACCATGTACAGCTGACTCTCTACAGCTCAAGTTGCCAGCAAAGGCTGAACTGGAGCATAAGAGTCCTTTGGTTAACAAATTCCCTCAAAATACCACCCCCCGCCCCCCCCACGTACAAAACCCCAGGAGCTGTAGTGATGTCATATCCGTTGTTCAGGTCTCCACACCTCTCAGCAATTACTCTCTTTATCCTTTTGAGTCAAAACTTTTGAGGTGGGTTGGCTGTGTAACAGAAGGGGAGAGGGTAGACCCGGGCGCACCAGGTGGAGGCGCTTCAGCACCTCGGCCAGCACCCGCGGCAGTCTGTCCCAGCCTTCTGAGCTCCAGGACTCCCCACTCTGAGATGCCTGCGGAATGATCGCCCCCCAGGGCGGCTGCCGAAGCTGCCGAAGCTGCTACTGCCGCCGCAGCCGCTGTCTCTGCCTCTTTCCACTCTTCTCTGACTGGCAGGCAGAAAGTGCAACTGACGTGGGAAAGGTCTCCGCAGTGAGTGAAGTGGCTACATAAAACAGAGTAAAGAGAGGCAAAACCCCACATCAGAATGCAGGCGAGGTCCAGCCTTCTCAACCTCCTTCTTCTGTCTTTACTTGCTGGATTAGATCCTTCCAAGGTAGGGGCAATATTTTGACTCGTTTAAAATAAATGTGCAAAATGTAACGACCTGATCTAGATGCGGGGAGGGAAATGTCCAAAACGGCATGGGGGACTGCTCTTTCAGAGACCCTGTGGTATCTAATGCATCCACAATGCTTGGAATCTAACAAGGTGAACTACCAGAGGGCTAGCTTCTTAAGGTAGTGCGTGTCCTGGTGTGAGGGGGGAGGGACCAGAGTGAAGATAATGTACATGGGTAGCAGGCAATGCGGTTCTCCGGGGAATTTAGCTAATTCGCTGTCCAGCTGCTTAATGTTCTCTTTTGAAGTAGGACGGGCCGTGCAAGGGAGTTTGCAGCAGAAACAATGCAGTTTATAAGCCTGCGGTGTTTGTGTTAGATGGTGAGCTGTCTCTTTGTTGAAAGCAGGGAAGCGTTTTCCAGCTGATTCTGGTCAATAATACTCCCATCGCCGATGTGCTGCGGTTTGTGTCCAAAACATTGGGGAGGCTGCTTGTAACCTAGGACAGAAAAGCAAAGCTACACCATCTGCCTGGCCAAGAGACATTGTGAGAGGGACTCTGTGTGTCTTTCCTTTTACTGAAAAAAAATTAGGGAACCCCGAGGAAGTTCTGGTGATCTATGTTAGGAGACAGGAAGTGAGAAGCCTGTTAAACTAAGGAGGGCAATAGAAAAGATGAGTTACGGTATAGCTGTGGAACTCTGTAAATTATCCAGCAATGAAAGTGAACGCTCAGCTCATCTGGTACAGAGCAGGGCGCTATGGAACTCTGTTTGCAGCGATGTGTGAGGAAAGCCTATTAAGGATGGTCATTTCTGAGAGGCAGGCATTCTAAGAAAAACATAGTTCTCTAGAGTAAGGGATAAGGCAACTGCTAGAATAAGGCACTAAAAGCTTATGAATTACGTACTTATTTGGTGGATAGCAATGTGACATGGTTGGAAAAATGATGCTGTATTATAAAAGCCATTCAATGGGGTGTTTTGAATTCTTTAAAGTTATTATATGAATTGACATTGTGTAATTAAAGGAAACAATTGGACTATAACGAAGGTGTAAGTAACTGCAATCTATTCCTGGTTGTGATGTTTCAAAGCCTACCCTATTATATAGTATAAAATAATAGTGGAATAATATTTCAGGCTTTTCATATTTCATATTTAGAAAGATCTGAGAAAAATAAAACAATTCTATCCTATAGCTGTCCTGACACTGACATTTTGAAAGCTTCAAACAGTGTGTGAGAGGCATGTTAACAAGCCTAATGGTAAAGGTATAAGCATTTTACACCAGATAAAATATCATTGCTTTGTTTATATATTATTTATTTTTCCCTTTATGTCCCTGCACTAGTAGTAACATATTCCACTTTGATTCTCAAATAATATTGGCTAAGACTTCTGCCTACATTTTCTCATCTATCTAATTTAGAATATCTTATAAAATATGCATTAAAAACACAATTAAGAAATTAGTACAGAATAAGTTCCCATACTTAAAATGAGCTATAGTTTTTTTTTTTTGTGGGAATTTGGAAGTGTGGGTTCTTAATGACAGCTGTATGATTGATTGATTGCATGTGTCTGGGATCTTTAGTGTATAAATACAATCAATGTTTGCCGTTACTTCATAATATCTTATAACGTATAGAGTTGATTTCCCCAAATAAGCATCACTGCTTTGGTTAATTTGATCTTTGTTAATTTTTATGGCTTATGATTATTCAGTGATTTAAAACTTTCCAATTAGGTCAGTGTGAACTCTGAATGCCTGGTAGGACTGAGCTGAGAAATCCAGGGGAGAACAGGAACCCATCCACTTTTCAAACTGTGCTCAGTTTCCAGATGTTTCAAAATAGTATTAAAAGGCCATATCATGACATCTTGTTCCATATTACATGAAATAACAGATAATATTTAAAACTTAATACTAAGTAATTTAATTTACAAATATTTTGGATTTGTCAGCAAAATATCATTTTTATGTTTCACCAAACTAATTTTGTATAACAAGCTGTTAAACAAAATCAAATAAATCAAATAAAACATTTCAAGTAGTAACACTGGGTTCTCAAAATAATTGTCAACCCAGCTATAAACTGTATTTTCTCAAATTTAATTTAGTTCTGTCCAGTTTAAAAGTTTAGGGTCTTTAACAGCAGGATTGTTTTAAAAACTTGTTTGATGAAATTAAAATTTATCAAGATAGTACCTCAGATGTCTGCAGTTTGGGAGTACACAAACATTTCTTAAGAAATTCCCTTGAAATAATTAGAAATTCTAACCAGATGCTGTTTCATGTGGAAATAATACTGTGCCAACATACATTTCAAAAGCAAATTTATTTTCCATGATTCTCTACCATCGTATACTCGTGTTTACTGAAAGTATGAATATAATTATATATGAATACAGATAAAATGGTTCAGTAGGAGATCTCTTGATCTTTGAAAATATTTTAAGGTAAATACCTACCTACATCAGCTTGCTCCATTTTACATCATCTCTCTGGGTTGCTTTATTTAAATTTTTATAGATGATAATTTACTATCACTAGGACCAAGTCTGCCAATTCAACTATGAAAGAATATATATATATATATATATATATATATATATATATATATATATATGCCTGCTTTATGTCCCCTTCTTGTGATTGGAGTTTACTCCACTTTTTGCATATATTTAATTTCCTTCCTTTCATCTAATGCACTACAAAATGGGAAAGATTAGAATTTCCTAGCCAAAGGGAGGCAATTTTCCACTAATTAATTATTTGTATTTTGTATATAAAAATATTGATTTGTTTCTCAGTAAATGTATGTGAATTATGTTTTCTTAATTAAAGTCTAATTAACAACCTTCTAGATCCTTCTAGAAAAGCAAAAATCAAGAGCATATGTCATTGCCTATTTTAAGAGATGCCAATCTTTTTCATTGTAATAGAATTTTTAAATTATTGGGGACTATCCATCATCACCGACACACTAGTAAAATGTTAAACCTGAAACCTGTACAAGATTGCTTAATTTTCCTTTTCATGACAAAGGAGTGTATCTGGATAGGAAGTTCCTGACAGCGGCTGCTAGATGGCTCTCTGTGCTTTTAAACTGAAGGCACTGAGTTCAGTAATGACCTTGATAGGAGAGTGGGCTTCTTCGCTCCTTTAGGAAAAAAAAAGAAATTTAAACAGATCATCATTTGAACATTATAGCAAGACACAATACCCATGCATCTGAACTACAGAAGATTCTCCTCTGCTGTGCTGAACCATGAAGAGAGGTTGTAAATATGTCAGGATAGGCTTCAAACAGTATTTATACTGAAGTCTCACTTGGAAAATAGTTCAAGCAAATAACATGGTCTTATCTACATATTGATGAGTGAGTTGTACTTAAAAAACAGTTATATTATAAATATTTTGCAAAATGTATTTGTTAAGGGAATATTTCTTGAATTGGGGATGTATACAATCTTATCACAAAAAATAAAAATGTTTTGAACTTCTCACCATGAAGCTAGTTCACATCACAAACACCAACTGTAACTATGATTCAGCAATAATCTCCAGTACCAAACAGTTTTGCTCTATCCAAGACAGCAAGGCAATCAGTGCTAAATTATTCTAAAGTCATATGAATGGAATGAGAACTAAAGAATTTTCAATAGTTATGTTGCTAAATGTTTCACAATGTCCATTCAAAATGATCTTCCTACATTAGAACATTATATGTATTGATAGCATTTGGCAAGACTGTGCAGTTATACACAAGAATCCCTAATATAAATATCTAGAGTTCAAGGTAACCCATCTATATTTTGAAAGAGCAATTCCCACTCTCACTTTGTCTAAGTCTTCTATAACCTAATTGAACTTTCACTTTGGAAAAATAAATACTATTTCTTACTCTCCTTTCGGGAAAGTTGAAAAGGTTAAAATGGCACAGGTTCCCTTCTGTTTTCTCTTAAAAAGTTATTTCTTGTATCTTTCCTACTGATTATTGTGTGATCACTGCTCACTGTCAGAGAGAAGCACACAGTGGGTTTATCATTTCTGTTCCTGACATTTCTCTTGATAATATGTATAGATCTTCATGACATTGTAGGAAAACATGGCATGAAGACTCCTAATGTGGAACAAGGAGCCTAGATATTCTTTTGTGTGTTCAGGTATACACACTTCTTCATATGGATATGGGCAGATACACAAGGAGTGTTGCAAGCATATATGTGTGGTGATCAGAAGTTAATGTAGGGTATCTTCCTTGATCATGCTTCACATGTTTTCTACTTAGGCATGGTTTTTCCACTGAACTCAGTGATAACTTGCTGATATGATTAAGCTAGCTAGCCAGTTTGCCCAAGGAATTCCCTGTTTCTACCTCCATAGTGTGCTGAGATTATTGGCACCCAGAAGACCCATCACATAAAGATCAGACCTCTGATCTTTAGTCTTACACAGCAAATGTGTTACCAACCTAACCAGTTCCCCAGATTAATATTCTCAAAATATCTTCATTGCAGTCAAGAATGGCCCTCTGCTTCTATAATAATGATTGATAATTCATCAAAATTTTATAGCTTCCCTTACAAGGTATATTTAGTGAGATCACAAAGTTACAGGTCCTAAAGATGAACTTCTTGCATAATAGCATGTGTTTTTTAACCTTGTGTTTAGAAATCAGAGCCTCCAGTTAGCTCATTTCTGCACCACAGTCCTTTTCTCCTATTTCCTTATAGATGAACCATAAATTCAGACTTCTTTCCAGTCACCCTTGAACTTAACAAGATCATTTATCTGCCCAGTGATTATGAAAGCCAAACTTTCATATTTTGGCCAAATATGTTTTTATTGAAACATTTCATTTTAAAAGCAAATTGAAAACTTATTTTTTCTCTAAATAAAATACTCTTCTGATTGAAGAGATGTAGGAGGCAGGTGAGAGGGCCTAAAAGTCTGGCCAACTTTTCCTAAGCAAGTACGTGTTTAAGAATTTTTTTTTAATTTTTATTTTCTATATTCTATGTTTACATTCCAAAGGCTTTCCCCTTTCCCAGTTCCCACCCACCATAGTTCCCATAGTTCCTCTCCCCCCCAACTATTCCCCAATCATAAAGACTGGGGATTATTAGAAAAAGGTCAATTTCTGTAATAAGAAAATACACGAAGAATCTGGATAAAAGTACACAATGCATAAGAACACATGGCACCTGACTTACTTATGTGTTAAGTAATGAAAATTCTGCCTAAAAGCAATCAAGACTTAATTGGCAGTAGTGAAGCTAAGAGACAAGAAACAAATTGTTTTCTTGGTGGTTGAGGTAAGGTTACGTTGGGTCATGAAGACAATCTGTAAATTTATATATATGTATAATACTTCCTTGTTAGTCTAAAGTACTCCAGTATTAGCAAAGGACATTTTAAATATTAGTCTTGTTTAAGTAAAAAATACATGGTTGAGTTGTGTGTGGTCCATGAACAGTTTAGTACAACTCAAAAAGGACCAATATCAAGGCTGTATACACCACTTGTTAGTTAAAAGCTTGAACATTTTCTTTAAATATAAAGTTAATGCTATGGTTGCAATATGTATTTAAGACTTTGTTAGTTTGTTGTTTGTAGTATAGTACATTAAACCTAGATTGCAAAATTATATAAAAGTTACAAAATAATATTTAAAATACAATTTTTAGGAGCTGGGGAGATGGCTCAGGGAGTAAGAATACTTACTGTACTAACATGAGGACCGGATTTGAATCCTCAGAAACCATAGGCAAGACCAATATGCCTACCCCATGCTACCAGCTAACAATAGAGACAGGCAGACCCGATACTACCAGGCAATTTCAAGAAGCCTTCAAGAAAGGGCAAGCCTTGGGATTCATTGGGATGACCTTTCTCAAAAGAATTAGTCAGAGAGCAGTAGTCTGGCCTCTATGTGGGTCAAGCAAACAATATGTAGCTTTTAAAATACATTTTTGCTCTAGCATGAAATTAGAGAAAGAGCATGAAATCATAGGAATTATATTTTAATTCCTCACCATTAAACTTGTCCATAGTCAATAAACTTGGATAATAGTGTGTGTGTGTGTGTGTGTGTGTGTGTGTGTGCACTAATGTATCATTGGGGCTTAAAGAATTACAGGTATTATGAATATATATGAAGATACATTTTTTGTGGGATTGGTTGGTCAAATGCTTGCATTATGTTACTTGGGTTCACAAAATTGCATGAGAATCCATCTGGAAGATACTGAGATTCCCTGCCCCAGGTTGATTCTGATTGGTAAATAAAGTTGCCTGTGGCCAATGGCTGGGCAGGGAGACAGAGGCAGGACTTTAAGATTCACTGACAAGGGGACAGAGAGAAAGAATTGTTTTTGAATTGCCATGCCAGGAAAGGAATAAGATCCAGGCTCAAGAGCTGCAGAAGTGAGAGCACACCAATCATGCATGAGCTGAGGAGAGTGGCCCCAGCCCCTCCCCACTGGGTCTAGGGCAGCAAAAATGGGATATAGATTTTAGTAAGTGATAACTCAGGAGTATCAGAAGGGATGAATTAACAATGTGACAGTTTGGGAGTGGCCTGGCCAATGACTTGTTTAAGGCATATTAAATATAAGCCGCGTGTGCGTGTGTGTGTGTGTGTGTGTGTGTGTGTGTGTGTGTCTTTCATTCAGGAATCCAGATCATTAGGGCAGATAGCCACCGGGGTGACTTAAATAACATTAATCACGTCCTGCTACATTTAAATTGTATCATTACATGCAAGTACTCTAATTCTGTCAATGGAAGTATAATCAAACCTATAGACCTGCATCTCATACACTAAAGACTCATAATCATACAAAGTACCTCTTATGCTCCTCTGCCCTTGCTGTTTGTCATCTTTTCTCAGTTTTCAGGAACACTAAATTTGTAAATAGTTTCATATACCCCGACTAAAGGGTTTTTTTTTTTTTGCTTTGTACTGATTGTTTATTTATTTATTTATTTATTTATTTATTTTACACTCCAGATTTTATTCTCTTCCTGATCCACTCTGACTATTCCACATTCTGTAGCTCCTCCTTGTCTCCATCTCCACAAGGATGTCCCACAACCCACCACCCACCCCACCAAACCTCTAAACTCCCTAGGGCCTCCAGTCTCTTAAGGGTTAGATGCTTCTCTGATTGAACCCAGACACAGAAGTCCTCTGCTGTATATGTCTCGGGGCCTCATATCAACTGGTGTATGCTGCCTTGTTGGTGGTCCAGTGTCTGATAGATCTTGCGGGTCCAGGTTAATTGAGACAGTTGGTCCTCTTTCAGTTAGAACTTATCTCACTGAAATCTATATTTTATTTCTCTCTCATAGAAGAAAAGCAAGATAAAGAATGATTTCTTAATTTCAAATCCAGACCAAAGTATTTAGGCTAATTGTAAACAGAGAAACTAGAAACACAAATATAAAATATAATCTATAGTTTACCCTGCTTTGTGCCCAGTGTGTGAACAATTGGCTTTTGTGACTATACCTGGTATGGCACCAATGCAGTAGGTCCGTATCTCTAAAGAGGTAATGTGACAATACATAGGTGAGGAAAGAAGTTTTTCTCAGTTATAGAGTCTAAAAATATTCAAGGGAGAAAGGATCATCCTTACAAAGAGGGTTACTATGTTGATTTTTTTCTCCCCATTCCTTTCCTTTGTACCTGGGTTCCTGCAGTCTTTAATTGAGACTTATAGAAAGTTCTTGACATTATCTTGCCCCCTCAGTTTCTTTAATAACTTTCTGCCGATGTTGTTCATCAAACAGTAAGTTCACCGGACGAAAGTATCTCTCCATTCCTCTTTCCCCAACTTAACCTACATAAACTCTATGAAGGATAACAAATAGATGAAACCCACTGAATAAGATTGCAGAATCTACTTGTGAAGAACTAGAACTGAAAATATAATATCAGCTCAAATTGTTTCCACACTAGACTGTAAAGAAATTGATGGAAACTCAGTTTACTTATTATAGAACGTTTTAGACATAGGACTGAAGTTAAAACTAATTCTCCATAAAGCATGATGCAATTGTAATGGCATTAACAAATCATTTTCAAAATTGTTGAAATATTTTTAAAAAGTTTTGCAGCTGGGCATGGTAGAACATGTGTAATCTCCAGCACATCAGAGAATGGGAAACAAGAAATATAACTTCTACACCAGACTGGTATGATCTAGCCAGACCCTGTCTCAAACAAGCTCAATTCACCCTGGCACAACAATAAAAACAAAATGTTTCCTAAGAATACTTATCTCTTTTCTTAATTTCAAAAAACAAGGTGCTACAATGTTTTTAGCACAAACCAGGCCTCTGTCACTCTCAAAGCAAAACTTCAGGAGAATAGAAATAAGCATATTGAGAAAGCTGCCGATGCTGAGGGACTCATCCATACCCTGCCCCAGAAAGTGCTTTCATTTTTTTCCAGCAAGTCAAAATTTTACCTATGTTTACTAAGCAGTGCAAATATCACATTTTCTGTGAAGTCCTGTTTGGTATTCATTGCACTTTGAAAAAAATTCCCAATAAAATTGCATCTATTAAAATAAAAGACATACTTTATCTCTCTATGCATCTATGGCTATTGACACTATTTATGTCACAACATAGGGGTAGGTGACTGGGAGTAGCAATGTATATTTCCTCTCCTTCCAAGTTTGCATAAAAGTTTCCAATGACTCTTTTAAGAGAATATTTACAAAAAAGTTATTATTAGCTGTGATTGTATCTCCTTTGTTAAATAATATGTTTGTCACATAATGTATGTATCTTTCTCTGTGTGTGTGTGCACAAGTCTGCACATGTACATAGACCAGAGATTTAGCTGGTGTTTCCTTCGATTGCTATCCACCTTATTTTTTGAGACAGATGTCTCACTGAAGCGGGATCTCATTCATTTGACTACATGAGACTGGCTGACAGGCAGATTCCACGACTTCCCCCTGCCCTGGTTCTGTCTCTCCAGCATTGCGATGCCCTATATTTTATAGTGAGTTCTGGTGATGGAACATTAGTCCTTAATTCTATGGCAAATACTTCACCAACTAAACCAAAATCACTCTCAAACTCCTCTCCATCCAAATCCTAAAGACAGCTTCTGTGCTCTATGCCTTGGTCACTCTTTTTCCCTTTGCTATCTAATAACTCTCTCAGCTATTTTTCCATTTATTCAGTTCTTATTCAATGAATAAACAAATATATAAATTGAGGAATTCAAAGCATGTTTCAAGAAAGAAATCAGTCATGTGAGACAGATTCTGATTCTTGTGACAAAACAAGCCTAATAACCCAGTTTCTTCAATAACAGACATGTCTAGGAATGTTTTCATACTCCTCCCAGGTGTAAACAGAGTGAATTTACTTCAGATGATGCATTGCAACTGGCTATTGTTATTTATTTATCTATATGCCTCTATCAAAAACATGTTTTTGCCACATGATGCTTGCCCTTGTGATTGTACACTTTTTCTTTCACGTGAACTCCTCCTTACTCACAGCATATTAATTGTCTGATGCTCCAAATAAAGTTGCCTATAGCATGAGACTTTAGGTTGCCTCATGTTTCATCTCTGTTATACTAAGTCTCTCTGCTTCTTGAGCAATGAACAAATTAATAGCTAAGTGCTTAAAAATTCTGTTTTAAATGGTACATAGCTATGATCTCCATTTTAATCAATTCTTCCATTAGATCAGATACTACTTAGAGGGAAAGACTGATTTTAGGACTTTGGATTTAAAGTTGAGAGATTTTGTATCAGGTCATCTTGACTGGTGCTGAAAATTGTCTCTTTAAACTTTTTATTACCTTAGCAAGGTTCTCTGTTATGCAGCACTCTATGATCTTGTAGTTTTGTTTTCTGTCTTTCATGTACAGTAATGTCAATGTTTACATAACTTATCCTTTGTTTGGTTTTATTTCAAAAATGTCCATTTTATTTACATAGGCTATAAATTGAAATATTTGATATCTAAATGTATGTGTATATGTATATATGTGTGTATATTTCTTATGGCTGTTCTTAGTTTATATAATGTCTGACCTTTTAGATAAATCAGCACATTACTTGTTGCTTCTAAGTCTAGTTTATTGAAATGAGTCTCAAACTCTATGATCCTGCATCATAGGACCTAAACTGTGCCATCTAATTTAAGACAGGGTTTCTCTGATCTCACTGCTTCAGCCTAGGACCACTATAAAGTATAATAGCTAACTATTAAAGAAGTGAGCACAGTAATGTGTATCTGAGTTATAATTCACTAATAGTAGATAATACAAGCTTTCTCATTAATTCTGTGTTAAAAATGACCCTGAAAAGATATGCCAATAATAAAGTTATTTAAACATTGCAAATAAACAACCAGCTATCTAGATAACCACAAAGGAGGGCATGAATTAAATAGACAATCCTTTTAGTCTTTCCAATACCTTTGAAGATGATTAAGAAGCATCATCCCATGGTGATTTAAGTAGCATTACTAGAGGGAGCAAATCCAGATGGTAGAATTTGTTCAAATAGGCACTCACTCTTCAAAGTGTTGATATACTGGTAACAAAAAGCCACTGGTGAACTATTGGCTTACAGAAAATGCCATCAGTTCTGGGAATGATCTATCTCTATTGATGTGCAGGAAATTACATCTCTAGAATTAGTAGCACTGATTAGTATCTTTACACTTAATGTGTATCATAACATACCAATGAGGTTTTACTTCATATCACTACAGTTCAAAGTAAACAGAAACATTACCAGGCTCTAAAATCACCAATTTTAATTATATGTATAGGGTGCTTCAGATGTATTCTACTCTTTATATGTTGAATGCCAGACAAGAGAGAATAAAGTGATACCAGTTTCTTTATTACCTTAAAGTACTTCAAATAATTCTGAAGAAATGTTCAGAGTCCTAAAGCTCATCCCAAATATAGAGCTCTCAATAAAATGAGTCAAAACTGGACAATATAGCAAAAGATAAGAAAAGAAGTGAATAGTGGAAATCAATTATTTTTTTCTTGATATTTTCCTTGTTGCAAAAGCATTACAAATGTCCTGTCAATCAACGTGAGAAAAGATTACAGGTTTAAATTTTTTATCTAAAATGAAAACTAGAACTTTAAAAAGCAAACAATTATCAATCAACTTATGTATAGCAGAGAAATGAAAACAAGCAGAATTAAACACAAAAGAAATAGGAGATCTTACCATAAGATCTGATGCCTGTTACTCCAATCCTTGGAATACATTGCAACAGGAAGATTGATAGGAACTTGGGGCCTGCCTGGGTTACCAAGTGACTTCCACCCAGGTCAACAGTGAGGATACAGTGAGGAAAGCTGAGGAAAAATGAAAAGACTTCAGGGCAGGTGTTTGTTTACACCTAGATAGGACTGGACTGCTTGAAACATTTACATATTTATACAGACGCAAGCACCCTAGTGACAACTACTTCCTCAGACCAACACCTAGCAATCACATATTATATTCAGAATCTGAAACATGGCTGCTCCTCGCTTCCTGTGAATATTCACTTTTGGAGGGAAGTTTTGACAGTTCAACTAACCTTTACTACTTTCTAGTCAGGAGAAATAGAAGGCAGAATTAAATGAATGCATTGTTAAGCACATTTTCTCTTTCCTATTTGTGTCTTGATTTGCAAAGAATGAAGCAATAAAAACTGAATTACATCTTGTCCATTTGTACATAATCATATTGGTAAGGCATGTTTTTTTCTCTCTCAGGAGGTTCAACAAAATTAGTATTAATTTAGCATATAAAATGAATCGAAGCAACCATATCAAAGAGAATTGCATACATTAAGTAAAAAACAGGAAAGTAATAGCAGTGTAAATCGAAGTGAAATTAGTAGTTAAGAAAGCTGCGGCTGAATCCACCTCTGCAAAAATCTAGTAATCTTCTTTTGGGGAACCTATGGATGTCTTGACTGGTTCAGTTCTCTGCAGTAAAAAATATGTACACAATAAATAACAAAATACCATCTTTAATAAACAGATAAACATTAACTCTTAATGAACTCTTGATTCATCTTCTTTGCACACTCTTTATGCCTCAGTCTTCTAGAGTATTTAAATTAAAACAGAAAATAAAAACTTTCTAATATCTCCAAAACAATCTGAAGTAAACTATCATAAAATCTTCATGAATGTATTATATAGGTATTTTTATTTGCAAAAAAATAATAAGTGGAACCTCAAGCTATGTTAACTATTTGACTTTTTTTATTCTGTATCCATTTCATCACTTTTCGAAAATTCAATTGGAAAATAAATGAGTGACTGCCATAATGTTACTTGTGCCTTCATCTACCAAAGCTAAAACAAATGACTCATTGATAAGGAGACAGGGAGAACCCATTCATTTCAATTCTGAATTCAAAAGTGGCTTTGACAAAGGCTCTTACCACGCAAACCTCCATACCTTAGTTTGAAGCTCAATATTCACAATGGAAGGAGAGAACCTAATCTCTAAAGCTCTTCTCTGATTTTCACATGTGTGTCCACCTGCATACACATGTATACATTTCTAAATAAAATATAATAATAAAACAAAAACAAAGATCATATCATACCAACCATTTATCCTTGTTCTGTATATGTTTCTCATATAAGAAAATGAGACAGCATCCGAGATACAGAATTTACTTTTAATCTGATATAATTAGAAAGTTCTTCTCAAGCTGAAGCTTATCTTTCAAAGATTTTTTTTACTACTAAGTTATTTTGTTTATTTTTGGTAAGTATGATGGGGAAGAATTCACATTGTCTATATCAGACACAACTCTACCAACATACAATGATGTTGAGAAGTTAATTTCACATATCTGTGGTGTGTTCTCTTAAATAGCTAAAGGTGACCTATACATGGGACTAAACAGAATATTTGGCATGTGCTTTCAGAAACACCCTGTGTTTCTGTCTCTGTCTCTGTCTCTCTCTGTCTCTCTCTCACACATACACACACACACACACACATACACACACAATCAATGCAATTTTAAAAGGATTGAGTGGTTGCCATTTTATTTCTTTGTACTGAAAAGGAGCTTTTCAAAGCATTTGATGACAAATGGCTTACATCAGTTTTTGCATCTCATGTGAAGATCATGAGCCAAGCTGTGACTCAGTACCAGAACAACTGTGCCTCCCTCATCTTCCATTTACCAGACAAAATCTGATTAAACAACTAGCAGTGGCTAGTCTTTAAAGTAATTTATTTAGGGCAAAAAATGCTGCCAAGGACAGACCCAGGGAGCATTTGGGAACTGCTTAGCCACATTCCACAGTGTGTATAGGCTGTAGACCTTATGTAAGCTTCTATCTTTAATATCACCAAAGAAAACATTTTTTTTTTGCTTTAGGTAATATGTTTAATATAAATGCTTTTAATTCATTTTAACTTCAAAAATATATGTATTTGGAACTAGAGATGGCTCAGAGGTTAAGAATACTTATTCCTCTTGCAGAGAACTCACATGATTCTTCCCAAACACCTATAATAACTATAACTCTAGTTCCTCCAGTCCAATTCACTTTTATGACTACTGTGAGCACTATATGCATGTTCTGTATGAGCATACATATAGATGAAACATGCATACAAATAAAACAAAGATAAATACATCTTTGAAAATGTAAAGTGAAAGAATATATCAAATAAAAAAAAAGAAAATGTAAAGTGAAGAAAACCATTACTTTTTTGATGAGTGTTTCACAATTGTTTCACTTATCACGTGAGATAAACAATTTTCATTCACTCTAAAATAATTTCTAAACAAATAATTATAAGAACCCATGTTTTAGAAGTTGGGATTTTGTTTTAAAGTTGTATATTTGCTACAGACTTAAAACCCATCATATTTTATAGTGTAGGACAATCATAAGTTTATGTGTATTTGAACTGGATAAGGTTTTTTATGGCAGAGAATTGTATAGTACACAAGGAGATATTAGGATAATGAAAGATTTTTCTATGGGAAGAGATCCCTAAAGAAAGATAACCTAGGCAATGAAGATAAGAAAGGCTAATACAATATAAGGAAATTGCACATAGAAAATAACAGGGAATTAAAATAGCAAGAGGAGGAATGCAGACCTTTTCTGTGTGACTTAAGTTCTGCTATTCCTCACTATGTCAAAGCAGATGCTGATGCAGATGGAAAGAAAGAGGACTTTCAGTGATATTAAAATGGGAAAGAAATGATTATCTAAAGGATTGAAGACAAGATCCACATCATAAGGAAAATCTTTGTGAAGTTCAATCTTCTTAAATTCAAACAAGATGGGAGATCAATTAAATGGGACATAACTTAGTGGTATTATTTGGGATGCTCACAAATACAAACTCAATGTATAAATGTTGTGCATATGCATAAAGGGCAGAGAAAGACAAAGGTAAGAGAGAAGATATGCCAGAGACAAATTTTCCCATCTGACTCACAAGACCCAAGATCCTCAGCTGGCCAGATAGAGGGACAGGAAAGTTGCCAGTATAGTTCTAGTGCAAAATTTCACAGATTCCAAATACAGGACGAGACAAGGCTTCAGTTCTGTTTGGAGTCAGGAATAGCTGAGGACCAGCTCAAGGCACTCACAAAGTTATAACTATCACTTGGTATCCTTGTTCTAACAAGTCAACACACTGTGATCAATTCACATGAGGTAGGACAATATTTTATATCAGACTTCCCAGTACAAATGGTACCCTTATCTGGAAGCAGTCTCAGACTTCATTATAATGTCATAAACTCTCTGTGCAGTCTACTGCTAAGCCTAATTAATACAGAATATTAATTATGACACTAGGAATGCGAAACTTTTTCTATACATCTATATAACCAGGTGTGATTATATCTTCTTGCTATATTCCTAATTAGTTAACTCCGTAACCACCTACCTCTTTCAGTCATCAATTATTTTTTATCTTACCTTAATATCTCTCTGTGAGTCCTTTGAGATTGTTTGTATCTGCCCTGTCAAAATCCTTCCAGTTGAATTTTCATGACATGCTTAGCTGGAGTGTGCTACTGTGTTCTACATCTTCATATCAAAATGAAGCTCCACTATTTAATGTGCCAGTCAGGGCAGAAGAGATGGATCACTGATTAAGAGAATATGTTGCTCTCAGAGTATCACAATTTTCCACCCAGAAACATATAGATATACATGTGATAAACATGTATGCAGATAGATACATAGGTAAACAAATAGGTACAGATATATAGATATATGTGTATGTAAAATCAAAATACATTACTTAATTACTGAAGGCATCATTTATCACTTCATGACAAATAAAGTGTCTTTTGTTTAACTCCTATCTAGTTATAAGTTGAATCTATGAGATGAACCATCAAGTTTACTATCAGCAAAATTTTGTTCTGGCTGCAGGTTGGCTTTTGATCCTATATCGATGGTATGCCAGTGTTGATTTATTGCGGACTAATAGAAAATTATTTAATTTTACTTTGTCTCAATTTCTTTGTCCATTAACTTCGAAAGTTCTTCTATTATCTCAAAAATGATAAAATATTCTATCGTAAGATTAAAATTATGAGTTATTAGTTGCAGCCACACAAACTAAGCTGAAATGATTTGAAGAAAATAACAATGAGTGGTACAAATTTGCTCTAGAAGTTTAATGCTAATCTCCCACTCATAACTGGACTAATCAACCCAACTTTTCAGTGTTATTTTTAGATTGTCATCACACCTGGCAGTATTAAAATCTAAGGGCACAGAAGTAATCAACAAAACACGAATGTCTGCCTTCACAAAAACATTGGAGTAGTCAAAAATGAACCAGAGAAAGGAGCAAAATGGATTTGAAATATTAGCACTTTGTGTGGTAGGCAAAGGTATCACTGTGTGATAGGAAAAAAATCATCAGAGTAGACTAAACAAATGATCAGTGAATGTGATATTTCAGCAAAGAGAAAGATGCACAAAGGTAAGTACAAATAACTTTTCAGGAGGAAAAAATTGACTTCAGCTTCAATGAAGCACAGGTGTCTGTGTCATCTTTAAGCAAAGACAGGAGATCTAGAAAACATCAACTGTATGAGAAACAGGAGGCTGCCAAGAATAGAGAAGAGAGAGTAGACAGATCAACCAGGGGGTGACTGTAGTTATCTTTATGGACTCTGAACTAAATGGGAGGATATCCAGAGGGGTTTGAGATCAGATGAAACATGGTATAATGAATGTGTTAAAAGAACCATCTTGATTTCTATGAAAGTGATTTAATATGAATGGCAAAGAAAGATTAGAAGAAGGAATACAGTGAAAAGGTAAATACAGAAGTTAGCTACAGAGCCTGGCATCAATTCCCACTTTTATGGCTTGAACAACAAGGCAGAAATGTTTCTTGACATAGAAAATGATGACTGAAGAGTGGAATGGATTGAATAGGTTTGCTCCCCAAGGACTCTTGTGTTTGAATTCTTGACCTACAGAGAATGACACTATTATGAGGTGTGGCCTTGCTGAAGGAATATGTCACTGTTGGGGTGGGATTTGAGGTCTCCCTTGCCTAAGTTCCACCCAGTGTAGAATCCAAGCTTCATTCTGGCTTTCTGCAGAAGACAGGCTTTTTTTTTGCAGCTCGAAGACCAAAATGTAGAACGCTGGGCTCCTCCAGCACCATGTCTGCCTTCATGTTGTCATGTTCCCCAACATCACTAATGTACTGAACCACCGAAACTGTAAGCCAGCCTTAATTAAATTTGTGTCTTTATTCTAGTTTCCTTGGTTATTGTGTCTCTTCACAACAATGCAAACTGTAACAGAGATAAGCAGCTTAATGAGTTTGTTTGTGGACATGTAGGTCCGAAAAGACTCTGGCACTCAGATGGCATCCTTACCTTAATAATAATCTGCAGCACAGTATCCCTAAGACAAGAGCAATCAGAGAAAATAGACTTAAATAATAAGACATCCTGAGAGATAATCTTTGCAGAGAAAAAATTGAGTATAGTTGGAAAATATTATGCCAATAGAAAAATTTGTTCGGTTTCATGTCTTAAGTGGGATAAATAATATCATGTTAAAATGATGATTGAATGAACGTTATTTTTCTGTGGGGACACAGAGCTTCTTGCATGGGAACAGCTGAGCAAAATGTAAAGTATAAATAGGGTGAAACTTAGAGGACCCATGAAAACATGGGAACTCCCCAGTAGTGCGTCTCACCTTCTCAGAGAAAAAAAGCAGCAAATTCAGTAGCTAAGGATAAGAATGAGT
The DNA here is from genome assembly GCA_964023405.1 of Apodemus agrarius. Lineage (NCBI taxonomy): Eukaryota > Metazoa > Chordata > Mammalia > Rodentia > Muridae > Apodemus > Apodemus agrarius. The sequence goes on along the minus strand of OZ030007.1, from coordinate 46,949,518 downwards.
TATTACAAAGAAGAAATTATGTAAAAATGAAAATTAACTTTGAGAACAGTTTTCCACAGTCAAGATCAGTGATAGAATATGGGAAAAGAGTCCTTTAGCGAAGATGTTTACTTGGTAAAGGATCAGGTATCAGTAAGAGCAAAAGAGAAACAAATTTAAGAGAAACTAGTAGACATTAAGTAATGTCACCAATAATGCATTGTGAGCTTCTCACATATTGTAGCCTGCATTTAATCAACATTGAAGTGTGTGTGTGTGTGTGTGTGTGTGTGTGTAGAAGAAAAGAAGCCCGTGTTTTCCTCAGTATCTAATTATTTTTATCATTGACTTATGCAGAGGTTCATGTGGCTAAGGTCTCTCTTGATCTGGAAAATGTACAAAACCTTAAGCTCACTGGAGGAAATCCAGCACCTTTTTTAAGAAACAAAGGAGAACCATTCTTCTGCCCTTTACTCTGGGTTAAAATTATCCTAGATGGCTAAGAACATCTAGGATCCTGTATGTAGAAGGGATTGCCCATCTGTGAGGACTTGGAAGGAGACAAGAGTAGGGAAAGCAGACGTAGCTGACAATGGATAGGTTATATGTTTTAAACATATTGTCAAAATACTACTCAAAAACTCCATGAGGCAAATTTTTTAAGTCAAAAAAAGTGCATTGTCAGTTGTTGTAGGAACAGTCAGCTGCATCTTACAACAATCCCACATTCAAGATAACTTGCTGTTTCAATCACCAAACTCACACAAGAGCTTGCTTTTGCTTCTTTCATAAATCTTAGGGCAAAAATTAAAATCTAATTTTACCTTATTATATTAATTGAAATAAATTTAAGGTTCATTATAGCTAACGATTTATTTCTGTTCTAGCATATGCCTAAGGAGACATGGCTCACATATGGCTCTTAATCTATTACATAATGTCTTTCTAATTAGATACCAAACACAAAGGAAAAATGCTAAGTTTAGTTTTATATGGTTATAGCTTGCTGTGGGATAGCATTGTAATCGAGTAAAATGAATATACAAGATAATAAGATGCTGGCCAAGAATCAGAAGACAGAAAAATTAAATTTGTATCTGCCTGTGATACAAATGCATGTTTACTGTTAAAGAACAAACGTTTATAGAATGATTGGCCCTAAACAGGATAGCTATATCACGCATCTTCTTCCATTGTGAAGATGATTGTGAAGAGGGGGTAAAAGATTGTTATAAGAACAAAGACAGAGGACGGCTACACGAAAACAGTGTTTTCAGACACAGCAGAGCAGTTGTTCATATGAACTCTAGCAGTTATTACAGCAGGCTCGAGACTTGGGCAAGCCCGGGCAGGAGAAACATCTCAGCAAAGGAAGGGAAGATGATTAAAAAGCTGCATCTTTAGCTGAAGACCTACTGATAAAGATAGATACTGAGAAAGACACAGAGAGACAGAAAGAGACAGAGACAGGGACAGGCAGAGACAGACAGACAGACAGACAGACAGACTGACTGACTGACATTTTAAGGGTATGGTCTGTCGTAAGAAAATTGCATTCTTCTAGAAAGGCATAAATTGAGAATATATACCAAAGAAATTCGAATTGATGGGTTAAAAAAATGATACAATGTTGACTGTGTAAGGGAGGGTTAGGTCTGGTGAGAGGTGGAGTGGAGGGATGGATATGATCCAATTATATCAATAACTAGCAGTCTTTAAATAAGAAAATATATGAGAATGTCAATTACAAGAAAGCAAAACTTTTAACAACCAAACCTATGTAGGAATTGCAGAGAATATAAAGTCAGACCTTGGTTACTTTCTTATCATGTTAATTCTAATAATTTTATTTGACTTATTGCCTACTAGAGATCTTTAGAATATTTTAAAGTTATATTTTATTATCAAATTACCCATCCGATGAAGTAAACATGAAAGATTTAAAATTATTTTCTTGAGTAATTTAACATCCTATGGAAATCTTGTTACCTAATGAAATCTAGGTCCTTCCTTTCTTGCTTTCTTTATGACAAGAAAATATAATCTTTAACCCCTGTTACAATTATTATATGCTTTACATGGTAGGAAATTATAGTAAATAACTTAGCTTGCTTGAAACTGCAAAAAATAACTTGTTTCACTTGAAGCATGTTACTTTTCTCCAAACCACACATTTCTCAGTATAATAACTGAGAAAAACTGTGACCTTCATGGAGTTACATTGTAGTTCTAGCAACTTGAAAGCAGGCCACAGGGGAACAAACAGCACCAGGCACACACTCCCATTTTATAAAATGCTAATAGTAATCAAAGACAAGAAAACGATTTTTAAAAAAACCACTTAGTGGGTGAGATTATATTGTCAGATGTAAGCAAGACTTAGGGGTGTATCTAACCATTGTCCCAATCTCTGCTAAAGGAGGACTTTCTGACTATAGTGAAAGCGAACCAGTCAGTCCTGCTACTGAAATGTGGAATTCATAGTAGAGGCAACTGAAGCTGCTAGATGTGCATGCTGGGTCTGAGCAAGAGTGGGCTCAGAATCACACAGGAGAGACAAACCTGTGCCTGAGGGATGCCATGTGTGGGTTATTAAATCAAGATCCTACACAGAATCCAAAGGATACCTGATAATAATATTCAACATTATATCAGAGAGAGAGAGAGAGAGAGAGAGAGAGAGAGAGAGAGAGAGAGAGAGAGAGAGGAGGGAGAGGTATCATAGTCAAGAAGAATATAAAATTCGTAAACAAAAAGGAACTGATAGTCCCATGTTGACCTTTGTAGAACGGAAAGCAAAATCTTTCCTTACAAACCTAATCATCTCTAGAGAACACGTTTATATAACTTGTGAAGTGACAGAAATCTCCTTAACTTGATTTTGTTTCTGATTATATACCTTTCTAGCGATATGAATTGTTTAATAGTTATTACATCGTTAACTTTTTTATGAATCCTCTAAGTGTATTTACCTAAAAGCATCATTATTTTACCAAAACATCCGAAGATTTTTCTCTAAAAGTGACTTTTCTTTTTCTTGTAGCTCTTTGAAGATATGACCACACAGTACTTAACTCTTCATTGCCTCTCACAAAAAGAAGGGAATATACTTAAGCTTTTCCTCTATATATAATCAGCATTTTCTTCCAATACTGGCTAATATATTAATCCATCTTCATGTTAAATAATAGTTATTTTGCTACATGTGATATGCTGATTTCACCTAGGAGAAATGTTTCTTATTGTTTTCCATAGCTTCCACTTTATTATTTTCATTGATTTCCCTTTTCTCATATTTTAGCTCTGTACGCCACTGAAGGCATCGTTTACTCTTTGTGATTATTACATATATTTATGCATATGCATTCAAGATTACAGTACAGCCTGCTGCATAACATTTATTGTTGACCTTTTAAGATTGGCTAGCCTATCAGGGAGTTCATCTCTGGAGAGGACTAATTCTTCCTCACTGAGTAACCATGAATTGGCTCCAGTTCTCCCTCTAGGACTGAAGCTTTATGGATCATCCCTCATCTATGTAGCATGTCAATTGATGCTGTCAGTTCTAGGTCTTTTATAGGCAACCATGTAGCTGGTATTTCCTGGGTATGGTTTCCCTACCCCATACAGAAGATTGTCAGGCAGTAGATGTCCCATACTAGTCTTCTGGCAGTTAGAGTCTTTCTGTCTCCTCTTTAATGTCTCCGTGTCTTGGGTAAAGAAGAAACGTGTTGTGCATGACCCTCCACAGTCAGTGTCACCAGTCATAGCTCTTTGAAATGAATTCTACCTGCTGAAGAAAAAAAAACTTCACTGGGAGGGTTGAGAGATGCCCTTATTTGTGAGCATGGATACATATTTAGAGTGATGCTAGACATTACACTGGTTTAGTGAAGCAAGCTTGATAGGATTTTTACTAAAGCTTAAGGCCTTGGCAGCCATGAAGGTTGAGTCGCGTTACAGGACCAGGCATAAATTCCCACTTTCTGAGCAGGACTTATTCAGTGAATCTTATCCATCATTACAAAAGTTCCAGTGCTAGTTGTGAGAATGGACAGACACATTTTCCCTTTTGTAAACCTTCTCTCTACATCTCGCCACTTCTCATCATGTTTAATGTTCTCTGAACTAATGGCTTCTTTGGGTGTTTATTTGGAGTCATAGTGCGTGTTCAGGGAAAACTCACTTCCAGACAGATATAAATTTAATTCCATCTTAGTTAAAGAACACAGAGGTTAATTTTAAGTGTCCAGAATAGAGTGCTCAGTTAGTTACTAATTCTGAGAATTTTTTTTGTTACATTTGTATTTTCAGCCTGAGCAAATGGTTTGATTGAGTCTCTCAAGTGAATCTTTTTAATGTTAAATCTTTATAGGTTCTTCTACTTTAATACAAAATGTTTATTTTACCTCTAGGACACTTGCTAAGACAAGTAGTTGCATGGTACAGTTTAAATTCCCTGACTGAAATATTAATTTTACGATTTGCTATATTTATTGAACCATTGTTAGTAAATTACACAGAAAGTTGTTTGTGTTTTGATTTGTTTTAGCATTTATTTAATTTTTTATACATTTTAATTTATAATATAATTTCCCATTCTTTCCTTCTTCCACTAATTTCCGAATCGCCTACCTTCATCTCCTTCCATGTCTCCTTCTTGGAAAAAGTTTTAAATTATATATAAATATGTCACAAAGAATGCCCATGAAGTAGGAGGCAGTAAATTGCAATGAACTACCTTCCACTTTATATATTCTTATAAAATATTCCTTTTGTTAAAAATTGCTTTATATATGTTTTACTTTAGAAATATTTACTTTAAAATGTATTCATTTAACTTTATTTAATTTAAGAATCAAAACATAATTATATCACACCATTTTTTCTCTCCAGACCCTTTATGAGAACCCTTATTTTCCTCCCTCTCAAGTTTGTGGCTTCTTTTCTATTAAAGAAATAATTGATGATATATATGCATAAATATAAATAAGTATACTGAATCCTTTTAGTGTTCCTGCTATATATTTTACCTTAATGCCAAATAAATCTATCAACAAAAGTTAAATGAGATTTCAGATCCAGAGGAGGAATTAAAGTACAAAGCTTTCCTTTCACGGAGTCTAATACCTGGAAAAGGCTCCAAATTTTAAATTGTCACTATAGAATATGTAAGGGATATAGCACACTTAAAAATTTATCATACAAAATTAAATTTATATTAGTTAACTTTAGGATCCTCAGAAGTCATTCACATCTCTGAGGCTTTGTTTAGTTCAATATAAATCAAGGAAGCAAGGATCTTGTGGGGGTTATAGAAGATGGAATTTTCTGACAGTGACTAGAACATTGCATGGCAAAGACATCTGAAAGGGTAGCAATGTCCACTGGCATGGCAAGTCTAGCACTGGCGTTAGAGTTTGTATCTGAGTATAACCATCCCTTCCTAGGTCTTCTCCACCGGACAGCAGGTTGTGAGTGCAACTAAATATTAGCACCTTCTGTGTTGTCCTGGGCTTGTCTCCAGTGACCAGATGGTCACTGCAGTCCACTTGCTTACTTGGTGTTTTCTGGCAAATAACACCAGGTCAGGGATCCTTAAGTGGACTTTAAAGACAAAAGAGAGCCACTCTTAAGCATCTAATTATCTCTTAGGCAACTTATTTTGAAATACTAATGGAAGTGTAGCCAAACACAAGTGATTGTAATATAAAATGACTGAGTGTATTTTAATACTGGAGTTTTTTTTTTTTTTTTTTTTGTATTTTAAGTTTGTTTCCCATCCCCTCTCCTGTTTTATTGTTTTCAAAGGACTTTTTTTTTCCATTAGGATTTACTTAACTATTTAACTACTTAGCTACAGCTGCACTTCAATGGACTTACAGAAAAAAAATTCTTTCCATCCATTTCCGTTGTTTTTATGGTCACTGCCCCACATTCTGTCCTTTTTTGGTCACTAGCACGTCTGTGGCATTTTCCTTGCTATAATTAGACTATTTTTATCCTGAGCAAACCATTGATATTCTGTGAACAAAAGGATGCCTGTGAGTCAGAAAGCCACTGAAAAATCTGTTCAATAACCACAACGTAAATCATTTCATGTTCCTGCAAACTCCTCTACCAAAATGAGGAGAAAGAACAAAATACTTGGAAGATCTTGAAATCTTTATATTTTTTTGTTCTTACTACAGTTTTTCATGTCTTCAGGGTGTTATATTTCTCTAAAATTGGTCGATTGTGTCCAACTACATGCTGACACCCGGAAGCTTGTTTTCTCCTTATCTAGATGATAGTGTAACGTTCACATGATTATGTAGGAGTATCTCTCTGTCACTTCCAGTGTTAACCTAAATATTATCTGACAATCTCTGCATCACTGTGTCCAAACAGTAACTGTCTGCCCAGGAGAAACCTGGATAGGGAGTTAATTTCAGATAATGAATTACTTTGTCTCCCATTGAGCAGGGCTGATTCCTTGAGGGGCTTCCATCTGTAAAGCAAGTCCACGCACAAAGCGGGTGTTGATGGCCCCATATTGGCTTCCTGTTAGTTGCGTCAAAGTCATAATCAGCTCAAAAAACGAGGTCCTCTATGTTTCCATTGAACAAGACCCTTCATGACGAGGTCCACAGAGAAATCCGTAACAACAATAATAACAAATGTACAAATGGAGACCCTGGCAGACAGAAAGTGCTTCCCTGATCATTTTCTGTTTAATTTTTTCTTCTTACATAGAATTTGCTCTAAAATTATGGAGGAGCAGATATGTCTCAGAGACATCAAATTTACTTATAACCTCAGAATCAAATTAAAAATAGATAGATAGGAAGAAAAAATAGAGAGAAAGGAAGAAAGAAAGAAATATGATTGATTACATCTAGGAAGATGATAGACATAGGTAACAAAACTGTAGCATTTTAAAATTATCAAGAGATTTCAGAGTATAAGATGGATTAATCTGTACAAGGTTATATACACTAAATCATAAGGATTGAGTTAAACCACCTTCAGCCTAAGGGGTCACAACATATATGGTGTTCAAAACTTCAGAAGATTCGCCTAAGACCACTGGAAAACACAGATATTTACATTGCTATCCATCACAGTAACAAAATTACTGTTCTGAAGAAGCAATGAAAAAAATGTTATGGTTGGGCACTACCACATCATGAGTAGCTATATTAAAGGTTCACAGCTTTGGGAAGGTTGAGAACCACAGGATTGAAGTAAAACCTCACATCAAGAAACCTAAAATATGCAGAATATATTAAGAGGATATCATAGTGCATTTTACACTAGAAAAAAGTTTTGATAACAGTTCAAACTGGTTTATAATTATTAAAAGTGAGTTACTTTTGCAATATCGTCCACTAAGAAATGATGGTATGCTGGTACAATTGAAGTGTTGACCTCTTGAAATATCCCATTAGTAACCAAAACTCTTATCAAGCTGGCGAATAATGCCCAAATATTCAGTTTAGTTATAACATTGGCAAATAATTGGTTATGAACATGCTGACTTCAGACAATATGCCATGTATAAAATACTCAAAACTGCAGTAAAACTACCTTCCCACTTACTAATGTGTGATTGGGAGCTTCCTACACACAAGAAAATTAGACTCACAGGAAAAGAAACATGAAAACATCCCAGAAACAGATTAAGAAATATATAAAAAAATTAATGGATTATTTTAACAAATATTTTCTGTTTCTATCTTGTATTAGTCACAAAATTAATAAGATGCTTTTGAGATCTAGGAATGAGAAAAAACTATTAGCAAGATTAATTAAAACGGAAAGAAGAAGCAAATGACAAAAACCTTGTGATCTTGTAAAGGTGGATAGAGACTATACTTTCAATTTCTATTTTCTGAAGATAGAAAGGCAAAATAAGAGTTTCCTGTCCATTCTTCTTATGACTTTAAGAAATAAATTTTCTTCAGACTCTATATAGCATTCTATATGAAATCCTTTATAATAAGATTTCATCTCTCTTCATAGAATTTCTTTATAGTTACTCTTCTAGTGATATCAAAAGATTAATAAACATTGGCACCTTTAGTGTCTCCTTTCATCAGCTCTATGTTTCTATCTTACCTAGTTCTTTTTTTTTAAATTTTCAAAACCTAATAATAATTTATGGGTCCACTCAACTACTTGTTTCTTCGGGAAGAGTACCTTTTAAATTTCTATAACCCCTATGATGGCTAGTTTCCTGTGTCAATTTTACTAAACTGTAGGCATGATGAGATTGCTCCTGAAACATTTCTGGGTGTACCTGTGAAGGTACTTCAAAAAAGCCGTTGGCATTTGCGTTGTAAACTAAGGGAAGAGAAGCATTTGCTTGTCTCAAACTTCTCCAACCTTAGTGGAATAATAAAGAAAAGTTTCTTCCTATCTTCTTTCTCTTTATCACCTCCTCTCTCTGAGTTTACATCAATATGACTCAACTGCTTAGTTCTAATCATGTCTGCATCAGAGCAAATTAAACCATCAGCTTCCATGAAGCTCCAACTGGCAGATGTCACATCACATGTATTCTGTGCCACTATGGTCAGATGAACTAATCCTCATAATAAATTTACTGACACATACGCAATTATACATATATGTGTGTATATAGTCATACATGCAAACATAGACAGTCATATAAAATCTATCTATTCTATATCCATATTTCTCTGGAGTATCTTGACTAATACAGATCCACAGAAATTCATTTTTTTCTTTTTTAACAAAATAATATATTTTATTGAACTAACTCAGCCTTTCCACTTCTGTGCATATACCCAGAGGAACTACATATACTACTATAGAGATATTTGGACATCCATGCTGATTGCTGCTCTATTTACTATAGCAAGAAGATAGAGAATTATAGATGTCTATCAACAGATGATTAACTAAATGATAATTCTAGTACATTTACAAAGTGAAATATTATTCAGCTCTAAACATGTAATTACAAAATATTCAGGAATTATAGATTAAGAATGTATAATATAAATCAAGATTCTCCAAATACAGAAAACATGAGAAAATAAAATTTAAGAAAATAAAGACTCGTGAACCACCATGAAATAATATATAAAAAATATATTCTAGTTTCAACTCTATTATATATTCTTTATTTTTGTGGAAGATAAGTGTATGAAATATAATGCAACTGGCCACTTGACATTAAGTAACTCATTAGAGGCTTTTCTCTGATGAAGACTTTTTCCCCCATTCACAGCATTTATTAGCCTCCTGTAGTTCTTTGTCTAGGATTAAAACCTTGTAAATTCCCCTGTCCACATTATTACATTTGTGTTGCTGCCTTTTAAAGTCTTGTTTAGGTAATAATAATATTAGTAAGGCTTTACACATTCAAGAAACATGTGATTATATGGAGCAAGCAAGAAGCAAGTTGTGTGTGTGTGTGTGTGTGTGTGTGTGTGTGCGCGCGCGCGAGCATGTGTGTGTGTGTGAAAGTAAATACATATATGACCTTTTCAAAAATATAGCTGTCAATTTGAAAGAAGGAAGAGGAAGAGAGGGAGAGAGGAAAAGAGGGAGGGAGGGAGGGAGGGAAAGAGAATAAGAGAGGGCAGAAAGGGAGAGAGAGAGAGATTACCAATAAGAGGTTGTAAAGAGAAAAGAGAAGGAGGGATATGGTATAATTATATTATAATTTCAAAATTACAAGAGAGTAATAAGATAGTTACAATGTAAAACACTTTGTGAAGTCCATGGCACCATAATGGCTTTTCTAACTGCAGAGAGGTTCACTGAGATGTACAGAATTTAGAACTATTCAACTATTAAGTGGTTAGTTTGATGTAGTTGTGTGGGATTTATATGAGTTCGTTTTATGTTAGCTAAAATGTTGGAACAGCAGAATTTTCCGTCATGTATACATCTATCATTCACTTCTGCAACTTGCAGACCCGAAATTCCATCCTGTTCCTTTGTTTGTTTGTTTGCTTTGTTTGCAATTTCCTGTCAGGAAGCATTTAGTATTTCTGAGGTAGTTGTTGAAGGATTTGAGAATAAAGCATATAGAAACAAAAATTATAATGTAGAAATGTCTAAATTCATGCAGTATGTAGCTTACTGAAAAGTAAAAAGGTTATAAGCTCTTGAACACAGAGATGGCCTCTGATAATATGTTTAGGTAAAATAGATGTATCTTACAATAAGAATTAAATAGAGCATTATTTTCAGACTTACACGTTTTCGCTATTAACACTCAGTTTGGGAAAACACCAGACTAGGCTTTAGTTCTAGCCATGATGAATCACATTGTCTAATACACTAATCCTTTCTGAAATATATAAATTCCATCTGAAAAGACAAGATCTGGACTCAACTATCCTAAAACATTTCTGCACTAGTTCCCTAAAGTCTAATCCAAAGAATTACCAAAGGAAGATAACAGGTATTTAAACCAGATAAAATAATCCACTGCAGAATGTTATTTATCACACAGCAGGAAGGTACCATCTTTGACAATATAATCAATGAATTTAAGTTGTAGCCACTGAAATATGTGAAGAGTAGGAATGCCAGCAGTCTTGTCATAAAGAAAAGTCTTCACAATGGCAGAGGATTCAACATGAAGTCACCCTTAGATAACCTTCTAGAAATAACATGAGGCTGTTTTCCACTGAGATGGAAACAATTTGCCCAGGAAACAGCAGGTGCCACATTGTCATTACAATCTCAACAGAATAAGAAAACAGTAAAATTAAATGTTAGTGATTTGAAACAAATTTCACAGTGAATTTTTAAAGAACTTTTTATGGTCCTGCTGGATGACTCACTGGGTAAATGTGTTTCCTGTTGGAACTTAGAACATAAGTTTAATCCTTGGAATTACACTCTAGAAGGAAAGAATCCTGAAGTAGTTTCCCTCTGATGTCCAGAGGTACCCAATCTCACACACACACACACACACACACACACACACACACACACCACCACCACCACCACCACCACCACCACCAAATAAATAAATAAATAAATAAATAAATAAATAATCTGAAAATATTTATGATGCCTGCAAAGACCTGCAAAGAGGAAAATAAAATTAAACAAATCAATAAACAAAAATCCTAGGGACTGGAGAGAGAGCTGAGATGTAGACTGTTCTTGCAGAGACCTGAGACACGTCCCATTTCCAATATCAAGCCAGGCAATTTGTGTCCATCTATAACTCCAACAGCAGGAAATCTCCTATTTACTTCTTTCTACTCAGACACTGCAGTCACATGCCCAAACTCATATGCAGACAATCATGTGTGCACAGAATTAAAAGTAAAGTCTTAAAAAATAGCTGACTACAAACACAGGTGTTAATACTTAAAATATTACATTAAAGTTAATTTTATATTTATATATTGGCATAAATATATAAATTAAGCAAATTGTGTTTAGATGTATAGCTAATATAAGTTGTAAAATGCCTAAACCAAAAATAAATTAAATTATAAATCTATAAATAGTTTTTTAAAACAAGATATTAGTGAGTTTATGTATGGAAATCTGTACTAATGCCCAACAACTTGCCTAATTATTACAGTAAACTAAAAGTTAAATATGACCAAATACATTTTCCTTAGACATTTTCATGTTTTGCTATATGCTGGTCTGAACAGACTTCACAAGAGCTATACTTATGAAATAAAACATACATTCCAGTTGTGTCTTTTATCATTTCACTTTAGGTTTTCTCACCTAGAGATTAAAAATGCAGTCTAGCTATGAAAGGTATGGGAACAATTAGTGTTTTTCTTTCATTCAAAGACAAGAAACTCTTTTGTCCGGATCCTTGAACATAGATGCCTACCATTCTAAAATCTTTATAAATGTTCTGTGTATATTGTAGTTTCACATTAGGGAGAAAACAGCCAAAATGAAACACTGACAGCCATCTTAAATCTTATTGCAAAAGTTATACAAAATTCCTCCCCTAGCTTAAAAATCACATCCAAGTAATCACTCGACTCCTATATGGACTGTTAATGTGACTTAGACCTGCCTCTCCCCTGCAATCTTCCTTTACTGCTTTGGCTCGGAATCTCATCTGCACAGACCAGAACAATTGATGTCTCCTGTCCCTTCTCCTATATTTCATACCACAGTTTGATTTATAGTGGTTCATCTCAAGATTCTTTGACTTTATGATGCTGTGAAAGTATGTATTCTGTGAAAACCCTGCTTGGAATTAGAATTTAGTCTTGTCCAAGTAGTAACAATATGATACTTTGTGACAATACTGGGCAACAGTGCTCAGTTTGTGATGTGGCTATGGTTCATACAACCCATGCAGTAAGCCCTCAGGCTAAGTCCTGGTGTGGGATAGGGTAAGTGCCCTAAGTGTATTACTTATGATAGTTACAAGATGCAAATAGCTGACACATGTGAGTATCTGCCTTACTAAGCCAAGCAATCTCTGTACATGATCACCACAGCTGTCAGCATAATTTTTCTAACCATTACTGAAAGGAATTTCTTCAGAATCAAAGGCTGCAGAGTATTTCACTTTCCCTGAGACTGAAACACCTCCATACAGTATTCAAAGCCTTTATAAACTGCCTGTTCTTTGCTCACTACACATCGCTCTGCTGCCCAGTGCTGTGCCTAAGATCTAGCAGTTCAGTCATTTAAAATTGTGAGGCTTCCATCCTGCCACTTTATAGCACTTGGCTTCTTGATAAGGGTCCCATTCTTGTACTGTTTATTCTTTGAGAACTCCCACTGTGTTTCAGCTCTAACTGTTTCTTTTACATGGAGTTTATTCCAGTACTAGGTGGAGAAGAGGAACCCTTTTTCCCTTTGGGAAAATCATCATCATAAAGTTATCTTTAATGATTTTTGCAATTATGCTTATAATTCTTTCAAGACTAGACTGTGCCAACCCTTAAGAAATGAAATAGACCTTTCACTTCATTATTTAGCTCTCCATAGTCTGCCAGAAATCCTGAAAGAAAGCAGTTACCTAGTAAAGATTCGTGGAGGGTTAGAAAAGGAGAAAGAATACAAACAAAATGGGAAGAGAAGGAAGGAATAGACAAGAGGGGTGATAAAGAAAGTGAGTTTCAGGAAAATAGTTTTACCCAAGCCTTCTGTCTTCATTTTATACCTCCTAATCTCCAACCCTGAGCCTAATAATTTTTATAATTATCTTCAATATAATTAAACACCAAGAACAAACTTGAAATAGATAAGAAAATGAATCTCACCACAAATTGACACCTTACCACTTTAGAGTATAAGAGGAGAAAAAGAGGAAAGTGACATCCTTCTATTATGTCTTAGTATATAATATTCATTGCCCATGTTACAGTTTTATTAAGACTGATTATGAGACATATCTTATTTTTCTTCTATTTTTGTAAGGTCTACACAAGATGACTGATTGAGATACACAGTAAGATTAATCAAAAGAATAGAAAGAAGGCTTTTTCCATTAAATTATCCACTTCTTTCCTCTCTTATTGAGAATCCAATAATACACATACTGCTTATAGTATATTTTGTGCACAGATATTTTCTGCATATAGTTTGCTTTTCTCTTTCTCCTTGTTGATATTGAGAATTGTCTTTGTGTTTGTTGGGAAAATGGACACTAAAGGGAATATGGCATTCAGAATGAGAATCAGATTCAGAGGAGTTACAGGAAAACCCCTCATCATAGCAGAGATTTAAGTATAATCACATGATTCTTTTTCCATTGTACTATGATGGGAGTCATCCCCACAACAAGTAGTCAGAGATAGCTCAGTGGAGCTGTTTTTAGCCATATTGTTCTAACTGTTAATTTCTGGTGTGCCTCCTTTTTGATCTCTTAGGTCACTTGCTACTTTTATTGAAATTCTACTAGATAAAATTGAGAAAGTTGTTATTCTGAAAAGAACAGTTGTCTTTGACAGTATTGAGGAGCTACTGGTTTGGGTTTTTTTTTTTTCAGTTTACACAGAAGTGGAATCTATTAAGTCACATGGTATCTTTCTTTATAGTCTGTAATCACTTGGAAATTGAACCAATTTGATGTTGAAAAATGGCTAAGCATAATGGAATGGAATAGGTAGGCAGGCATGGCTATTATTTTACAATTTCTTTTGACTTTCCTTTCAAGTGGCCTTAAACTAGGAGGATGTGGAACAGCTGTATGTGATGATATGGTGGTTTACCCTGGTTAGCTTTTTGTAAAGTTGACGCCAGCCAGAGTCATTCGGAAAGAGGTAACCTTGTCACAGAAAATGTCTCTTTCAGATTGGGCTATAAACAATTCTGTGCAGCATTTTTTATACTAAGTGATGCAGAAAGGGCCCAATATACAGCAGATGGACCATCCCTTTACGTGTTTTGGGTTGCATAAGAAAGCAAGATGAACAAGGCATGAAAAGCAATCTTGTAAGCATAGTCCTCTATGGTTCTGCCTCAGCCCCTCACCTCCAGGTACCTACCCTGACTTTTTTGAGTAATGGACTGTAACCAAGATGTGTAAAAGAAAAGAAAACCCAATTTCTCTGAGTTCTTTCTGGTCATGGTGTTCACCATAGTAGAAAAGTAAGATTATATTGAATTTTAAAATTTTTTATATTGTTCTTTGTTCTCCATAATAAAAAGAAAGGAAATCCTCTTTTCTTTTATAAAATTTACTTGGTAACACTCCCCTTCTAAGATCCCTGGTTAAAATTTTACCTCCACATGAGTTATATGATATGGATTGACTATAATTCTCTGCTTTAATTACATTATTTCTATGAAATCATGTTCTTCGAGGTCCAAGCAACTGTTGGAGAAATCTCTTGAAAACATAATTCTTGATGATGTGAAGTTTTTCTCAGTATGATTAAAGTAATTGGAAGAAAGGATGTAAGACCATTGAAAGCTATGCCAAATGTAGACAGAAGCTATGAGGTCATAGCAATGTAAGCTTCTAAAACACATGAACTTGTTATATTCAGTGATTTTCAATATCTGGAATGGATGCTTTATTGTTCGTTTGTTTGTCTTATTGAAACCAAGATATCATCAGACAACTGATAAATGAATAAACTGGGACTAGGAATGTATCTCAATGAAAGGACTGGTTCTTAGCCTGAAGAAAGATATTTTTCAGTTCATTCACCCATGACCAACAACCACAAATGCTGAACAAAATAACCAGTTAAATATTTGGCTTATTGAAACCTGAGGCATGTAAAAGGAAAAGTAAGGAGCACGTGATGTGTTCCAACCAAAATTAGCATGTGTCAGCGTTTAAAGCAAAATGTTTAGTGTTTAAAAAGGAAAGAATGACCTGACTCATTGTCTGCTCATGAGATTCTTTTCCTTCTATTGGGTTGCCTTGTCCAGTATCTGCATGGGGGCTTTCAACTCGTCTCCTGTATCTTCTAGCTTTGTCTGGTTGTCATCACTTAAAACCCTTTTCTGTTTTTGAAGAGGTAATGGAAAAGGAGAGGATCTGGATGAGAGTGGAGGTTAAGGGAGCCTGAGAGATAGAAGGAGGGGAAACTGTAGTTGCCATGTACTGTATGAGAGAATCTATTTTCAATTAAAAAGGGGAAGAATGAGAAGAGCTCCCCCAATCTAAAACATGTTGCTCTAAAGAATGACCCACCTAGAATACCCACAAAATCTTTAAAAAGAAGGTAATCAGACTTAAGTCCTGTACCTTCAGTAACTTCAGAATGAAGAATCACTAAGCTGACTGAAAAGGAGCCTGATCCAATACCAGTCTCACAAGTACAACCCAATTCTCAACCTACTTAACATTTATTGCTGACATGTTATTTATATAGCATGTCCTTAAGATGGCTGTGCATATTTCTGATTTTCATTTCCTCACTAACTGGAAGAGAAGTAATAAAACATTGTTTTCAGCAACCAGAGGACAGAAAGGTAGAAGTTATGTATGTAACTAACAGAGACAGACCTCTGTTAGGAGCTACAGATGACTGATTTTTAACTTTTATATAATAGAAAAATAAATTCTGTCTTCCTTAAATCATCACTTCTTCCACTTATATATCCTCTCTTTGATTCAACAGCTTAACTTTTACTCTACTGAGATAAAGTGGGTATAAAATATGACCAGTTTGTGGAAACCATCATTTGAAGGAACTTGTCAAAATCCAAAGTACAATTGTTAAAATTTTAAATAGATAATCTTATATTGCTTATGATTTTCCAAAAGCTGATCTTCTACATTTTAATAAGAAAAAAAACAGCAATAACTCTCCCGAAAAGTTAAAAGTAAAAAATTCAAAGAAATTTAGTGGACACTGTATTTACTGGAATATAGGAAAATCTTCAAGAATGGAACTAGTCACTATAACCTTGTGTCATAGGAAGCAGTCAAACCCTAAGGCTTCAGAAAGAATTTGGCTCTACCTAACTGGAGAAACAAGTTCTACTGAGAGAAGCTTACCAACTGACTCTTTTGGTAAAGACAAAACCGAAATATGTAATGCACACATTTTACTGTCCTCTGCCCATTGCTGCCCCACCATCACCTCTCAATGGACAAATCCAAAGATGATGGCTAGTATTCCTCCTCTCAATCACACTTTGTATGGAAGGCAGAATGATCCACCTGTTAAGGGTTTTATTACACAGGAGTGAATGTTACCGATAAAAAAAATGTTATGTTAGGTGAGCTAATGATAATATAAAGTAAATTGATTCAATGGACAGTGTTGTTACTTCTCTTCACAATGAGATGTCTGTAGTGCTTGGTTTGATACTCAATGACTCTAAACTCCATATAAAGACACAGGGCATCTGGACTTCCACGTGTCTGCCAGATGGCAAGGGATGCTCAAAGAGCTGGAAAGCTAATTTTATAGAGTAACTACTTCTAATAGGAGTTTTATATTAAACCTCTGACATCTTTTGTAAAACAGTTGTATTGGCAATTCTGCTTATAATAAATGCATGACTTAATAGCTAATCCTCCCAAATTTACTTTTTGAATGTCTTCCTTCAAAATATTTGCTTAAATCAGCAGCTCATAATTGCCTGGCCTTCACCCTTTTGAAATAGATCTGTCTGCCAGAGATAATTATCATTAACCTGGGTGTTTAAATATCTTTGTATTCATTTAAGGAATTTGAAGATTTATTTTTCCATAAACATTTGCCAGAGCACTCTTTTTTGAGTCACAAGGAAATATCCATTGCTGCTGCAGCTGTGAAAACACCATGACCTCCTGAAAGTTTACCTCACCATTCCATTTTTTCCCGCTTTTAAATTTCATCATGGTTCATTGATGTTTTTCAGTACTTTCCCTCTTTTAGCCAGACACAAATTTGAGTTTCTTCTACTAATCTGTTGCATTAGAAACATGTCTTTGTCTTTTACTCACATGAATGGAGATACCATCATGCAAATGAGAAATGGTAGGAAATTCTACCTTTGGAAGGGTTTGCTTTTCATCAAGTGACTAATTTCCACTTTTGGTCCCTGGTTTCTACTGACTGATGCACTCTTCTAGCTTTCTTAGGTAATCAAAGGCATATGGCACACACATATATATTCAGTTTTTCTACATCAATTACATACATATTTTCTACATTGGATATATATAATACATTAATGGAGAAAATATAGCAAGACTGGGTAATGAATATGGATGATAATACAACATCATAAAACTTCACTATTGCTCTTATGATATTGATACATGTAATATATACATATATAATATTGCTGAGAATCAATATAATGTATATATATTTCATTTATTTCTCAGCATATTATCTGTGAATATTGACCTTTTCATGAACTTCATGCCCAGTATCTTGGATCATTTCCTAAGTTATAAATTTTAGTAGCAGAAATAGTTTGGATATCTGGCAACCTTGTTAGAAAACTTACCTTTGACTAACAGATGTTCTACATTCAGTTTTAGCAGCATACCTCCATCTCATGTACTACAGTTACATTCACACCTTCAATATTAGTATCAATATTAATTCATTTTCTTATACTTGAATATATTAGAAATTATAATCCTTAAGGAAATGATAGCGCATTTCTTCTCTTTTTCTTCCAGCTTCACTTTACTTAGTAGACAAAAATAATTAAAAATAATTATCTTTTCCACAATATTTAATGTTAAGAAAAATAATTTTTATAGTTTTTCTGTTTTTCACTAAGAAAGAAGTCCCTGACGTGATGTATAATAGCTCCTGGTAATCACATACACAGTGAGAAAGATTATGAGGTACAGTATCCATCTTAGTTAAGCTACTGCAATTTTCAGAGCATGTAGATCATTCTGGTATGTTGAATTTAAGTTCATCCATTTACAACTAGATGTGAAATTATGTGTAATTATTAATTAGCTTTTCTCTTAGCTTCTTTGTGTAAAAATTTAGAATTAATTGCTTAAAAGTTATAAAACCCATTTGTTGTGTAAAATCACACTTCAGAGAAAATTTTATTAGTTCTATCATCCTCTTTTGGAGGTTCAGTTGTAGACCTTTAAAGGATGTCTGTTGGAGCCTGTGGCTCAGGTCAATCTCCATTCTAAGTTCAGATCCAAACTTACTCTGGGCTCCTTGCATCTGCCACTTATTGCTATGAAAATCTAAAGGGCAGTCACTTCTTCCATCCCCAAACCCCAAATACAATCTTTATAACCATTTGCTGCACAATTCATGAAAAAATGGATAAATTTTATTAACAACTACACAAGATTTTGTTGATTACTTCCATATTCCATGTAACTTTATTTTTAGGATCAGGGTAGTTTTAATAGTCTGAATGGCAATGGCTCCCATAGACTCATAAGTTCTATCCTTAGTCCCCAGTTGGTAGAACTTTTTTGAGAAGGATTAAGAGGTGTGGCCTTGTTGGAATAGGTTTGGCCTATTTAGAGATTGTATGCTGGGAGTAGGCTTTATGGTTTGAAAAGCCTAAAGCAGACCTTGCCCCCTGCCTCTCTCTCTATGTACAACTGGAGGATCAGACGTAAGTTGCTAGAATCTGCTCAGGGCTATGCATGCAGGCCTCTTGTACTCCATGCTATGTTGATTAGGGACAACAGTCCAATGTTATATACAAGTCCCCAACTAAACACTTCCTTTTATAAGTAGCTTTCCTCATGTTATGGCCTCATAACTATAGAATAGTGACTACAACACATTGAAAGAGAACCAATTACAGCTTCTGTAAGAAAAATTAAGGCTATAGTTACTGGTGTTATCTGAGTGATATCAACACATCTTGCATGAATTGAATTTTCCATTTGAAAAACATGAAATATTTAAGTAATCTTTACTAGTTTTAGTAAAAATGTCATGCCATGACTTTATCTGACGTATTGCAGCAACTCCTAGTTCAAGTATAATCATTAAAAAAGCTATACTCTAAAAGAACCTGAAAGAAAGTAATGTTAAATTATAAAGTCTTGACTTAATGTCTTCTGCTAGCCTTTCTAGGTCATTGTGTAACATGTTTGTCTGATTTCTATACTGAAGCTCTATAGAAAGATATTTTGTCAAACCTCAACTCTGGATAAGTCAGTTGATGCATCTAAGGATAATTTTCCTCATAGAAGAATCATTTACATGCCAAAGGCATAGATTTACAAAAGAACCATGAGCCTAAGCTATTTTCTATCAGGTAATTACTTGATTATAAGTATACATTATTGCTGTTATGGTTCACAGTGAAACCTTAATTGTGCTTGTCCATGTCCATCTATATAGCTACAAATCTGACAGCTTTAAAGAGTAAAATAGGTGAGAAAGAACTGGGGATTTAAAGTTTTAGAAGGTTGTACTTTGGGGAAATCTGCTTTACCTGATTTATTTTCAAATTTCTAAGTTCTAGACTATTCAGGAATCAAAAATCTCATTCTATGATAATTTTAAAGAGGAATTCAGTATCAAATATGAAATGCATGGGTATTATAGCCTTCTATGTCTCCCCTTAAGAATGATGAACACCTCTGGGGACTATATATTTTTAAATTGTATTCAAATAGTAAGTGTAAGGTGACAGAAGTGGGAGAAATGGAGAGCTATGGGAGTAAACATGAAGTTTACTAAGCAGCACAACATACAATATATGCTTTCTTGACTGTATACAGTATGAGGCTTTTTTATTGGATACTTTATGTACTTACATTTCAAATGTTGTCCCCTTTCCCAGTTTTCCCTGGAACCCCCCTCTTCCCTTTCCCTTTTCTTTCCCCCTCCCCCTGCTTCTATGAGGATGCTTCTCTTCCCACCTACCCACTCTTGCCTTCCTGCCCTGGCATTCTCCTACATTGGAAAATCGAGCCTTCATAGGACCAAAGGCTTCTCCTATTGATACAAGATAATGCCACCCTCTGCTACATATGCTCCTAGAGCCATGGGTCCCTCCATATGTACTCTTTGTTTGGTGGTTTAATCTCTGGGAGCTACGCGGGGGGTCTGGTTGGTTGATATGGTTTGTTCTAACCATGGGGTTGCAAACCCCTTCAGCTCCTTCAGTCCTTTCTCTAACTCTCCCATTGGGGACCCTGTACTAAGTCCAATGGTTGGCCGCAAGCATTCCGCCTCTGTATTTGTCAGACTCTGGCAGAGCCTCTCAGGAGACGGCGATGACAGGCTTCTGTCAGCATGGGCTTGGCATCCACAATAGTAGCTGGACTTTGTGTCTGTAAGTGGAACGGATCCAGAGGTAGGGCAGTCTCTGTATGGCCTTTCCTTCAGTCTCTGCTCCACACTTTGTCCCTATATTTCCTTTAGACAGTAGCCCCTTGGGGTTAAGAATTTGGAGATTAGTGGTTGTCCCCATCCCCCAACCAGAAGCCTTGCCTAACCTCTGGATATGGTGTCTGTAGGTTCTCCCTCCTCTTTGTTACTCCAGTTCTAAATGATCTAAGAAGCTCTTCAGCCTCCATGAGCACTGGATACATATGGTGCAGACATACATGCAGGCACCACACCCATATAAAAGAAGAAAAAAATAAATGTTTTGGCACAATATGAGTCTTAATGATCAATGTCGTTGATATATCTATCACCTTACATTTACATTTGTTTTCTAGTGGTGATAATGAAATATACCTTCTTAGCAACCCTGTAGTATAATTTGTAAATGTTTTTAAATTTAAATCAAATTACATTATTTTATTTCCTTCACCTTCTCACTCCAACCACTCCTAAATACCATCACCCAAACCCCTCCCATACCTCTTCTCATGGTGACAGCCTTTTCCCTGATTCTTGTAATAAGCATAAATATATGTTTATTACTCAACCACCCAGTGCGGTGCTACAGAGTTCATGTTATAACACAGACTTTAATATTAACATATGAGTAGGGAAAAGCATCAGAATATCTTAACTTGTTTCTACAGGTAAAACAAGACCAGTGACATCAGACATCTTTACCACGTCACAGTGTCAGAAACAACCACCATCTTAGATGAAAAAACAAGTATGGTGCTCTCCGAAAATGCTCCATATCACTGTAAAATGACAATTATTTTTAATGCAAAGTAAAATATTTCATACTAAATAATAGTATCAATAATAAAATGTAGTGAGAGCCATCATTACTAAGTAAAGGATGCAGGATGTGTTTTGTTTTTAATATTCAAGCAACCTTTTAGAAGTGCTCCTGGAAAACAGGAGTATATACTGCCAGCTCAAAATTAGAAGTACAATAAGCCAGCTAAAACTCTTACCAGTACCTTTTCCTGAATGTGGCTCCTATGGTTCATTCATTTAGACACATAAATCATCACACACTCTAGAGTCCCTGCTTCCCTTTGTGGGCTGGCATTCTCTCTTGGTTATCATTTGAATGCATACATTATGTTACCACTTTCTCTTTCTCCTGGGGTATTTCCTGAATTAAATACACTTAGGGAGAAAATGATGTCTAAAGTTTCTATAATCTCCATTCCCACTTCCTTACCATTGTTTGGTATAGGACACTCAGAGCAGGTGATTTGTCAATGTTAATAGTCTCCAACCTTTTAAGAACCTCATTGCAATTCTGTTACTTCCTAATTATTCAGATTCATTCCAAAGATGAATTAATGCAACATTTTATCTTTACAATTTTCTCCACTTTCAAGGAAGAAAGGGAACATACATGTGACTCATTACCTGACCATTAATTTCTCTGGCCATTGCTAGGTGCCTTAGCTAACTGCACATGTTATGATGTTAACTATGTTAAACAGTACAATAATTAAAAGTGGAATTTAGAAAATTTTATAAACTTTTTAAAGAAACAAAACTTTAAATAAAAATACTACATACCCAAACTAACCAGGCTAAGAACATATAATTATATTTTTTTCAAATGATACTTTTCATAACATCATGTTGTCATTTTTGATTTTCAATCTGATTTCTTCCAGTTTTAATTTAATCAGCTTTTACCATTTATTGTGAGGGTAATGGTGCTTCATTTGTATTCAATGAGACATGTAGCCTGTCTACTATCCCTTTGCTGTTTCTTAATTTACCTGCCTTGGGCTTTTGGCTGTCTTCAGTACTCTGACAGCATACATTAAGTGAACATTCATGCTAAGTGTTCTTTAAATGTCTTCTATTTTTCAGCTACCAAACCTGTCATTAAAAGGCTTTATTCACTATATCAGAGATAATCCCCAGTCTTCCACAAGGTCTGCACAGTTTCCCATTATTATTAGGCAACATTTAGTATTAGGGCCATCATTTAAATACATGTTTATACGCATATATCATCAGAAATGCAGAGACTGCCTTCTGAGAATAACGTACCATACTAACAAGATGTCCCAAATGCTCGATTGAAATGTGAGATACATCCATGAATCTAAAGACAGAAAATTTACAAAGACATGGTGTTGGCAAGAGATCGTGTAATTGAGTTTAGCTGTTTGTCAACATAAATTTGTTATCTTGGGAGAATAGGCCAAATTGTAAAATGCAAGATTATCAGAAACAGAAGGGCTAAAAGTCAAAAATTTACTCTCTGACTTAACTCCTCTCATAAGGAAATATTTGCTAATCTTAAGCACTCTGAGAAATTTAATACTTTTTAGGATTTATACATATTTTCAATTAGGAATAATATTGCTAAATATACCTGCCAGAAAGAGCTACAATCTCATAATTTCTGTTACATATTCTCTCCATGAACTTTAGACTCGCTCATTCAGTGATTTGCTTTTTGCACAGAGTCTTATGACATCTAATTCCTACTTCTAGTATGTCTGTCTATCTGAACAGATTATCAGCTCTCTGAAAAGTGGTATTATTTTTTGGCCATCTTCGTGGCTGGCTCTAACCCAAGTAAAATCTTATCAATTGGCAATATTGATGATCATCAAAAACTTAATTCAAATATTATAATGTTCCTTTTAACTAGTTAACTAACTAATTAATTAATTGTATTTCTTGGCCTTGTGCTGAGCTATTAAGTACATTAACGTACTTTTTCAAATATTTTATGTTTGGGTCAATATGTGCACCATTTAGTTTTCTCAAAACAAAAACTTTAAGCCAGTTGATTTTAGGTCACTTGCTGCCTTCTGAAATATTTTGTTTTAAGTATATTATTTTACTTGCTAAGTATATTGATTCTTTCCCATTTTTCTTCCTATATGCCTCACCCATTTTAGTATAAAATTCTAGAAATATCAGTGAGTTTACAGGTAGTAAGCCAAAGTTGATAACTATAAGGTAAGGGTAAAATGAGTGGCATCATAAGGTTTTGATTAACAAGGAAAAACAAAATACGGCAAGATATTAGACAGTTACAGAATCCTTGATCATTGAGACTAAATGCCAAAGATTTGGGAGTGGGGTGTGCCCTGTAATACATACCTAGACCCACATGGACTCAAGAGACCACCCAAGACAGGAGAACAGAGGGCAGCCTAGAAAATTTGGTAAGATCCTTTGTAAAGAAAAAACATAAAATAAATGCTCAGGTATCACTCATTGGCATCGTGCTTGGATAGCATGTCTGAGATTCCTGTAAAATTTCTAGTACAAGAATAAAAGAAGAGGTAGAAGAAGAGAGAAAGGTGCATTCTAATGTTATATCCATCATAGACACACAAAAATATACTGTTCAATTTGAAACTGTAGCTGTTTTTATTTGTTTAATCTATCCCTGAACTCTCAACACCATTTTGAGACAAAACTATTGTTGAGAGATAGAGAAAGAGATCTTTGTACATCATGTGGGGGGGGGAGAAAAAAGGAACAAAGCCCTGCTTATTAAATTCTCTATCGAGTTTGCCTGTAAGGATTTTCACTCAATAGCAACATGTCCTCTCTCCAGCAGTTATGAAGTGAAGATTTCTCTTTTGTTATTCAGAGATCTCCAGATGGATCATCTCAGCCATGGATCATCTTCTTCAATAAAGAAGATAAAGCTATAAAGCATGGGATATGATATTGCCTGAAGAGATTACATATGAGTACAGCATTATGATAGTCAAAGAAATGAGAATAAATCTTTTCTCTTTCTAGTATCATTTCCTATAGGTTGTGTCTGGGAAAATCTGTCTAAGTGCAGTTAAATATTATTTTTTTTTATTTTTATCTTTTAAATAAATTATGTTATTCATTTATATTCCAAATGTTAGCTCCCCTTTCCAAAACCCCCTCCCCTAGTTCTTAACTCTATCACCCATCCCCTTTGCATCAGAGAGGGTGCACCCCTCCCATCAATCCATTCCCCCAACCCCCACCAGTATCCCCATTCCCTGGGACTTCAAATTTCTACAGAATTAGACACATCCTTTCCCATTGAAGCCAGGCAAGGCAGTCCTCTGATACAAATGTTCCAATGAGCACACGTGTGCTCTTTTGTTGGTGGCTTAGTCTCTGGAAGCTCTGAGGGGTCCAGATCAACTGATACTGTTGCTCTTCCTGTAAGGTTGCTATTCCTTTCAGTTCCTTCAATCCTTCTGCTAACTCTTCTGTAGGAGTACCCAACCTCTGCCCAATTGTTTACTGTTAGTATCTGCATCTGTTTCTGTAAACTGCTGGTAGAAACTCTCAGAGGCTCTACCAGTCAGAGGCTCTACCAGTCAGAGGCACCAGTATGTAAGCAGTGGTAGTGTCAGGATTTGATGTCTGCACATGGAATGGATCCCAAGTTGGGCCAGGCACTGGATGGTCTTTCCTTCAGTCTCTGCTCTATTTTTGTCCCTGCATTTCTTTTAGACAGGAACAATTACGGGTCAAAACTTTTGGAGATGGGTGGGTAGTCCCATGCCTCAACTGGGGACCATGTCTATCTACTGGAGGGGATCTCTTCAGGTTCTTGTCCCAACTGTTGGGCATTTTGCCTAAGGTCATCCCTATTGAGACCTGGGAGCCTCTCATATTCTAGGTCTCTGGGACCTTCTAGAGTTCTCCACCCAGCCACCACCCCACACTGCTGCACACTTCCATTCATCCTCTTTGCCCTCTGAGCTTCTCTCCTGTCTCTTCCACAACCCAATTATGTCCCCTTTTACCCCCTACCTCTTCCCTCTCCCACCCAGATTCATCCTTCTCTCTGCCTCCCATGATTACTTTGTTCCTACTTCTAAGTGGGATTGAAGCATCCACACTGGTGCTTTTCTTCTTGTTAAGCTTAATATAGTCTGTGAGTTACATCATGGGCATTTTGGCTAAGATTCACTTATCAGTGAGTACATATATTTATGTCCTTTTGGGTCTGGGTTACCTCACTCAGAAGATTTTTTCTAGTTCCATCCATTTGCATGCAAATTTCATGATATCCTCGTTTTAGATGCCTGAATGGTATTGCATTGTGTAAATGAACCACATTTTCTGCATCCATTCTTCAGCTGAGCATGATCTGGGTTGTTTGCAGATCAGACTATTAATAAATTAGGCTGTCAAAACATACATTTGAAGAACCATAATGTCCATGTGAATCACCTGAGCTTTGTATTGATACTAGGTAACCTACATGCAGGAAATAACCTACTCCCCAAGACTTCAATATTTCAAAGACAGATTTTTTTATTTTGCATACTGAATGGACCCACTAACACAAAGAACATACTTTTCTTCAAAAAGTAATGAGAAATACAACCCACAATGATTACATATTAAAAGAAGAAAATTGTAGCATAGTATTACATGCTCCAAAATAGAATGGAAAATAGCTAATGTTTAAAGGTCAAGATAAAAAATATATTGTAGTGGACACCAGAAGCCAATGGCTCCATGCATCAGTATAAAAGTGAAGTAGGAAACTAAACTAGTGTAGAATACAGAAACTGAAGCAAAGGAGCTGGATATGGACCATTAAGATTCAAATTCCATATGTAAGCATTAATAGAAAGTTTAAATAAGATCACTCTGATAACACCATAAAGTATAAAACCAATAACATAAAAGGAAAAAAATTAGAAGAAAATTCTGAAACTTTTTTGAGAATTTTTTAAACAATTTAAATCATGTTGAATAGAGAGATGACAGAAAGAACCAAGAAGCAAAATCACCAGTTTGATCACAGGTAATGAATGTGTGAACTGAAAAATTAAGATGAATACCTCTGAAATAATGAATATAATAAAGATAGATCATAAGTATGCTGTCAATAAAAGAAATCATAAAATTTAATTTGATACCTAAGCTTCTGTTTGCCACCCAATAGTGGTGTGTTGGGAACTGTATTCTGGTCATCTGTAAGAACAGTACCATCTCTTCAGCCCCCAGCACCTACATTTTTAAAGAACTTGAATTATGTCCAAGAAGCTATTAAATATATTATACTGAGTTTAAGGCTTAAAACATTGATCTGGCACATATCAACATATTAAAGGTTATTAAAACATTTAACAAAATAGAAAAATATACATGTGTAGAAATGAAAAATAAAGAACTCAAGCCTGTATAGTACAACGGATGTGGAGAAAGTTCAGCAAATAAGACTAAGAGCCACTTGTGGCAAAGATAAATGTCAGACAGAACACAGTATAAGTATTAGTAAAGAAAAACACAATAAGATTCAGAATTTGAACAATTGTTTTATGAAATATGTGCAACAGTAAAGAAGCATTTGAGAACAAGCTATCAAATATTATGATCACTCTTGTTAGAAACTCTAATGTGTTCCCATAATGCAACAAAGACAAGATCAATAAAATGTAATTGTCTTGGAATTCATTGAAATCTTTCTTTAACTAAAGATTCCTTGCCATTGGTTGAGTTTAAAGGTTATATTATATGTTGTACATTGGAGAGATCTCTGATTCCTATCATAATCTAAGCATATTTTCCCCTTTTGAGAACCCAATGCATAGGTAGGTGTGACAGCAACAAAACATTGATATTTGCATTTTGTAACCTGAGGTTTTAGCAAAAATGTTTGCAGATAGAATTAGGCCAATCTCACCCATCTTTAGAATTAAAATGTAGGTTGATATTGAAAAAATATTATATATCCCCACAACATAGTGTGCTCTGACTCAAAGCATGACCATGAGAAAGGAAAGGCCCAAAGGGGATCAGCGTTCACAGTACACATACAGCACTTCCTGAGAGTACCCTGGAATGCTGCCCATTAACTCACAACTAGCAAACTGCTTTCAATTTGTAATCATCACACCATCATCCCTCCCTGATCAGAACATAATGTGAAGATAAAACTTACTCACTGAGAAAAGAAACACACAGTAAGTGCTTAGGTATGCTCCTCTTTGTCTTTTATTTAGGCAATCCTCACATATGAGACATATATGTAGTTTAAAGTACACAATGGTTCTTAATCGGAGTCATTATGGATAGTTAGGGTAAGACACAGAAGCAAAGCTATAAAATCATCAAGAAATACTATAAACTTAAACAATTTAACATTCATATTCGTTAAAAATAAGAAACAATGTATCCTACATCTAGAAATGAAATGAAATTACATGATCCAAGAAAATATATATTATTGTGAAATTATTTGTGCATTCATTTATTCATTTATACTATGATATTGTATACTTGTATTTGTTCCTAAAATTAATATTATACATAGGAGAAATTATGTCTTCCTATAGCTAAAATTGAAGTAAATCTTACAGTGAAAATTGACAAGTGAATTCATTTAATTCCATAGCATAATAGTAAAGGATTCACCTTTTGGCAATAATTCTATTTAAATCAATGAGCAATTTAGTCAGTTCTTAATTATAGAAGAAATAGTCATGTCATTAAAATTATTATAAATGGGTAATACAAAGGTCATTTAAAATTTATGTTGAAATATATATTTTAATACTTATAATCAAATATGAATGTATCCCAGGAATAAGCTTTCAATTGGAAATAAAATATTAACAGTGTAATTCATGCAGATCAAAGCAGAAAAGAGCCAGCAAACTGAACCATTCCCGTTTTTTCCCTAAGAATCTCTCCTCCTTTTCCCTCAGAGCTTTCTCTAATATCTCCCTCTATAGCCCAGCATCTAAGCATGTTGCTTTCTTTGACATATTACATTCATGACACTTTTATTTATCTTGTATATTTAAGTCAAATCTACTTTAAGCAATACTAAATCACAAATAATGTGCAAATTAACAAGGTCTATGCACAAAGGTCTGTGAAAGTCATAAAATGTTCATATCAAGAAGTTAAACATATCTATGTCCTTAAAGGTTATCATGTCCTTATAGTGAAAATAATTACCCATTCTTTTATATTTCTTTTTCCCTTTTTTTAATTGAATATCATCTTCATTTACTTTGCCAATTGTAAAACCTTTCCTGATTTCCCCCTTCCCCTAAAGCCCCCAAACCCTCCTCCTTCCCCCAGCCTCTATGTATATGCCCCTCTACCTGGTACACTCCCACCTCCCCGCCTCGGTTTCCCTTTGTTGGGGCCTCTGTTGTGTCTTTACATGACCAAGGACCATTCCTCCCACTGATGCCCAACAAGGCCTTTCTCTGCCACATTTTTTGGCTGGAATCATGTGTGCCCCTTGGTTAATGGTTCAGTCCCTGTGAGTCTTGGGGCGTCTGGGTGGCCAAAATCATTGCTCTTCCCATGGAGCTGTAAACCCCTTCAGCTCCTCTGGACCACCCTCCAGCTCCTCCATTGAGGACTCCATGTCCAGTCCAATAGTTGGTTGCTAGCATCTGCCTCTGTATGTGTAAGGCTCTGGCAGGGCCCATCCGGAGACAACCATGGCATGCTCCTTTTGGTATAGGATGACTTCTTGTCATCCATAGTAGTGTTGGGGTTTGTTGACTGTTTATAGGATGAATCCCCAGGTAGGGCAGTCTCTGGGTGACCTTTACTTCAGTCTCTGCTCCACACATTGTCTCCCTTATTGCTCCTGTGAGTATTTTGTTCCCTTTCTTAGAGGAACCAAAGCATCCTCACTTAAGTCCTCCTTCTGACTTCCTGTTCTGGGTGAATTATAACTTGTTTATTTTGAGCTTTTGGGCTAACATCTGCTTATTAGTGAGTGCATACCATGTGTGTGCTTTTGTGAATGGGTTGCCTCGCTCAGGATGACACTTTCTAGTTCCATTCATTTGTCTAAGAATTTCATGAACTCATTGTTTTTAATAGCTGAACCCATTCTTTTTTAAATGCATGGAACCTGTATTTCACAGTCACTCTAATGTGAAGTACTCATATGCCAACACTTATAATTCCCTTCGGAGTATAGCTTACTTACCTTTAAGCAATCTTTCCACTTTTAATAATCTCTGCCTTATCTTTGGCTCCCAGGAACTCTAATTAGGCTACATGCTTCATAGAACCTGATTGGCTCAGTTTCCCACTCAGAAAAAGCAGAGAGAATTAGGATTCTAGAGCATCATCTATGCCCATAAGTATCTATTGGACTAAACTGAGTATCCGCTCTGTAAACTACATTAAATGGCCCTGCTCCCATAATGTTCTGAAAATGGGATAAATCTCAGGGGATGAATCTGCTTCTTATTACTTTAGATATCTTAGTGAGGTTTGTTTCATAGTAAAGCAGCCCTGCAGATTTCCAACACAAACCACAATAGCATAAGAATTCTCTAGAGAAGCAACCTGCAGACTTTTCCTATAAGGACCAGATAATGAAGGATTTGTGTTTCGTAGGAATAGAGTATCTGTCACAGGTCCTCATTTCTGCCATTAGACCAGAAGAACAGAATAACAGTCAAGTCACAATTAAGAATGGCCTTTGTTACAACAAAATTTCATTTCAAAAACAAGAAGAGAGCTAAGTTCGTGCTACAAGCCATACATTGCCAATTTCTGTCCCAGAAAATGGATATCCAGTATTTATTTAGTGGTAGAACCAAATGAGATATGTCATTTTCTAATAGCACATTAAAAAGTTAAAATAAATAGTTTTAAGTCTGTGCTATGCTATCTTACTATGCCCTACAGGCTATCATCTCAGTGTGCCATTAAAGAAAACATTATTGGTACACTTCACACTTGCTTTAAAAATGGTAGGCTATAAAGATAGCTCGGTGGTTAAAGGCCCTTGCTGCTCTTTCAGGGGACACAAGTATAATACCCAGTGCCTGCAAAGTAGCTCATAATCTTCTCTCATTCCAGTTCCAGGGAATATAAATACTCCTTGGACTTTAAAGGCACTAAGTGTGCATGCGGTACAGAAATACACACAGAGACAAAACTCTTATGTACACTAGACAAACAGGCAACTAAATAAATAAATAAACAAGATCTCTCTTGGAAAACTGTAGGTATTTAACACTTACAACACCCCTTCAGTTATGGCTAAGCATAGGTTAGGAACTGACAGCCACCATTGGCTGGAAGCAATCACATCGAATTGTGAAGCAAGGTTATAAAGTAGATAATGAGAGCAGCCAAGCTCCTGTGTTGCTAGGGCTCAGAGTGTTTTCAGTTGCAGAATTTTCCAAAAGATATCTTCAAACAAGCGTAATATTAGAGACTCCTCCTTACAAAAAGCCTTAACTGGATCTGTGAGGTAATTTGTGAATGCAAGACTAGGAATGACTAGTAACTAGAAAATAGGTAGATGTTCCCTCACTGTTCATTTTATTCAACTTTGTTTTTTTTTATTATTTTATAGACAAATATTTGAGTGAAAATGGATTTGGCAGTATTCATAATTCTACAGTTTTCTGTATGTATTTTTTATCCCACAGAGATGCTCAAAATTTATTTCAATGTAAATACAGTTATTATGTTTACCATGTATTTACGAGAATGACTGTGTTCCTTTTAAATAAGCTATGAAAACGTTATAGTCATTATATTACCATTCATTGATAAAAATCTGTGTTGTATAGCTCTAAAAGAAATCATTAGCTCTAAGTCAGAACTTGGTTAAATATCAGAAAACCTAAAACTAGAAACTATTGTGTAAATTAATGAAGTAAATAACACATAAAAAGTTTGGTCACATGAGGGAGGAGGAAGCCACTCCTCCTGTGGTCTGCAGAAAAGCAGTCTTTCCAAATCCTAGGCCTGAAGATACTCTTTCTAGACAAAATTAAGGAACTGTTTGAATAGTAACTATTAATCAAGACTTAGAGTAAGAAAGTTAAGAATACAAGTAAAAAAGAGAAAAAATGAAAGAAAGGGAAAAATCACATCTAGGAATGAGCCAGATTTTGAGGAAAGTGTTTTGTTTTGTATCTAGTATTTGGAAAAACCTTTAAA
Organism: Apodemus agrarius; assembly: GCA_964023405.1. Taxonomy (NCBI): domain Eukaryota; kingdom Metazoa; phylum Chordata; class Mammalia; order Rodentia; family Muridae; genus Apodemus; species Apodemus agrarius. The sequence goes on along the minus strand of OZ030007.1, from coordinate 46,917,917 downwards.
TATTTACATATTTTAGTTTTGCTTCAAGGAAATCTTTACCTCAGTCTACGATACCCTTTTCAATTATAACCTGCCTCTTCCTTAAGGGCAGAAGATTAGGAAACTATTGTCCAAACAAAATGTAGGTATTCTGTCCACCAAGGCAGTCTTTGACTATTTAGGAAAACTAAAGATGAATTTTGACCATTTTGCTGACTCAGTCCCAGACTATGTCCTTATTTTAAAACTAGAAGACACTGTAATTTATAATTTGGAAAGAAACCTTTTTATTGATGCAGAATATTTCAAGATTTATCAAGAATACAGCATGTTTGCAGAGGAAATGACACCTTTGAAATCTTGAATATGGCTGACCTTTCATTTTTTCAGACCTCCTCAAGATAAATGGCTACAGAATGACTAAGTGTTGGAGAGGGAGAAAAAAAGAAAAAAAAGCCTAAGTGTTGGAGGGGGGGGAAAGCACTTTACAGACAGTAAATCATTCTCTTTTATAACTGGAACCCTTGGCAATGTCAGATCATTCTGATAATTACTTTAAACTAATCATGAAAGATTCACTATTTCAGTCTATTTTCTTATGAAATTAAAACCTCATACAACCAGTGTTTAGAAATAAGTGATATATTTTGATATTTTTCAATATATTTGCTAAAGTTTATCATATAGCCTCTTCATTCATTATATAATACTATTACTTTAAAAGTTTATTTTAAAACTATAAATACACAGCTTTAACCTTACTTTTTCAGAACTTATTTCCCTATATCACTTGACACATGTAGCTTTTATCCTTAAAGCATGCAGCACTGTGTCATTATAAGTAGAAGGTGCAAGTTATAATTCCTTTTGTAACTGGAATGCAGAGAGTTTACATAACTTGCTTGAGTTTACAAATTCTAAAGATCTAGAATTTATTTCTTTTTCCAATAAATAAATACTTATCGGTATCATTTTCTTACCTTTCCATTTTCTAGGCTGTCAAAAAATGGGCAATTTTCTTATTCATCTGAGAGATTCAAATAGACAATTTTTAAAACACAAATACATTTATTCCTAACAAAATGGATATGACAAGAACCAGTCATCCTTTTGAAGGTATAAAGGTGGAGTTTATAGTTGGTGTGGGATTTTATCCTCTCAGGTCATGATGACTTCTGTGGAAATGACATTTGAATGGAAATACAAAAGACGAAAGACAGTGTGTGTTCTAAAGGGAAGAAAGGTAAAAGCTTTTTGATGAATTTAGCTTTTGTGTTTGGAGAACATGAAGAGGTCAGTGAGCTTGGAGGAAATTCAGGCATGTTCACTATTACGAAGTTCTCTGGTGCAAAACTCCAAATGACCTTTAAAACTGGAATCGCTGAGGAGAAATCAGTATAAATTGGAAGCATACATTCCCATACATCCATTATGCATATATTAGGGAATGGCTTTCTGGCTGTTTTTTTCTTTCTTTCTTTCTTTTTTTTGGGCTAAAAGCAAATTTATTTTTTCCCAATCTGCTTTTATACCATTTTAATTACATGCAAGTATTAAGAGCAGGTAGTATGATGAGGAACAAGTAAGACATAAACACAAATAGTCAAGGAATAGGCAAGGCAATAAACAATTTTCCATAGTCACTCCTATGAACACTCTTTCTAAGGGCTTATTAGGATCATCAAAATATCTGTGCTAGCTCAAGGTCATATTCATGCCTGAAGTCTACTTGTTCCACCCTAAAATTAAGATTCTTGCCTAAACTTACTTCTTTGTCATGACTTAATGTCAGATTCCTGTCTGAACTTACTTCTTTGTCATGACCCAATGTCAGATTGCTGGCCAGCTACATCCCCAAAAGGCTCTCCACATTTTACCCCTATTAATTTCATAAACAAGGCTGAGCCTGTCTTAGGTCATTCTGACAAGAATGCCTTCCTTACCTTTCTTTAAGGACATACACAGATTGTTTGTGTTTATTTGAACAAACATGGCCTTTTAGATTTTGTTATAAACAAACATGGCCTTTCAGGTGCTTGTCTCTGTCTTAGGATAGTAATGCTCTGTGCAGAATCTTACTCGTCCTTGGCTTGCCAGCCTGTTGAATTAATAACTCTGTCTGGGGGTTCAATTTAGCCTCAAGTCATGTACTTTGTCTGCCAACATGTTGAAGTTGTTGAAGGGAAGTTTTAGCACCATGGTCAGGAATAAAAGCATTTTCAGGACAAGAAGGACTAGCATAATCAAGCCATATATGCCATTCCTGAAGCTTGGCCAAGATGGAAAAACTGACTTCATGCCATGGATAATTTTACCAGCAATATCAGCATCATCAAAGCTTAGTGGAGCAGCATTCTTTAAATTCATAATCTCAGTATGCAAAGCTAAAACATCTAGAGAGGTGTTGGAATTATGCCAAAAACCCTGCAAATGTCTCTGAACTTTGTCTCAACTATAGTGACTGTCATTGTAAACTTTTAATGTAACACAAATCCAATGGTATTTGATATGGCACTCAAGATGTCTCCTTTCTTATAGATACTGAACCTTCTCTCCAATAATTTGAATAGTATCATAAAATACTATTATTTAGTATATAATATTAAAAGAATTTTAAATTATTTATTAGTAGTTGCATGACAATGAGAACTAGAACTGAAGAAGTCTACTGCTGTTGAATTCTACATTCTTAGTTTTTTTTAATTTTTTTATTGGCTATATTCTGTATTTACATTTCATTTCCCTTTTTCTGGTTCCTCATCCCACAAAGGTCCCACATTCTTAGTTTTTGTTGTATGTTTTTATGCTTCCTTAAAATGTTGCAGTACTTTAAAAATTTGCATGGCCCATATTCTAATACTCTTGTTTGTACTTTTTTAGTCATCAATTATCATTTAGTTTTCATATGAATTTTTCAGAACTGTTGTAAAAATCTCTATAATGTTCCAGATCCAAGGGCGGCAATCATTAGCTCTGTCCACTCCCTTTCCTTCCATTACTAGTAGCTAATAAAATGAAGTACTTACTAGAACCTGATATTGTTTTCAATAGCTTACATGGGGAAACTTAGTTAACCTCTTACATCATGCCTAGACTCAGATTGTTATCATCCATTGATGGTAGGACAAGGCAAAGAGAAGTACTCCCCCTAAATCATGCAGCTAGTATGTGTTAGTACAGGGATGTACAATGAGGCTCTCATACCCTCTCACTGTGAGCAAGTGCTAGAAATCATATACTTTTTTACATGTGAGCCATTCATATAAAATCAAATTCTACATTACCTTTTATTTTTACCATTATGAACCATTTTAATTCTAAGTTACTAATTGCATGCTTCATTGCTATCTTCTTCCTAATAAAACATGAACATTTGAAAATGGAAGGCCACAACTTAAGCCTTGCTCTATGTACACTATAGTTATGGATGCAATGAGTGCCATGGGTTATGAATTGATTATGAAAAGTCCCTTACATGATCACTTAATTCTTAAGTCATGAAGTTGTTATGGAATCTTCTACAGAGAGCGTAGTTGACAGAAATTAGTCACTGGAAGCTAGCCTTTCAGGGATATTTTTCTTTCTGCTTCTGCATTAGTAATCTGAATAGCTACCATGTCACAGACCTGCCACTACAGTCAGGGGACATGCCATCAAAATAGCCTTCCCTCTTCTCATGTACTATATCTTCTACCTCTTTTAATCTGTTGCTGTCATGTAGTCATGAGAATGACAAATCACTAGTACATCATGCTTATAGTACAATATCTACTGAAAGAAAGAAATGGAATTATTTAAATCAAGTTTAACTTCTCTTGATAATATTCAAATCTGATAACAAAAGAAATATTTTAAGCAAATAGAACTTTCACAGTTTTTAAAATTGATGATCTAAGCATTCTTAACCTTAAGAGTTCATAAGAATTTTCAATAATTATATTAAGTGCATAAGAATTATACTTCTCCGGGAAGGGGTGGATAGGGGAATGGGGGAGGGAAAATGGCATGTGGGACCTTTGGGGAACAAGAAAAAGGGAGATGAAATGTAAATATAGAATATATCCAATAAAAAATTTAAAAAAGAATTATACTTCTCCACTTTTGAGTATATGCTTAAAAATAAAACTGAACTATACTAAGAGTCTCCCAAAAAATTAGGAAGTAGGTTGAGTACAAATGAGGCTATGTGAGTGTGTGGTTATAGAATAGATAATCAGCTATGTTTTTTTTCACGTAAAATAAGTTATCTTGTATTATTAGGAAAGAACAAGTATATTTTATTTAGTATTTCAAAACAACTGCATTTTTCATCTCATATACAATGTACTCATATTTTTATACAATCATAAATATACTTTACCCTTTTTATTTGAATTTAATAATTGTTCAAAATAATGGGTTTATTACATTTTACACATGTATATAATATATGTTGATAATCTTCAGTTACCTGTTGATAATCTTCAGTCACCTACTACCATAGTTGCTCCTCCCCTGTTCCTTTCCTCTACTCTCAGGCACTGTCTCTATTGTATTTAAATTGTATCTTACTGTTACATAATAAAGCCCATTATTTCTCTTCAAATATGTTGAGTAGAACCATACATCATATAATATATGTCGTTTATCTCTGCAAACTTAGGTCTTAATAACAATACTGCTGGTGGACAGTACTAATATTAAATGCAGTATTGAATAAATGCTTAAATGACTGCATAACTAAGAATGTACAATTTATTAAATGAAGTAATAACACCTATAATCTTTGTGACTTTACCATTCAAATCTTGTCAAGTCTTTAAAACACAGATTGAATGACACTGTCAAGTAACCCTTAATAAAAAGAGGTTTCAGATTATTTAGTAAATTGATTATTTGTTTACTTAGAGATATAAAAGTAATAATGCATAGGCAGCAGAGGATGACCTTGTTGGACATCAAAGGGAGGAGAGGCCGCCGGCCCTGGTAGGGCTCAATGCCACAGTATAGGGGAATACTAGGACAGGGAAGCAAGAGAGGGTTGATTAGGGAACAGGGAGACTTTTGGGGGTGCGGGACAAAGAAGGGGACAACATTTGAAATGTAAATAAAGATTATATCTAGTTAAAAAAACAGAAAAAAAAAGAAAATCATTGGCATCTTGCCCAGTGCTGAGATTGCAGGTATGAACCATCACACCTTATTTGGGATTTCAACATGTAGATTTAAGGGAACACATGCTTGCCATCTCTGTTAATTATATACCATACCAGAGAACTTTACTGATAACTGAATCTATTCATATTTAAATTCTCCAATATTCTTACAGTTAATAGAAAAATATGTATATATATAAGTAATAAACTTCTAATATTATTTATTTGCTTAACGAAGTTTCAAATTATGTTATAAAACCTGCATTATTTTGTCACTGAAGTTTTCAAAAATATGTACAATAGTTGATTCTCACATTTCAAAGTTTACTAAGTATTGACTATTCAATACTTATAATTTTCATGCAATGGTCAAGCATGTCATATAAGTAGTCAAGAATAATTTAAAGTTATTACCTAAGACTTTCTAAAGTTATTATATATTTAAATTTAATTTAATTTATATATAAAGTATTGCATATTACATGTGATAAATTTGCATACTTCCCTATTAGTATGAATAAAGTAATGACATTTTTAAATGCTGATTTATACTTACTTTCTTACTTTACTTAGACACCTGAAGGAAGCAATGATTGTTATCTCTGTCTGAAACTAATAATAGTAACTGAATTAAATGCATCCTATTTCTTAAAATTTACAAATTTTACCAGATATGGTATTGTTGATTATACTATCAAAAATAATAATAGTAATTCACTTTTTCACCCTGTAGTACAAATTCATTTGGAAGGTTTTTAAATTCATAGGTGATATACATAGGCATACATACATAATACATCTATATATATATATATATATATATATATATTCTCATTTTACTTATAAAAATATGGCAGGTGCAATGGATAAATACCACAATTGCATGTTATAATTATAAACAAGACATATAGAATAATATCATATTAGCTCAGAACAATTAAATACTTGAGAATCACCCCACTAACTAGGACAAAGTCCTTTTGTTATAATAGTCTCTGAGAAATAATACAGTATCAGAAACATATTTCTCAGCTTCAATTGATATTTACAAATGTGCTTGCATGAGGAATTGATCAAACAAAGTATAGCCAACAGGAATCCCAGCACAGACACATTGAAAAGAATTGTCTTGTAACAAACAATTAGGAAGGAAAGACTGAAACCAAGGAAAGGATAGGCTGTTATAGACAGGTTATTCTTAACAAGTTGATGTGGACTCACCCAAACTATTGGATAATCCATTTTACTTAGTGAATCGATTATGGTTAATCAAGTCTTTGAAATATCACAACACCTAAATCTATACTTACATGGATTGCTGTGGCAGAAGGGATATTTCACCTGTAGTGAATTTCAATGCCATTGTGTTTTATGAGGGTATTCTGCACTAGAACACTGAGGATACTTAACTGTTATGTATGTTACTAAGCTCTGGCTTTTACAGATCATTTTGTGCCAGGGTACTATACAAACAGTGATAGTGGTAAAAAAAAAAAAATGTTCACAGCAGTTACTGTTTTTAACCAAAGAGGAGCTTGCAATCTAATTGCTGAAAGGCTGAAAGGTCATTATTGATTTTTCTCCTTTGTTCCTAAAAGAACAAAGCAGGGATAGAAGTATATTGCAGTTCTATTATTCAAAGATCACTCTCCAGTAATTTATTCATTAACTGTGGGAGGAAAATAATTTAAAACTCCTCATGCTGTATAACATGCATCAAAGGACAGTTCAGCCTATAGCTACCAATCATGACAGCAATTGTCTAGACATAATTGAAAAATATCCTAGGAAGTTCATAAAATAATACAACTGTAAAGGGCTGTTCCAAATAGTAGTGAGCTGGATACATCAGTAATAATAGGAAAATAGAAGCTGTGTCTGTGTAGCACATGAAAAGGGAACAATTGCATAGGCAACATCACTCTCCAGTATGAAAATGTAAAAGCAGCAAGAGGAAATAGTAATAATACCCAAGATCTCTAGATGTGATACTGTAATAACAAAATTAAGACTTACGATGTTTTAATTTGAACATAAACCTATACACTTTGTAAACTTAATTGTCATAGCACCTCAATGTGCTGCTAACTACAAGATCCTTATACTCTGAGAATGGTCTCAAAGAGTCTGGAAATCTAGGGTAGTTCACATCAGTGCCTTGGTTATCTGAACTGGGATGACTTCTTCATATCAACCATTACTTAGTGTTTGAAGGGAGGAGCCCCCTAGCCTCTCGGCAAAAAACACCCTTTTTTAAATATCATCTTCATTTACATTGCCAGTGATAAACCCATTCCCGATTTTCCTCCTCCCCAAAGACCCAAAACCCCTCCTCCCACCCCCTGCCTCCACATATATGCCCCTCCACCAGACCCACTCCCACTTCCCCCTCACCCTTGATTTCCCTTTGTTGGGGCATCTATGGAGCCTTCACCTGACCAAGGACCACTCCTCCCACTGATGCCCAACAAGGCCTTCCTCAGCCACATTTTTGGTTGGAACCATGTGTACCCTTTGGTTGATGGTTTAGTCCCTGGGAGTGCTGGGGCGTCTGGGTGGCCAAAATCATTGTTCTTCCCATGGGGCTGTAAACCCATTCAGCTCCTCCTGGCCACCCTCCAGCTCCTCCACGGGGGACCCCACACCCAGAAAAACACTCTGGAAATCAGTTTGGCGATTCTTCAAAAAATTAGACATAGTACTACCTGAGGACCCAGCTAAACCATTCCTGGGCATATAAGATGCTCCTACATGTAATAAGGACACATGCTCCACTATGTTCATAGCTGCCTTATTTACGATAGCCAGAAGCTAGAAACAACCCAGATGTCCTTCAACAGAGGAATGGATACAAAAACTGTGGTATATATACACAATGGAGTACTATTCAGCTATTAAAATCAATGAATTCATGAAATTATTAGGTAAATGGATGGAACTAGAAAGTGTCATCCTAAGCGAGATAACCCAACCACAAAAGAAGGCACATGGTATGCACTCACTAATAAGCAGATGTTAGCCCAAAAGCTCAAAATAAACAAGTTACAATTCACCCAGCACAGAAAGATGTAGAAGAAGGAGGACTTAATTAAAGGTGCTTTGATTCCTCTGAGAAAGGGAACAAAATACTCAGAGGAGCAATAAAGGAAACAAAGTAGCACATGAAAGGATTTTTAAAAAGTAGCAATAAAGGAGCAGAGACTGAAGTAAAGGCCACCCAGAGACTGCCCTACCTGGGGATTTATCCTATAAACAGTGAACAAACCCCTACACTACTATGGATGACAAGAAGTGTATACCAAAAGGAGCATGCCATGGTTGTCTCTGGAGGGGCCCTGCCAAAGCCTTACAAATACATAGGGAGATGCTAGCAGAAAAAAACTTTTTAAATGCCACATCCTTCTGAAAATAATCCCACAATTTCATTTCTAAAAATACCACAGGGTTTCTCTGTGTAGCCCTAGGTGTCCTGGAACTCACTCTGTAGACCAGGCTGGCCTCAAAGTTAGAAATCTACCTGCCTCTGCCTCCCTAGATTTTTCATTCTTTTAAATACTTCATCAATAGATTCTTGTAAAAATTAGTCTGGTAACATAATGACAGTGTTCTGCATTTCTGTGCCTCTTTCACAAATATCCAAGAGGTCTGTTAATGAAATTGCGAACCCTGAATGCAACAATTGTCTCCCACTTATAACTCCTACTTTCTCCTCCTAGTAGCATATTTCCTGAAGATGTCAACCTGATATTAATTACTATCTGGAAAAATAACATTTCTACTATCCATGATGAGCTACTTGTGTGCTACCCCTGTACCACCTCTCTTCTCTTCCCCTCTCCTCTCACTTCTTCCCTTTCTTTTTCCTCTCCCTCTCTCTGTGTCCTCTTTCCCTTCCTCCATCCCTCCTTCCCTCCTCCTTCCCACTTCACTCATCTTTCTTCTCACATTTATTTGGAGCTATGGAAAAATCTGTCATGATTTTTTAAATATTTTAACTGTTTCCAAATATCAATTTTTTACTATTAATTTTCATCCATGTATATTTCCACACATCTATCTAGCTATCTGTCAATCATCTGTCTATTTTTGAATAGGCCCAAGTTAAAGTAAGATGAGAAGAGAGGAAGGGGAGGAGAAGAGAGAAGAGAAGAGGAGAGGAGAGGAGAGGAGAGGAGAGGAGAGGAGAGGAGGATGAAGGGGAGGGGAGAGATGAGAGGAGGAGAGGAGCAGAGAAAGTAGAGGATGGAAGAAAACAAGAGAAGACAGGACAGGAAATTTTTCTAGTATAAAATTAACTCCTTATCCCACTGACCTGAGACTTGTGTGACTCTACTTTAGTTCTAAAAAAATAAGTAAATCACTAGAAATGAAAGTCATGTTTATCATTTGTAATAGTTATTTATTGCCTACTTCTTGTAGTTTATATCTAGATAGAAGCCACATTGTACATTTTATTTAAAAATTTTGCAGAATACCCCCCTACACACACACACAAACATTTCCTTTTTTTTTTTGACTCTTTCATGGGAACGGAATAAGTACAACTGGTTCATGAGAAGAAACTTTGAGTCAATCAATCACATTTTTTTTTACCAAGTCCATTATTTGATTCCCAGTGAGTTAGAAATTAATGCCTTTTTATGACTGTTTACAAACTAAAATGGAAGCAATACAGGATGTGTAATCGGAGGCATGATAATGTCACCATGAAGTTTGATTGTTCAAATATATAAAACAAGTTAAGCACCAATATGAAACAACACTTTATTTTATTTTATTTTATTCGATATATTCTTAATTTACATTTCATATGATTTCCCCCTTTCCAAGTTTCCCCCTCCCTGAAAATCCCATAAGCCCTCTTCCCTCCCCCTGTTCCCCCATTCACCCCTTCCCTCGTCCCAATTCTGGTATTTCCCTACACTGCTGCATTAAGCCTTTCCAGAATCAGGGGCCCTTCCTTCCTTCTTGGACATCATTTGATATGTGGATTGCATCTTAGGTATTCCAGTCTTCTAGGCTAATATCCACTAAGTGACTGCATACCATGAGGGTTCTTTTGAGATTGGGTTATCTCACTTAGGGTGATGTTCTCCAGCTCTATCCATTTGTCTAAGAAGTTCATGAATTCATTGTTTCTAATGGCTGAATAGTACTCCATTGTGATTATATACCATATTTTTTTTATCCATTCTTCCATTGAGGGACATCTGGGATCTTTCCAGCTTCTGGCTATTATAAATAGGGCTGCTATGAACAGAGTGGAACATGTATCCTTATTACATGCTGGGGAATCCTCTGGGTATATGCCCAGGAGTGGTATAGCAGGCTCCTCCAGGAGTGTCATGCCCAGTTTTCTGAGAAACTGCCAGACTGATATCCAGAGTGGTTGAACCAGCTTGCAATCCCACCAGCAGTAGAAGAGTGTTCCTCTTTCTCCACATCCTCGCCAATACCTGCTGTTTCCTGAGTTTTTAATCTTACCCATTCTGACTGGTGTGAGGTAGAATCTCAGGGTTGTTTTGATTTGCATTTCCCTAATGACTAATGATGTTGAACATTTCTTAAGGTGCTTCTCAGCCATCCGAATTTCTTCAGGTGAAAATTCTTTGTTTAGCTCTGTACCCCATCTTTAATAGGGTTGTTTGGCTCTCTGGAGAATAACTTCTTGAGTTCTTTGTATATATTTGATATTAGCCCTATGTGGGATATAGAGTTGGTGAAGATCTTTTCCTAATTTATTGGTTGGTGTTTTATCCTTTTAACAGTGTCCTTTGCCTTACAGAAACTTTGTAATTTTAGGAGGTCCCATTTGTCAGTTCTTGATCTTAGAGCATAAGCTGTTGGTATTGTATTCAGGAACTTTTCCCTTGTGCCCATGTCCTCAAGGGTCTTCCCAAGTTTCTTTTCTATTAGTTTCAGTGTGTCTTGTTTTATGTAGAGGCCCTTGATCTATTTTTTAGTTGAGCTTAGTACAAGGAGATAAGAGTGGATCAATTCGCATTCTTCTGCAAGCTGACCTCCAGTTGAGCCAGCACCATTTTAAGGTCACTGTTTAGTTTCCCGTAAGGACCTCCCTTCAGAAGCTCTCTGCTTCTTAATGAAACCTATTTTTTCCTCAGTCTACTTGATAAATCTTCTATTCACAAGTTGCAGTGCTGTTTTCCTCTAATTTTTTTCTCCTGAAATAACATGTACTGCACCCATTTAAGTGTCACATACCAGTCTTTCAGCAAGATGACCACTTGCGAGGACTGATCTTATCCATCCCTATCAACTGTCCCACATAATCTGGCTAGTGTCATCCTATTCATTAAGGACATTCAAGAATGACAAGAAGCCTTCCAAAATGTATGTTTTGGATTTAGGCACTATACAGACTGTAAATTTTCAGGTCTTACATACAACATATCTTATCACTAATAAGCAACACACACATATTGTTGAATGAACACTTGAATGAATAGCAACTTCTAACCTCTTAAATTTTTCATGAAGCCATTTGCTTCCCCATATGAAATCATTTCCTCGCATAATTTTAGTTTGTAAGGAATTTGAACATACATGCACGTGCACATACACACACATACACACACACACACACACACACACACACACACACACTCAAATAAGCAACAGGTAATTAACTTGGTTGTCACAGAAGCTCCCAAAGGTTTAATGTGTAAACTGAAGGCTTTCTCTTTGGAATATAGTTCTAAATGCTGTTTGAAATATCTTAGTTTAAGCATTTCTGGGATTTTTCCAGAATGAGGTCAACTCTGGCATTGTAAGAGGCAGTGAAATTAGGAGTGTGGAACAAAACAGAGCCACCCCCTCTCTCCAGTACCAATCTCTCCACAAAAACTCCAGGTGGGCAGGAAATTCACCCTAGATAGAGAGCTGAGCCATCTGGGATGTTTCCTGGCCCACGGGCAGATGCTCAGTGTGGGAGCATGCTTTAGGTAAGTACTTGATAGAGACACTCTAATTCCTTTGTGCCTCAGGGGAACCTGTTACCAGGGCTTTGACAGAGGCAACAGAAAACCTGAGAGAATGGGACTAGTTAGACATCTTTCTAATTATGTACTGGGGAGCAACTTCCAAAGCTGAGAGAATGAATGAAGAAAGCAGCGAGGACCCCAGGAATCTTTAGGCCTAGATGGCCAAAGCTTCTTTCTTTACTGTAGATAACATGTTCTGGGTGCACATCATAAAGAAACACTTTTTTTTATTTATGTATTTATTTATTAAATTATTTTATTTATTTACATTCCAAATGATACCCACCTTCCTGGCACCCCCTCCTGGTTTCTTCACCTCATCTTACCTTCCCTTTGCTTCTGAGAGGGTGATCCCCTATCCACTGCCCTCCATATTCCCCACCCACCTCAGCCACCTACACACATACCCCATCCCCATTCTCTGGGGAATCAAGTCTCTAAAGGATTAGGCACATGCTTCCACTGGGGCCTGACAAGGCAGTCCTTTGATACATGTGTGCCAGGGGGCCACAGACCAGCCTTATGTATGCTCTTTGGTGGTAGCTTAGTCTCTGAGAGCTCTGAGGGGTCAGGATTACTTGATACTGTTGTTCTTCGTATGTGATTGCAATCCCCTTTAGCCCTTTAGTCCTTTCCCTAAGTCTTCCATAGGGGTCCCTGACCTCAGTCCAATGGTTGACTATATCTGCATCTGTCTCAGTTGCTGGTAGAACATCTCAGAGGACAGCCATGCTATAGTCCTGTCATACATGTCCTTTTGTGTCTGGGTTACCTTTCTCAGGAGGATATTTTCTAGTCTCATCCATCTGCCTGTAGAATTCATGATGTCCTCATTCTTTTTTTTTTAATTTTTATTTTCTATATTCTATGTTTACATTCCAAAGGCTTTCCCCTTTCCCAGTTCCCACCCACCATAGTTCCCATAGTTCCTCTCCCCCCCAACTATTCCCCAATCATTCCCCTCCCCCCTCGGTTTCTTTACTAAACTGGAAGAAAGGAGAGGACCCTGGGCCTGTAAAGAAACACTTTTTTATAATTTTATTTTTGGTTTTTATTATATTCAACACTATATACATTTTCATACCAATCATAAAAATGATGGACATGGTGTTAAAGCAACATAAAAATATAAAATCTTGCTCTTATTCTCTTACTCTCTTGCCTCTTGCCCCTTTGCTCCTCCTCTTTCCCCACCCCCTTCCCCTCTCTCCACATGGTCATGGCTGGCTTCTACTTCTCTACTCTCTCCTTTCTGCCTTTCTCTGCCTCTACTACTCTCTTAACTCCCCTCCCCATGCCCTAAATAAACTCAATTCTGTACTAAAAATGTCTTTGTTTGTTTGTTTGTTTTGCTTTTAGTAGAGCTTAAAATCTTGGCTCTCACTGTAATATAAACTGAAAATTAGAACACTTTTTACACATTGGAATTCATTGTAATAAGGATGTACTTCAATGTCCTTCACATCAGCAAAGGATTTTACCTCCATAGTAGCTAAGCTAAAAGTTGACAGTTCTGCTGCACCAAGAAATGAACTGTAGGCACAATTATTTGAATACAGATTTCCTGCTATGGTCAAAGCCATTCAGCTTGGGTGATTGTCATCATTCTCAGCCCACAGAGAACAGATTACATTCATTTAAGAAACAGTGTGTGTATTAAGATGGTCTATTCATGAAGTCATTCATCAACTGTTTCAATGAACAATGGTTCTGCTTGGAGGGTGGCACAGACATTAGGTGAGGGTATGATTCTGGTTCATGGGCTATGATGATTTTGAAAAGCATTCATCTCAGAAAAAGAGTAACTTATAAGGTCATCTTCGAAATTGATACAATAACTATAAATATCAAGATATTCCATGACAAAACCAAATCATGTTTCTTCTATCTCACCTTCTCCGTAAGTAGGATTGTTTATTTGATGATTTTTACTATATTAGAATTTTCAGAAGAGCTTACAAATTTCAAACTTATTTATATAGCCAAAAGAAATGTAGGCAATTAATTTGGGGGCGGTGGCTTGCAAAAGAACAACATAGGGTGAGACTGAATGTTTTGTTTGATAAAGAAACACTTATACTCAGGATAATTATGGGAATACGTAACAGAAAGTCACCACTTAGTGTCAGGGAAGTCAGAGTGACATGCTAGGCCATTAGAAGGCAGAATAAAAGCAAACAAAAGTAGGTCAGAAGGCAGAATGTTAATGATCATCTAAGGACACATTTTGCTTCAGGGAAATAAGGCTAATGGATTCCCAATGATAACTTAGAAATGCAAAAGAAATCTGAAGAAGCATGGTGATGTTACCCTTCATGCCAGCAATCAGGAGGAAGAGGCAGGCAAATCTCTAAGGTCAAGGACAGCATGGTTTACAGAATAAGTTCCAGGACAGCCAAGAGCTGTACAGAGAAACTGTGCTGAAAAATAAAACAACAGCAAAATCCCCAAAACAAAGAGGTCTCACGAGACTGTAAGGTAATCCAGTAGGTAAAGGCACTTGCTGCCATGCTGGATGATTAGCGTTCAATTGCAGAACCGACATGTGGCACCTGTAAATTGTCCTATGAACCCCATGCATGTACTGTGCATTCACACATATACAAATACATACAACATTAAAGATCTCTTCTGATGTCTCTTGGTTTTTTAAAAATAGACATTGTGCCTAAATTACTTTAGTAAACAAGGCAATACATGTAAAATGGAATCAGTGAAATTAAAAGCCTGTTATACTTTATTTGGGAATTATAGCTATGATAAAGACTATGTACATACTAGGGAAACACAATTCATTGAAGAGTCTTAGAGGAAAGGAAAAGATATGTGTTTATTTGTGCAACTTTTAATTAGTAATTACCAAGTGCCAAAGAACAGTTAAAAGGGTCAGGGGACAGCAGGAAATGGAACTCATAAAGTCATGACTCCATCAAGAGCTTACATAATAGTTGAGAAGAGAAGAATTATATGATGTATATACTACATGTGCTATGTGTCCTATGTGTCAGAAGATAATACAACCAAGGAAGTCCAGATATTGTTTAACTGTTGGGAAATCAAGAGATACCCATGGTAAGAAATTTGAGATTTGAAATGTACAGAGGGAAATGTGAGTTTCTACTTATCTGAGATAAAGCCTTCCTAGAAGAGCCTAGAGAAGAACAGAAGCCCACAGATAGAAACGTCTCTATTTTAGGAGGAGCAAAATCATCTTGCCCACATTTGCTAGACCTGATGGAGGGTAGAAAATAATGCAGCCTGTGATATCAATGTGGAGATATAGGTGTAGTAGGCCCTGAATAGTGATTGGAGGCTAATCTGGGTGGGACAGTTGCCATTGAAAATGATGATATACTGAAGTTTCTTTATAAAGAAACTTTGTAAAGGTGTGGCCAGGAAAGAAGAGCAGAGAGACAAATGCCTTTCTATGAAAATAGAGGATATGTTTAAAAGAAGGCCTGAAGTTTATAAACATGGTTAAGTGAAAAGTGGTATGAAAGGTTTATAAATTCCAAAAAGAATGACAACATTGTTAACTTTGAAATTAAACAAAAGCCATTTACCTAAGATTTAGAAATTGCTTATATGTATAAGTGTCAGTCTGCATGCATGAGTGTCCAATATGTAGTGCTTGCAGAGGCCAGAATATGTCAGATTGCCTGGAAATGGGGTTAGAAATAGTTGTGAGATTGCATGTGGGTGCTGAGAAGTGAACGCTGTCCTCTTCAAGAGCAACAGATGCTCTTCTCCACGGGGCCTCACTCTAGCTTCAACATGTACTTGATTTTGAAATGTCTCTGCTGAAGAGAGCATTGAAATGAAATGTGAAAAATGATTGCATCTCGTATAACAAGAGTAAGATAAATTTTGTTACTGAATTTACAAACTATTTGATTTGCTAGTTGTACTGGCTAGTTTTGTGTGTCAACTTGACACAGGCTGGAATTATCATAGGAAGAGGAGCTTCAGTTGGGGAAGTGCCTCCATGAGATTCAGCTGTGGGGCATTTTCTCAATTAGTGATCAAGTGGGGGAGAGCCCCTTGTGGGTGGTACCATCTCTGGGCTGGAATTCTTGGGTTCTATAAGAGAGCAGGCTGAGCAAGCCAGGGGAAGCAAGCCAGTAAGTAACATCCCTCCATGGCCTCTGCATCAGCTCCTGCTTCTGACCTGCTTGAGTTCCAGTCCTGACTTCCTTTGGTGATGAACAGCTGTGTGGAAGTGTAAGCGCAATAAACCCTTTCCTCCTCAACTTGCTTCTTGGTCATGATGTTTGTGCAGGAATAGAAACCCTAAGACACTAGGTAAGAGTAAAAGAAAATATACAGAGTCCCCAGCAGAGAGGGGTGACATTAGTTAGCACAAAATGATGTGAATTGGTTGCAAAATGCATTTGGAATCTACTCATGACTTTTAGGGATTAGGAAGAAAAGGACAAAAAATAAAATCTTATTTTGAGCAGGTCACTGCATAGTGACTTTGATATTTCAATTAAAAAAAATGTTTTCTGTGTATTGTCTATCTACTATGCATTGTATTAGTTGATAAGGGCACTCCTAAAAAAGAAAAGAAAAACTATTGAGAAGCAACTAACTGTCAATGATACATTGTCTGTTTGTGGAATTAAGCTTTTCAGATGCCCTTTTCCATACAACAATTTAACATTTAGGAAGTGGTTTTGCTGACTTTTATATTTAAAAATCATGAGACAGACTTAGGAAGAAAGAATGTAAGATATGTATATATGAAATTATAAATATTCCATAATATTTATATTGGCTATTTCTTTCCAATTCTTCTGCTAGTTTTTAGCTTGGAGACACTGAACAAGAACTTGACCTCTGTGTGCTTTATATGCTGTGTGTTCCTATGATTAATGTAGAGTAATAACAGCATCTAGGATTTTATTGACAGTGATATATAATTCCATTTAAAGGTTTTGTGTTTAGTGGACACTCCATAAATATTACCCAATAACAATGTCATTATCATGATACAAAATTCAAGTAGTACAAACACTTTTATGGTCATAATTTGACTAAAATGCTGCAGCTATTCAATGAGATTATAAGTAAAATAAAGAATAAAAGTCCTCTCATCCACTTCTCAGTCATTTTCTCATTGAGCAGCATATTTGAATAGTTATTATACCCCAATCACTGTGAATACATTATGTTTCCTTCAGATCTATGAAATATGATTTTTTTCTCTTATAACTCTTGCATTCTTCAAGAGCAAGGATGATTTTATATATAATTAATGTTTAAAAATAAGCAAAGAAATAGAATCCTATGCATAAAAGATGATGAAAAAAATGGATATTGCTTCCTGACCCCTGGTTTCCTGAAAAGAGTTGCAGAAATTAGAAAATTCTTAAGCAAGATGTGTCAGTAGGGACGTCACAGTGACTTCAAGATGGAAACAAAATAACACAAACACACATAAAAAAAACAAAAGACATAAAAACAAAACAAAACAAACAAAAACAAAGAATTCTCCCAAGGAAAAAAATTAAGGAAGAAATAAAATATCAGGAGATAATAGATGATTTCACAATATTTTTTTATTTCTTATTTTATATTATGCAAAGGTCAGATTCTCTGACATTTGCTGCCTTGAATCAACTCGCTTTCCTAGTGGTATTGGGAGGAAGGGAATGACTGCAGCGGTCAACCTTAGCGCCACTGTAATTGTCTGAAGGAGTAAAGAAAAGTTTCAGGAAATGTCTTCATGACATGTGAAGTTTCTTTAAAATATAAGGAGAAATGACAAAAGCAAACAAACAAAACACATACAAACAAAACTAACAAAACACCAGCAAAAAACAACACCACAAATTTATACTCGGAAAATAAAGAGAACAGGTCTCAGACACACGGTAAGTGTACATAAGATTTTTTCTAAACATCTTGTTATCACAATATAATTCCTTCCAGTTTTTAAGTTATACTACAACTTTATTACTGGAATTTTATAAATATCAGTTACATATAGAGAGAAATAAAGGAAATGTTCCTGCGGGCACTGGATTCTGTTCTATTATTCCTATAATACGTCCTTGCTAAACTGATACACTTTAGAGTTTCTCTTTTTTTAATTTATTTTTTATTTTTATTTCATTTTATTTTATTATTGGACATTTCATGTATTTACATTCAAATGTTATCCCCTTTCCCAGTTTCCCCTCCAAATCTCCCCTCTTCCATACCTTCTCCCCCTGCTTCTCTGAGGGTGCTCCCCCTCTGACCCACCCACTCCCACCTCATCGCACTGGCATTCCTCTACACTGGGAGCCTTCACAGGACCAAGGGCTTCCCCTCCTATTTATACCAGACAATGCCATCCTCTGCTACATATGCAACTGGAGTCAAGGGTCCTTCCATATTTACTTTTGGTTGGTTGTTTAGTCTCTGGGAGCCCTGGGGAGTACATTTGGTTGATATTGCTGTTCTAACTATGGGGTTGCAAACCCCTCCTTGCATGCCATGCATGTCCTTTTGTGTCTGACTCACCTTAGTCAAAATGATATTTTCTAGCTCCATCTATTTGCTTGTAAAACTTACAATGTCCTCTTTCTTAATAGCTGAGTAGTATTCCATTGTGTAAATGAACCACATTTTCTGTATCCATTCTTCTGTTGTGGGACATCTGGGTTCTTTCTAGCTTCTGGCTATCACAAATTACACCCAACCAATAGACAAAAGCTGATGACCCCTGTGGTTGAATTAGGGAAAAGCTGGAAGATGCTGTGGAGGAGGGTGACTCTATGGGAAGACCAACAGTTTCAACTAACCTGGACCCCTGAGATCTTGCAGACATTGATGCACTAACCAGGCAGCATACACCAGCTGATATGAGTCCTCCAACACATATACAGCAGACGACTGCCAGACTTGGAATTACAGGCAGTGAGAGCTGCCTCAGATGGGTACCAGTTTCTGAACGAAGAGTCCTTGAAAGAGCAGTACATCCCATTAATCCACAAATCCATCTCTCCAGCCCTATGACATTTAAAAATCAAAAAGAAATAGTACATTTTATTTTCACTAAGATAATTTGATGATAAAAATCAATAAACATAGCCTGAAATTAAAAGACCCCCTACAATTCCAAATAACACTCTGCTTTGCATGGCAGCCTTTTTAGTTTGTATATGTTGCCATTAATTACAAAGCATAATCACAATGCAAATGCCAATGTGTATGCAACCCCTGGATATGCTGCAATATGCATCTTTGCCTTGGTATAAACTATTCCTTTCAGGCTAGTATTTTGATAATTCTTTTCAAAGCTAACAGAGAATAGATGGCCTCAAATAAAAAATTCTGGAGCCTGGCTCAGCCACTATCACCATTGGGATAATTACTCAATGCTGCTAACCGTTTTCATTTTCTCAACTGGAATATAAGAAGTGCAAGACACCCTACTCCAAGAGGTTCATCTAGAGCCCCATTCAGGTGACTTAACTCTTAAGGCTCAGGTCTACCCTGCAAGTCCATTACACCATCCATGCTTTTGGCCCCCTAAGGTTTTGCTATGCTTCATAAGTGGACAGGTGGGTAAACATTGGACTGTAAATATCTATATGATAGGAATTAGTGAGCTTCTCAATGAAAAAAAAATCAACATCCTGGACAAACCAACAGTGGAGTGTATTCTGTTACTATTGGTCTGTACATGAGAAGACTTACACACCAAAGATCAAATTCTAGAATGGGGCAAGACCAGGATTAAAATATCAGCTGTCTATTTTTTCACTCAGTCATGCAGGCTTCTTCCTGAAGTCAGCTCCCTTTAGAAAACTCACCGTTTTATGCATTGCCTGCGGCTAGTAATGTAATTCCTTCCTTTAGTGCAAGATGCTAATACTTGCCCTATATGTAGAATATGTTGCAATTCACTGAAGACAAACTCACATATTACTGACCTTTGTATGCGAACGCATACTCTCTAGTAGAATAAGCATATGTAAAAGAGAAAATTGTAGCTTTCTAAGAGGTGACAATAGTCTCTAAGGTTGATTTAAATGTTGCACCATTTCTGGCAAAGAACAGAATTAAATGTCCCTCAGCATGAAGATTACGTCCCTTCTATAGAAAATACAGTGTTGTTCTTATTTTAAGTGATTTATGCACAAAAGTCACTTTTCCTTCCTTCTGTATTTTATATTGTATCTTATAAAGTTTTATAAATCATAAAACAACTTTAATACATTCATCAAATGAAAAGATATTCTTTATGTGATCTTTATATCTCATAAATAGATTTAAAATAAGATCTTAAAACCTTTAGAATGAACTAAGCAAGAAAATATAAGAACAATTATGTAAAAAATGACATGGACAATTCGGCTTTTTGATAATTTAGGGTATTTGAAACAAATTTCATTTATGTTGTATGACAGAATGTTTGAAATTAACCATTCTGACCTCTGCACGTAGTGTTCTCAATTTGATTTTATAGAACCCTAAATGGTTTCCTAAGTTATTTTTAATTCACGTGAATCACCTGGACTGGAGGTCCATTAACTTTCATTACACTGTCTGGGGAGCCTGCTGGGTGGCAGGGTTCCAACTCCTGGAGCCCGAGGGGCTTAGACAGATGAGAGACTGCCAGTGACTGAAGAGAAGAGAGAAAAGCATTCCTCCATCACTCTCTCCTCTGCATTCAGATGAACCCAGCTGCAAATCCCTAGCACCTTAACACTAAACAACCAGAGAAAAAGAACAATCAGTTACACCAAAACGAGGTTTTCTCTAAATGCCTCAGTCTGAAGTGCTTGTCTGGTGAAGTCTGTCTTTTCCTGAATGCTTCCTGATTTCACCCATCCACATGCAGCAAGGTAAGGAGAGAATGGTTACACTGAGATGCTTATGACATTCTACAGTGCCACAATGATTGAATATTTGCTTAGATGAGAAGTTTTACCTGCTCGGTTGCTACTGCAAGGAATCTGTCACTAATGAGTTCAGGCTCATCCATCAGAGCAAGAGAGCATGCGACGGTTTCAGTACAGTCTGAGGCCTGGCATTTCAAGATTGTATCCTCATTTCCAGCAGCATTTCCCAGGCTATGCTCCCTCATTTAAACAAGGAAAAGCAAGCAACTGAGGCCACTGGAAGAATGGATAGTGTGTCATATAGTTACAAATGAAAACAGCCCCCAGAACAAATATGCTTAGATCTGCACCAAGTGGAAGCTGAAACTCTGGTCAGTAATTCCAATCCTACCCTTGGAGAGGAGACACTATAAAACTTCTGAGTTCTGATTAAAAAGAATCTGAGTTGAAAATTGTCTGCCCTATGAGAGATTAGTGATTAGACAAATTAAAATTTTCGATTTATATAAAGCTATTCACTTGGTATTGGATAACCAATTAGTGTACTCTTCCATGGAGATCACTATGTCTCCATTCTCCCTAGTAACCTATACACACAATCACCACTATACAGACTAAGCAGGTTGTATTTATGCATTATGAACACACACATATACACATATGTATGTATGTATGTATGTATGTATGTAACAATAATTAAAGAAAAAGTCCATGAATTTCTTAGAGTGAAAGGGGTACCTGGGAGGCATTAGGGGACAAAAGGGAAAGGAAGGAATGAAGCAATTTTATTATTATCTCAAACATTAAAAATTATCATTTCAAAAAGTATATATAGGCTGGAAGATTAACGCATAAGGCTTAGAATGGGGGTCCCAGCATCCATGTCATAAACCTAGCCCCTTCCCCATGCATGCCTGTAACTTCGTCTCCAGGTGTAGCAAAGATATGAAGGTTGTTGGGACTTGCTGTTTTCCAGGCTAGCAGAGATAGCATGAACCGCAGATTCAGGGAAAGATTCTACCTCAGAGGAATATATGGAGTGTCATTGAGAATGACACCAACACATTCTTCTTGCCTTGTTGTACATGGGCAGAGCATTGACTATTCACACACATGTGTTCACATATTCAGGCAAAAGAACACAAATAAAATTTAAAGTGTCTATAGTGCCAGTCACCGACTTGGTCTCCCCAACTCATTAGTTGTTACTGACTTTAATATACATTGTACTCATAGAATTCTTCTGCCTGACAGCATTATAACAAATGACGTTGAAATACCAGGGCTCAGTGGCTCTTACCAGCTCCTCTGTGCTGTGAAGGGGAAAGTGCTTATGAGTTTAAGCAGAAAGAAAACATGTCCTATGGAAACATTATCAAATGGTTTTCCCAGACAAGTGATATTCTTCTCATTCTAAAAACCAAGTATAAAATATGTCCCCATGCCCAGTAAATGCTTGGCATCCTGCAAAACAAACTGTGCTTGCAAAGTCAACGAACATTCTTTTCTCATTCCCCAACCTCAAAGTCACTGTGTTTCCAAAGGCATGCACTTGTCAGTGTTTTTGAAAACTTGTCTTTCTCTGTGACCAAGGCCAGACAGGCTAACAATGGAAATGTTCACGCACCGAGTGTGAACACTTTATATAATCTCTGAGGAAAGCCTCTAAATTAGTTGTCACCAATTCCTTGATGCTCTTATTCATTCTTTCAAGTAGTTATTAAATGTTTTCTGTGACGGAAGCATTGGGAGACATGACAATGAGCCAACCAGATACAGAGTCTGTGTTCATGGAGTTTCTTCTACCTTAATCTCACATTCTTTGTCGACCAACTACTAATTTTAAGTTTAATTTTTGCATTTGTCTATTGTGTGTTGATTATGGAGCATGTGTACATATCAGAAGACATTTTCTGGACTTGTCTTTATCCTTCTACCATGTATCTCTCGGGGTTCAACTCAATTCAGGTCTTCAGATTTGATGTCAAACTATCTCACTGACTTATACAACTTATTTTCAAACGGCTTCTTTAAAGATATTCATTGCTTTATGTAAATCTCAAAAAATATTTATTAGGAAAATATCAGCCCTTAGATTTTTTGTATAGCACCATAAATTATCAAATTTTCCAACATGCATTAAAAATTTTCAATATATGTGTCTACACATTTATTTCTACATTTCTTTAAAAAGTAATTACGAAGATTTTAATTAACTAATAATTAATAATATTCAAAAATCAATTCAGTTCTTTTCAATAATGTTTGCAGGCCTTAAATGAAGTAGAATTTAAGATGAAGGTTATTCATTATATACCAAGTTATAGTCAGAGCATATATATATATATATATATATATTTATATTAATTTTAACATTTTGCAATACACACATTTACAAATTTTCAAACCTCACCCTGTAATTATACATAAACTTTTATATGTCAGTTGAAAAGGAGAAATTAAACATAAAATAAATGAGATTAGGTGCAAACTTAAGGCTTTAAGAAAAGCCGAGTAGCCTTCTGAGACTCATGAAAGAGAAAATTTCACAGAACTGTCAGCTTTAATCTGTTTATCCTCTTACCCAATCCTCATTATTCTCCACATCTTAAAAGATGGGCTGACTTCATCAGTCAAAGCTTCACAGGGAAACTTTTGAGTGACATAAAAATTCTTCCTCCATACTGGAAGATGTATTTCGCTGGATTATTTTTGAAAGAAGGATAAAGGAATATTATAGATTAATAGAAAGGTGGCTCTTTTCTATTCCATTCAAAAATATGAAAGACAAGTGAAAGTCATTTTAGGGGAAAGTGCCATTTCATATCAAACCATTTCAGGAAGCTTTCACTTCTTTGCTCACAATTCCCTTCTGGGCTTTACAGCATGGGGCTATAGAACATCACCATTCTATTTTTATGAGATGTAAAAGTGGCTATCTGGAAAAATAATTCCTACTCTTTTTCTGGAAATAAGAATAATTTTTAAAAGGGATATCAAGCAAAGTTAATTCATAGTGTTTCTTAACCTCAGCAATATTGAAATTTTCCTTTCTGTTGGCAAAATTGGTTGATTTTTTTTTCCAGTTCCTTTATTTCTGGTACCGCTTTTAGGAATACAATGCCTCTATCAAAGAAAATCTTTCCAGAGATACATTAGAAAGACTAAACACTTTCTGAAGTCACATATTTAGAAAGGTTCACACCCTTGTTTTTTATGTTCTTTATTATTTTAAGCACTGTTGTCTACCATGTGTGAAGTAAACAAATACATTCATAATTATGTTATTTCCACTGTTTACTCATCAAGACATCAGAAATGATCTTCATAACTCGGCTTCCCACTTTAATAAGTAATGAAACTCAAGAATTCACTAGAGAGAAACTCAATCTCTAAAATATGTCAATTACCTATGTAGGTGTTTAATATACTTCATTCAAATCCACTCATTGATCAACTTGAAGTAATTAGCATTCATCCTAAACTACAATGATTTTTTTCCAAACTCACTAGGCAGATTAATTTCATGCCTGCAGAAGATTTTTATCTTAATATAGGGCTCTTACTGTACCAATCTGCCTGGTAGTGTGTATCTATCAAGAGTTTAAATAAATGCAGTGATAACATAACCTTAAGTTTATGAAACATATGGTAAAAGGTAAGATCTTTTTTAAACAAAAAAGATTTATTTATTATTATATATAAGTACACTGTAGCTGTCTTCAGACACACCAGAAGAGGGTGTCAGACCTCATTACAGATGGTTGTGAGCCACCATGTGGTTGCTGGGATTTAAACTCGGGACCTTTGGAAGAGCAGTCAGTGCTCTTAACAGCAGAGCCATCTCTCCAGCCTCGCTAAGATCTTTAAGATATAATCAACATGGTGTATCTTTGATATAGACTACTCTACCAGTTACACATTAGATATTAGACATCGATCATTACTTATCAGTGACATCTCGGTTGCTATAAAAAAAGAATGGATGGGCAAACAGTTCAGAATGGTTGTATGTGGTTTAATTAACTCTAAGTGTCATAAGGCCTTAAGCAATGAGCTATTCATCACCATTAGAGAATGGATATTCATGAAATTCTTGAAAGCATGCCTCAGATTTAAATCCAGATCCTACCATCTTTTGTGATTATTAACTGCCTCCCATTTCTGCAAAATTGAGATATAATTAATATAATCATGAATTATCTCCCAAACATCCATCATAGTGTAGAACACAGCTAGGTGCTGAAGCAGACCAGAGAATAAGTTTACTGAGTTCTTAAAGTTTGAGCCTTAGAAGTAATTATGTATAATGTATTATATATAAACTTTTCTTAAATATTATGTCATTTTTTCATTATAGTTATTATAGTAATTATTATATTTTTATTCTTAATATTGAATTATTACACATTACTATGTATTGGAAAAGTTACCTGTTGAGGTGAAAATATGGTGAGAGTTTCTAAGGGGAGCTATATATATAGTCTTCAACACTCATTTAATATAGACTTATTTCTGTATAATTTTAGAAAACATATGTACATATGTATATATGTATGTATGTGTGTATGTAATAAAAACAACTATTGAAGTTTACTATAGCATGACCATGTTAACCAATTTAAATTGTTTATTTTTATTAGATTTTAATATAATTACACCATTTCTTCCTTTCATCTACTCAAATTTTTAATATAGCCCTTCTGGTCCTCTTTCAGATTCAGGGTCTTGTCATTAATATATATTGTAAGATATCTTATTATATAATGATATACATTCATATATACAATATATAATATATTATATATTTTCATATATAATATATAATAATATATCTACACAGGCACACAAGCACATACACACACACGCACAGACTTGCTCGATCTGTATAATGCTACTTGTATGTACATGTTTTCAGGGATGACTACTTTTGTCTCCTAGGAATGTCAGAAGATATACCAATAAAATCTTGCCAATATGACTGCTTCCACATGAGATGAACAAGTATGATATCACTTGTTACATTTACACTTCACATCACATAACCACGGAACTATTCTACTCTTCTCTTCAAACAACTCATTCTGTATGATAACCCATAATCCAGTGTTAATTCTTATATCCCAGGTATTCATCAAAAGCAAGTACTCATCAGCTATGGCACAGATCGATTGTTCTTGTTCAATTTTTCATGCTCAGACTTTCTCATTCCTAAGATGTTCACCCATTCTCCTATGGCCGGTAATGTTCCACACACATCTATATTATAGTGTTTCTTTTATTGTCATGTGCAAATTCAGCCGTTTGGGGTATCTTCCAAACTGTTATCATATTATCTGATCTATACCAGAGTAAATAAATAGTCACTGAATCTGGAGTAAGCTGTATTTGTTTTGAAACGTGATGCGATTGAAAATGCTACACTCCATAGAAGTGTAGTGTTGAAATAAATAAACTCAGGAATCTAAAAATAACCCCCTGTGGAAATTCAATTTATAGGCCTAAGATGCAAATATTTGAAAGTTCCTTAAAGAGTACAAGTGAGAATCTATCTCTAGATTTACTGTGAAAAACATATTGCACAATCTTGAAAGGAAGATAAACAAGAATTGATAATAAAACTAACTTTACTCTGCAAAGATATGCAAAGTTCATAACACAAATGGAGATCTGATACAATACAATAAATTTTCTTAAATTAAAACTTCAATAATAGTATTTTGATTATTGTAATATAGTATAGATTTATATTACCCCTATGACACTCTGTTAATTTTATTTTGATAATGAAACCAAGTGCATGTAAACTTGTTTACATGCAAACCATATATAGAAAAATAAAAATTTGTAGAAATTCCTTATTCCTCTCTAGATTGTATGTAGTATTATATAAAGGCTTCAATAAGCCATTTTAGTAATTGGTTTTAAATTGATAAAAAAAATCAAGTTCCTTTATGTGTAAGTATAGCAAGGTTTTCTGGCTTTCAAAGCTTTATAATAAAGATGTATCAAATACTCTGGCTCTGAAGTTTACAAATACTATTTACTTTGACTCTTAAGTAGGCTTTATGATTAGTGTGAACATTACAAAAATCATGTGGGAAGGTGTGATTCTCAAAAGTTATACTCAGCTATCATTTTTCCATGTATCTCTTATTATAATTTTATTGGGGGAAGGAGTAAATGAAAATTTTATGCCTCTTTAAAATATGCATAAAAGTATTAAATTAAAATATTCCATAATAAAACCATCAAGATAATACAACTTCAGGCCACACATAAAAGAGAGGAGGGAGGGGTTTGCACTGAGGAAAGGAAGGGAGAAATGTAATCAAAATACAATCTCAAAAAATAAACTAAATAAATAAATAATGAGATCATGTAAGAGACAAAAGCTGAAAGCAAACTCCTAATCTTCTGCTCTTATTCTCTTCTACCACGCTTCTTGCATTGTTCCCTAAGCATTAGGTAGAGTTTATTAGTACTTGTATCTATTGGGACTGGGCTCTTCAACTCTGAAATTTGATTTCTTGTATAACAGTCTCCATTTGGAGTTTACAGTGAGACTTCTATCCTAGTAATATCCTTATTATTTATCAGAATCCTCTCCAACATGACTTCTTAACCATAGGCAACTGAGGAATCCTGAGAGTGGGAGAAATCACACCCTTTCCCAAAGAAATGGTTATCCCAAATCAAATGGTCAGATCTGGCAACACACATACAAGACTGAGTAGGTTATAGTTAGGAATACATGCATTTTTACACATGCATAAGTTGTATTTTTGCACATAGTTGTCGTGTGTGTGTGTGTGTGTGTGTGTGTGTGTGTGTGTGTATTGAAGGGTATAGGAGAGGGTTTAGAAGGAGAAAAGGCAAGAGGAAAATGATGTAATAATATCCCAAAAAAATAAAAGTAATAAAAAAAATCCTGTGACTGAATATGCTTAAAGGTAGTAAGTCTGTATGCTAACTAAATTAGGAAATCACAAAAATCAAACATTTTCAAGCTTAAGAGATTCAGATCAGTACAACGTTTTAGAGCCTTTGGGCTTTTTGAAAATTGACTCAATTTTTCTCTTACTTCCTTGTGTATATCTGAAAAATACACACATTTCATTTTTGAGATTTACATAGACCTTTTCCCTCAGCTTACTAATTACATGAAACTTTAAACAGATTTTATTCATGCTTTAATTACTCCACTACTAAAGTGAGGCTAAGAATATATAGAGACATCAGTGTTTCACGGATGCTCAAAATTCAGGAAAGCAACAGTGTTTTCAAATCCCCCTGTA
This sequence comes from Apodemus agrarius, assembly GCA_964023405.1. Taxonomy (NCBI): domain Eukaryota; kingdom Metazoa; phylum Chordata; class Mammalia; order Rodentia; family Muridae; genus Apodemus; species Apodemus agrarius. The sequence goes on along the minus strand of OZ030007.1, from coordinate 46,889,667 downwards.
GAAAAGTTAGGCAAAAAAAATGCAAGTTAAAAATAGGTAACTGGATTGAGATTATAAATGTACAGATTTAAAAAGATGTGGCACAGGAGAATCTTAAAATATTTATATATTCTAACAGATCTCCTCATGTGATATTCAGGAGCAAATATTCCAAAGCAAAAGAATACTCTCACTGGAACTAGATTCTTGTGTAAATTTTTAAATTACCATTCTTAGGGGCAATCAAGTTCAAGTCAGACATCTGAAAGCAACATCCCTAAGAAATAAAGGACATTACCTGCTATTTCAGACTGCCTGGTATCCAGAACATCCTTGCACAGAATCCATTGTGCTTCTGGTCTAAGCCAAGGGACACTTTAGCCAGCTGGCCTGGATATTAATAACAGTTAGGCTTCACAACTTTACTGATTTAGCTACTTTGTGTTTGTAACAGCTGTGTAGGGTAGCTTTTCTCTTATTAATCTCTAAAGATAGTAACTATACTTCTTATTTAATTTTATACAATTGATTTTGAGTACTAGCTTACAATTCTTTGGTTTTGTTTGATACATTACTGAAAAGAACATTTCAAGAAATAACACAGTTTTCAGATGTGTTGGGGCTTACTATAGGCATTTGTAAAATCCGTACTTGATGTAAGTTTTTTTTAAAGGCATATAAGAAATCCTGAAGGGATTTTATGAAGAATAGTTCATTATACACAGCTAAATACAAAATACAAAGGAAAAAATAAATAAATGTGTTTGTCATGAAGATAGAATAAAACAGCTATGAGGTACAAACCTGACCTATCTTCTTAAAACTTATTCAATTATACTTACATGAAATCATGAGAAAATATTCCTGAGTGTCAGCATTATCCCACTTTTATTCCAACTTAGAGTGATATTAGTTGATGACTGATATGCAAAGATTGGAGTTGGATGAGCCTGCCTGTGCCTTATTCTATAGAATGAACTAAAATGTCATGGTTTTTCTCTTTAAGCAAAACAAACACTGCACAGTTTACATGGACCAACTCACTTTAGAGATGAAGGAAGGACACAAAGCACCATTACAACTTTTCCAGGGTGTACTTTTGGCCTAGAACGATTCTGTTTTCCCCTGCAGGATGTCTTATTATGGAAAGCATGTCCTCACTTGTGTTAGAATTTTAGTGAATCCCCCTTAACTCAGAATTCCTATTTGATTTGCACTTCACATGGAGTTTTTATGGAGATGAAATCCAATAACTTCTTTAATGCATTTGTCATGGTCAACAAATGGTACTATCTGAAACAGCTCTTCACCAAGAATCCATTTAACTGTGGCTGATGGTTATTTAAAGATCACTCTGCCTCACGTTTCAAATAGGAATGAGTATAGATAGCCTCTGCCCTTCAAGCTTTTCTGACAGCTACAGAAAAAAAAATAACAAAGGTAAGATTCCCTTTAAAGATGTCACTTTTAACTACATGCTCTTCCTGTCATTTCTCTCTCTGAGGCCCAGTGGAGCTTCATATATGGAGCGGAGGCAGATACTTGGAGCGTCCTCTTTTCTTCCACCCTCTGTTTTCCTTTGTATCTGGACCACTGGTTTCATTTGTTAATGTCAAATCTTTCCCATATATGTTTTCTCATATCTAAAAGCCTTTCTATAAATGAAAGGATACTGGCTACCTGTCTTAGGAGAGGCTAAAAGAATAAAACTTACATGAATGTATACATAAATAGTTTCATTTAACATGTTAAGAACTCTAGTGAAGCTACTAGACACTTGCCATTATAGTGTGTAAATCCCCAGGGGCCCTATTGACAAACTAGAGTAGTAAAATATAAACTGACTCCTTTACTGCTGTTGTTTTTCAAATGGAAGAGTGAGTTGTGAGTATGATTTACTTCGTGTTAAGTTTATGAGTAGATATCCTCAACCACTGCATAAACCTTGAAGAGCATATGTGCATTCAAATAATTGTCACCAACCAACTTAAAGTTTATTGAGTGATTTAATAACTGAAATGCCTTTTAAATACAGCATTTCATTGTTATACCTCCTTGCCACAGTTCTATCATACTTGTCTTGGCCTTCTGACAGTAGGAATTTTAATAAAACTAATGTAAATTTGGATAGTTAACATATGACAGTGATCAGAAACTATGTGATTCAGCTAACTCGCTCAACCTACTATTGATAAATTTGTTTCTTTCTTTTGAAACATGAGAATAATTTTCTTGCTCATATTATTTAATATGTTAAGATTTGGACTTTATAATCCTCCAGTAAACATTCAAAATATTTAATAGAAATAGATTAAGATTATTTACGTAATGGCTGGAAAGAAAATGGTTAAGAGCTCAATGGTTAAGAGCACTTGTTATCCTTTCGGAGGACAATTTTGTTTGCAGCACAAACATGGCAGCTCACTCTATGACTTCAGTTCCCAGGAGGCCAGTGACTTCTTCTGACCTCCACAGTCCCAAGTAATTACATGATGTCATATAAATGTGCAGGCAAAACACACAAACATTGGAAAACACCAATAAGGCTTTTTAAAAGATTAACTAAACAATTTGAGGATTCTATATCAATACCTATATCTGATATATAGTTATCAAAATTTACATTAAAAGGAACATATGAAAGTAAAAGGTAGGGGCTGGAGAGATGGCTCAGTGGTTAACAATATTGATTATTCTTCCAGATGACACAGGTTTGAGTCCCATCATATACATGGTAGATCCAAATATCTATAACTCTAGCTCCAGGATATCTAACTCCATCTTCTAGCTTCCACAGACATCAGGTACATGTGTGGTACATATACATACATGCAGACAAAAAGTCATGCTCATAAAATAAAAATAAATATAGAAAGAGACCGGAAAAAAAGAAAGACAGGTAAACAGACTGCAGGAGACAAAAATTGTAATGAGTGACTCTGATTCAAGTACTTAATATTCATGTATGAAAATGTCAAAATGAAAACTATTATTTGTTTCAATTAAGATTTACTAATAAGAATTTAAAGCATAATTACCAATCTATTGACGCGCTAGCCAAATATTTGTACACCCACAAAACAAAAAGAACTCCACACCTGACTCTTCAAGTCTCAGATCCTTGCCTCACATGTAAAGAGAGCCTGTGATAAAGTTGAGGGTTTTGAGATGCAGAGCTTAGTCCGGGTCATCTCGTTGAACCCAATGTTATTTCAAAGATCATTGTTAAGTCAAAGCATGTGCCACTGATGCGCAGTGAGAGAGAGGCCGCTGCCTCTTTGAGAAGGGAAGTCATAGCAGGGAATGCAGGCAGGCGCTAGAACCTTAAAACTGTGAGGGAGGAGGAGTGGGGCCTTTCCTAGAAAATTCATGAGAAACACAGTCCATGCTGTTGACAGTGAGGAAAGCTTCTAATTAGAAAAGGTGGTGCAAGAGGACAGAGGCCTTAGAGTTAGTTTAAGCAACATAGTGAGACAGTCTTAAAAATAACGACAAACAAAACATATTCTGCTATCAACACTTTGACTTTGGTCCCGTGAGACTCCTTTAAGACTCTCACTTGAAGCATTCCAAGAGACTGAATTTATGGTCATTTTTTTTTTATAATAGAGATGGAAAACCACTGAACCTCAAGGTAGATTCATTGCTGTATCTGTCTTTAAACAGTATGTTCCTTTTAAAAAAATTGATTCTTTTAGTTATATTTCAAGTGTTGTCCTCCATCCCAGTCTACCCCCTGCACCCCACCCTTTCCCCTCCCTTTGCCGCTAAGAGGGTGATCCCCACCCACCCACCTACCCCCTCTCACCCTCTAGTATTCCTCTACACCGGGGGAACAAGGCTCCACTGGACCAAGGGCCTTCACTCCCATTAGTGCAGAATAAGGCAGTCCTCTGCGACATATGTAGTTGGAGCTATGGACCCACCAACATATGCTCATTGGTTGGTGTTTAGTCCCTGGGAGCTCTGGCGGATCTGGCTAGTTGATACTGATGTTGTTCCTACAGGGTTGCAGTATCCTTTAGTTCCTTCAACCCTTCCCCTAACTCTTCCATTGGGGTTCCTGGACTCAGTCTGATAGTTGGCTGTGAGTATCTGCATCTGTTTTTGTCAGGTGCTGGCAAAACTCTTTAAAGATGGGTTTCATGTTCTTTCCTCTTCAGATTTTCTTTAATTTTTTACTCAGTATTTGATCATACTCTTTTCCCTCCCCCAAATCTTTCTAGATCCTCCCCACCTCCTTTATTTGCCCAACTTCATCCTTCTCACCTAATTCCATGTTTTTTCTTTCTCAAAAATAAAAAAAAATGGAAAAATCAAAAAATTCAAAACAAATTTTAAAAAATAGTTAAAACTAAATACACCCAAACAAAACAAAACAAAAAATATATATGAAAGGAAGGAAGGAAGGAAGGAAGGAAGGAAGGAAGGAAGGAAGGAAAGAATTTTGTGTTCTGGTCATGGAGTTTGCCCGAGAGCATGGGTGATAGTACCCAGTGACACTTTATTGGAGAAAACTGATATGCCTATTCTAGTCAAGTTTCAATTGTAAAGATCATTTTGTTTATGAGTGAGACTTGGTGTCAGCTTCCTCTTTTCAGTGCTGGGATTCTATATGCGTTGAACTTCTTCTGACATTGTATGTGTTGTTACACAGTCTCTGTAGGTTCATATATGTATCAGTTCTTTTCTGTCTAAACAATAATGTTTCTGTGGATCCATTTATCACTTTTGGCTCTTTCAGTCTTTCTACTTCCTCTTCTAAATAGATCTCTTAGCCTTGAGGGTAGAGGTTTAATAAAATAATCCCATTTCTGACTGAGTGCCACAAAGTATCTCACTCCCTCCACACTGCCTATTTGTGGATCTCTTTGTGACTTATCTACTGGTAGAAGAAAGTTCTCAAATGAGGACTGAAATACTATGCTACATGGGCACAACCCTATCCTAAAAGTAATTTTATTGCTGTGTTCCTTTAGCATAATAATAGCAGTGGGTTTTCTTCTATGCCCAGGACCTAGAACCTCAGCTTCTTGGCCAACTGGCACTGACACATGTGAACTCCATCTCATGGAGTGAGCCTTAAATTTAAAAAGGACAGCACAAGGGTGGGGTGGGGGACTTATTATCAGAAGCTTCAGGACCTTTTAGCCACATCTCTTTATTTCTTCAGGTCCCCAAAATAACCATGTCAAAGGTAGTTTCTCCATAAGTGCTAGTTGGATTTCTTTGGGAAATAATAATTAATACTTAAATTTAACAGAAAAAAGAACACTAATTATTTTTAAAAGTTTTCATTTAAGGTATCTCTAGAGAAAAGAATGATAAAATGTGATATTTTTGGATATTGTCCAGAATAAATAAATTTATGAACACAAATAAAAGTCATTGTGGGTAATTATAAATTAAGTGATTTTTTTTTGCTCAATATAATGCTACTTAAATTGTTTCAACATCTTCACAAGAAATTCATTAATTGACTTCTGCAAATTTTATACATGAACTATGTTCTGATGTATTTTTTCAGTAATGAGAGCAGTAATAAAGTAATTTATTGTTTATTTAAAATTTCATAATTGGTGGTTATTATTTGTAAACTATGGTATTGCACATTATTTTATTTATTTTTGTTGGAGTATCAAAAAGGAAATAATAGTTTGTTTATTAAAATATACTTATATGCTTCAAAGTGCTTCCCTTTTCATATGCCACATCTGTGACTATGCTCCTGAACCAGGCCATTATTCCACCTTTTTACTGTGCTCTTGCTGCTACACTGGACACACTTGCAGTTGGGTAGTCAGTCTTAAGCATCATTGAGTTCTTATCACTTGATCGAATTCCCATATTTTCATTAATTGCATTTTGGTATATATCAGGAAATTATAATCTGAAATTCAAATTGCTAAAAACTAGCTCAGAAGAAAAGTATCTAAATACTCTTTTTTACTTCCCAATCCTTTAAATCATGTTTCTATTTGTGGTTTCTGTACATCTAAACTTCAGTAAGAAGTTGTTCTTAGGGGGAACTGGGAAAAGGGAAAGCCTTTGGAATGTAAACAAAGAATATAGAAAATTAAAAAAAAGTTGTTCTTAGATCAATGCAGATTAGCCTAATGATAAGATTAATCACAAAAGACCTAATTTGTTGCTTAACAAAACAATTTGCTTCTTCAATAATTATAACAATCAAATGTATGTATTGTTTTGCTCAAAGCCTTTCTTTTCTATGTAGGTA
>OZ030007.1:46105950-46280950 GCA_964023405.1 Apodemus agrarius | reverse complement strand
CCGAACTAGAGAAGGAATGAAGAATCTGGAAGAATCACAGAGAGGTTAGGGAATCAGCTTGCCACCTGGAGGACCCCACCCAGAACACAAACATACACCAAGGAAGACGGAATACACAGCGAGGAATAACGGTCTGTTTAGAGCTCCTCTCCAGGTACTAACCCTACTGAACTCTCCCTTTCTACCATCAGCATTAGAAAGCCCTGTGCTGCAGCATCTGCTCTGAGACCCTGGGTCACACACCTGCCCATGACACGTCTGGTTGCACTAAATGGAACCTATCCTAAGTGAGGAGACCACCACCTCCAGCTTCCAGAGGGAATGTGATGCTAAGAGGTCACGAGTACAAAACTTTTCAATAAATACCTATTGTCCTTAATGAAGCTCAGTCTTTGGGTCCTTCAGATGCATTTGTGTCTGTTTTTCTCCTTTCTAACTCTCGAGGCTTCTTTCATTCTTAAAAATATTTGCGTTTGGGGGGAAAACGATACTGTCGCCTACCTGCCTTATCTTCTTGATAAGTCATCGCTGCTCAAATTTATTCATTGTTAACTCGTGAGTCATCTTTATTCCCTAGAAGAAGTGCTGTAGTCTACTACACACAAAGCCCTCACATTTGCTCTCTGGCTGCCTTAAGATTTCTGTTCCTTCTTTTCATCCCAATAGTTTTTCTTATGTTATATTGATAACAAGATTAAGTACCCTACCTTACTGGTTAATCTCCAATCCATGAATATGTCTACCTTTGTTTTTAATGGATTATATCTTGCTTAACTATCTCAGATTCTAAGGGCTCTCTCAGACAGAGTTGCTCAGACTCCCTAATCATTGATCCATCACGACCTAGCATACAGTTCTTGAAAAATAGGTGATGGATGAATAAATGGCTGATGTTTAAAGTAAATGTTTATTTTGGGAAACGACCAGAGGGAGAAAATGCATGTAAAGGAAAGAGAGACAGGAAGCATACACAGGAATGGGAAACAAAGGAGGAATCCTCCAATGGAAGGAAAGACGGAAGGCAGTCCAAATCACAGGCCTCAGAATCAGTCTGCTCATCAAATTCCACGCTGTGTGGTAGGGAATGGCCTTTAGACATTTGAGAGTACACCAGGCAGACCTAGATCCTCCAGACATGGGGAGTGTCGAGCCCCAGTCAAGACATGGAAACAAGCTGCATACTTGGTCAGAGAGTAAAGAATCAAGACACTTGGGTGTGGGAGATTATAAAGAGATTTCTAGGGCGGTGGTGGCGCACGCCTTTAATCCCAGTACTTGGAAGGCAGAGGCAGGCATATTTCTGAGTTCAAGGCCAGGCCTGGTCTACAGAGTGAGTTCCAGGACAGCCGGAGCAACACAGAGAAACCCTGTCTCGGAAAAAAAACAAAACAAAACAAAAAAACAACAACAACAAAGAGAGATTTCTATAGCAAAACTGCATTCTTCCCCACCCTCCATGATGACATTTGAACCCACAACCGGCAGATGAGAGAGCCTCAGTACAGATGGAAAGCAGAGCCTGTTGTTAATCAGCAATTAACAACGCTCACAAACAAGGCTTTAGACAGACAAGATCCGATTGGAGGGCGTGGGGAGCATCCGCCTGCTACCCTCTGAAGAATCTGACGCATAGGTTTTGGTCTATTAAACTACATGTTTATCTTCCTTCGAGGCAAAAAGGACCATCTGTTGCCATGCCCTTGTATTTAATTTCCATTGTGAATTCTCAGTTTCAACAGATGCCCGCGTCAAGGCAGAGAAAACAGAAAGTTAAAATCCAAGACAGCCAGGGAACCAACAAAACGTCCCCTTCCGAACTCAAGAAGAGGTGTCAGTGCCCTCTGTCCAGGACCTCTTGGTCTGACTTGCCTTCTCTCTTCCTTTCACTCTGTGCTGGGGTTTTTCTAACAATAAACCAACACCTTCCTCTCTCTTCTAACATTGTATCTTCTTAGAAAGGATAAGATACAGAAATGGCTAGGATACTGCAAATGGGTTTCTGGAAATTTCTACTGTCTGCTGGCTTGTGCAAAAAATGGATTTTGGGCTTGGATGGATCTACTTTTCCCTGGCTGAGTGATTTTTGAATAAGCTGTATCCCAGAGACTTTACGTAACTGATTTCATATTAACATACCTCATAGCACACACTAAATATTAAATATTAACGAGGTAAATAGTGACACTAAATTAAAAGCTCATAGAGTAGCTTTGAAATGTATGTCGGATTGTGTCACCAATACTTCTCAACTTCAGCTGGAAAGCCCAAACTCTAGCAATTCAAGATTTTGAAATAATGACCAGAGTGCCACCAGTCACATAGGGTTCTGTATCTCTGACACTTAGTCTTTTGGTTTTCTATCTCTTGATTATTTTAAGAATGTAACCACATTAAAATAGCACCCCTGGATACCACTCTAACTCCTAAATACCCCTTGTGGGAAAATCATGAACTCATTCAAAAGAAAAGATGTCTGGTTAGGCAGAACCAAGCTGTCTCATTGGCAAAATTCTATTCACCCCAGATCATTTTTTCTGCATGCGGGAGTTACAGTTGAATACCTTACCCTCTAATAAATGTCCACCAATCTTTGAAGGTGATAGATGTAATGATAATATAATTACCATAGTCATCCTCATACAAGGTACACAACAGAAATGCACTGTGTATCAGACTTAATTTCCTCAACCAAACAGAAAATAGGTCTATTCGAAACGAGCCAGACTGCAGCAAAAGCATCCTTTTATACTTGATCACCACCTTCTGAAGCCTGTCTCCCTACACTGACTGCCCCCTCTGACTCTACCGTTAGTCCAGCAACCACTCAGAGTCATCACAAACTGATAGATTACACAAGTCACTGGCACATTTACGAAATCAAGGTGCTCTCCTGTCTCGGGACTGCAGAGGTTTCTCAGAGTCCCACCCAACTCTCTGGCTCCTGCTCTCTGACCTTTTAAAGGTCAAATAATTCTCTGTGCTCCTGGCCACTGCAAGCTCAAATGGGTTGAAGAAGTTTGACCGTTAGAAAAATGGATTGTAGTAGAGATCCCTCCCACGTGACTTGCCTCTCCTGTGTCCTGCTGATACTAAGCACATTTAAGCTTCATAGAAACATGCTCCTAAAATCCCACTACATAATTAGCCACACAAAAAACTTTAAATTAACACTTCAACCCCTAATGTTCTGACCCACCAAGAGCTCTGAGTTCCTCGCTCCTTCAGACATGAACCATTAAGTCCAATTGCTTCCATTTATTAAGACTGAGTGCTGGGTAGTGCTGACAAAGCACAAGTCTTAAACAGTGTGGAATATAAAGCAAGTCTACTGGGCATGGCAGTGCTTGCTCATGACTCCGGCAATTCAGCATCTGGGACAAGAGATTTGTGAATGTGTGTTTGTGTGTGTGTGTGTGTGTGTGTGTGTGTGTGTGTTGAAATGGGCCTGTGGGTAAAGGCCATTGCTGCCAAGCCTCATGACTTGAGTTCAGTTCCCTGAGCACACACAGTGATAAAATAACTATGTCCCTAGAGTTTGCTTCTGACCTCTGCACATGCCCCATAACTCAGATGCATTGGCACACACACACACACACACACACACACACACAGCACCATTTTAAAAGTATGTATAACAGGACTAAAACTATGTCACTTTGAGGATCCTAAGAATAATACAAGTGGGTTTTCTCAAAAATTTAATTCAGATCAGTCAAGACTCCTAGTGTTAGTGACAGTCAGTGTTGACTACCAACCTGACTAATCGAGACTCACTTATGAGACCAGCTTCTGGAAATCCATGTGAGATATTATCTAGGTTGGGCTGACTGCTCAGCCTGCCAGTGAGAGATTAGCTTGCTAAGGTTAATTAAGGTGAGATGACCTCTAATTGTGGGTGACACCATTCCATGGTCATGGTTGAGTCATGGACGGCATAGAAAGGAGAAATCTAGTTAAGATGGCATTAATCCACCTCGGATTTCTGAAGACTTAGTATGACCAGCTGCCTCAAGCTAGTTATCTCTCCTCCACTATGGACTGTATCCACAACTGTGAGTTTAATTGTTTGATTTCTCAAAACATGGAGGGCTAAGGAGTCCATGATAAGGCCGCTGCAGGTTGTGTATCTGCTGATGACTGCTCACTGCATCCAAGATGTCATCCTGCCACTGTGTCCTCATACCCTAGAGTAAGAACAAGAGAAAGGTTGTTCCCTTGGAAGGAAACCTTAAGACACCACACTCTCTGTGAGGAAAAAAAGTCCTGGATACTTCTTTATGGTCCAAAGGGCTACATTCCTAACATCAGCACCATGCAGATGGAGTTTGATGCTGAACTGTGGGAAGGATATGACTTTCAAACTGTAACACACAGGAAGCAACATTTCTAACCTTCCGATAACTCAGATAATCACAGTAGCATTTATACTGTTTATATAGGAGTCAGCCATTGGCCTCTGTTGTGTTTATTCTTCTCCAAAGCACAGCAGAAAGTGAGTATGTCTCAGAGGAGAGCAAAGGAAAAGTAAAGGGTTTCTCACTAGAGCCCACACTTGGGACTAATGGTTTTTGGGTTTTTTTTTGTTTGTTTGTTTACATTGCTAGATTCCTCTCTTCCAAACCTAACATGCGGGTTCGGGCTTGTATGTTCTGGCTTCTCCTCCAAGTTCTGCTTTCAGATTGTCTTCCTTCTCTGGCGTTCCCCTCGCTCCTGTGGACCCAGCTTCCTTTCGGAAGGACCCAGACCTTCCTTCAGCCTCTCATAGCATCTGGTCGCAAGCAAGCAGAACTCCTAAATGTACAAGGACCTGCTTGCCTAACTCTTCCCATTCCTCTGAGATGCTTGTCCCATTGGACAACCCCGTGTGGAGTTCTACCAGTTTTGCAGTTTAAGAAGACTGTAGGATAGGCAGTGAGGATTAAGTGGGGGGTGGGGGCTATGGCTAGGACAGACCTTTGAAGATAGGGTCAGTGGGACATTCTCTCCTTATTCCTCCTCTCTCTTGGCTTCCCTCTGATCCCACCAGGACTTGGACAGCTTCTCATCGTGACCGCACGGTTTCACCAACAAGCATCTTTTCTTCCTTTTGTTTAGAAGACATTCAGGAAGCGCTGGGCTTCCACAGTCCCCACTCAGGCAAGTGGGGACAAAAATCCTGAGATTTTAGTGTTCTAGCTTGGTACAAGATCAAGGAGTACCTGCAGGCATGGGCATATAGCACATCGGTAGAGCACTTGGCCTAGTATATGCAAAGCCCAATGCCTCACAACGGAAACATACATATGTATTGTCCCAGAGACAACTTGATATTTGGAAGCAGGGCCTTGCTTTGTAGCCAAAGCTGGCACTGAATTCACAGCAGTCCTCCGTTCTCAGCTTTTTGAACTCTGGAATTACATGTGTGCATCACCCTGGCTGACAGATGTTGTTAAATACATTGAATAAACTGTGACATGTTCTTATGATTTTACACTCGGTTACACAGAGCCATTGCCATGCAAGCTGTACAATGTAGTGTGAGCGTACTCAACCCCATCCCTCACTCCTCCTCCTCACCTTTGCCCTCTAATCTCTCCCGGGACCCTTTGAAGTTTCCTTAGGGTTGACCCGTCGCAGGGTGACTCGTGGGTACCGGCACAATGGGGCTGCTGCTTCTGGGCGTGCGTGGTTCTCAGCAAGGAATGCTCCTCGTAGTCACCTGCAGAACTTCAGATGTCTCAGCTCCATCGCAGGTTTCTTAAATCATAGTCTCAAAGGTTGGGGGAACGGTGCATGCCAGAAGTACCACAGGTAATTCTGCTCAATAACCCCCAAACAGAAAGCTATTTTCTAATGGCTTTTAATGAGCAGAAGTCAGACGACTGCACTCAGGGTACTTATGTCCAAGATGCATCCCCACCGGTTGATATATATTATATATATATATATATATATATATATATATACACGTATATATATATATATATACGTGTATATATATATATATATATATATATATATATATATATATATCAGAGTAACCATTAAGCCCCTAGAACAACTCTGGTATGAGTTAAAGAGAACCTAACAATGTCTGTTCTGCCTCCTCTGTGATGTTTATGCAAGCCCAGCAAATGGTAGTCAAGAGCCCTCCACAGCCTCCAGAGCCTTACAGCTATGGCCAGGTGTAAATCTGACCTTCCTCAGGACCTGGCTCTTACAGCAAGGACTTGGGGGTCTTCTTGATCTAGCATCTCAAGGACTCCTGTCTTACCCTCTGTCTCTGTTTGGCCTCAACTCTTCAAGTTACAAGGAAGAAATGCCTTCGGTTCTCCTCAAGAAACCAGTGTGTTTTAAGACACAGATGTGGAGTATAGAATTGAGTCTGTGATCGGAAGACATATGCCTGAGACTGAAGTTTTATCTCAGGATGCAGTCAGAGCCCAGCCGTAAACACCTCGGGTTTGGGTAGACACTGGGTCACTTCATCTCCTGAATGTGCTGCCTGCAGCCTGGATCTCTATTGCTGACCCATTCTTTACTGCTTCCGCCCTCTCCCCTAAACCCAAAGTAGATATTTTTTCCTAAGCTTTCCGAGACATCCGGGTTTGTCGGCAATGGCTGAGAGAATCACTCAAGGAAAATCAATCAGATCAGCTTTTACTGGCTGTCCGGTTGTGCAAATGACTGTCCTTTCTTTGGACTTAGGAATAGCTAAGAGCTCAAGTGGCTATGTCAATATAATACTCCTTTGTCCCCAAGCTGCACCGAGCCCTCATTTGTATTGTGCTGAAAAGCAAGCTTTCTCCACATGACTTGAATTCCTAGGGCATCTCCCTTTACCTGGGTCACCAGGCATTCCCTCAAGAGAGGCTGCTGTCAATCAGGTTAGGTCTGTTCCCAGGTGTTGAAGTTGCTGTTCCTTTCTCTACCACGTGGTGGCACTATTCCCTGGCCGCTTCTCGCCTGTACCTGGATACAGAAATGAAACTTCTGTCTACGACTCTAATCTTGTGATGAATCCACCCAATATCATCTTCTAATGGTAGTCTTTTCTCTGATTGTCTCCCTCTTCCCGACTTCTGTATCTGAATAAGAGACTGTTTAAGAATAGTTAGACTCGTCCACCTGTATTAAAAAGAACCTTCTCCACAAAGATCATAAACCAGGACCAAGAACAGGGCTCTTTCCCTCACTGTAAGGCCTCGAAGAAAAGACCGGTTTCCTGGTGATAACCTTAGTCTATGCTCATGTTCGCATCTCCCCCCTGCTCAGGAAGCACCCAGATAAATCAGATGGAACCATTGATGTCTTCATTCCAGCAGGTGTCCCTATGGGTTTCAGGGCCACCTTTCTAGGCATGAGACCAGACTGTGGGAACATACTTGCAGCTGAATTCTTAGGCCATCTCTGCTGGGTACAGATCAGTTTCTTCCAGTAAGTTTCAGTGTTCTCACCTACAGGATGGGGATAACAACGCTTAACTGAAAGGCTGGCTGGGATGTTTAGACAAAGCTTCTTACATCACACTTGATGCACAGAGAAGGTCCAAACTTGCCAGCTCTTTCGGGAAAGGAGTCCTGAGAATTGAGATCTCTGTAGGGATGTTATGCTTGGGATGCAAATGGCCTTCCCAGAGTTCTGGCAGTGGAAAAAAGACTGCTCTCCCAGGAAAAAGACAACTTTCCTCTTCTGATAACGGACACACAGCAGAAGCTACATATATATTCTCCCTGCTTCATGGGGGTGGTGAGTGTGTATCTGTGTGTCCACGTGGTGGGGGGGGGGATGTCTCTCTGTGTGTCTGTATAGGTGGTGTGTGTATGCCTGTGTGTGTCTGTGAGTGTGCCTGTGTGTGTGTTGTGTGTCTGGCTGTTGTGTGTGGATGTATGTGTGTACATAGATGTGTGTGTGTATATCTGTGTGTCTGTGCATGTGGTGTGTGTCTATCTGTGTGTATATGTATGTGCGTACATAGGTGTCTATGTGTGTGTGTGTCTGTCTGTACATAGGTGTATAGGTGTGTCTATGTGTGTGCATATGTGTGTGTCTGTGTGTGGATGTGTGTGTCTGCGTGGATGTGTGTATCTGTATGGATGTGTGTATCTGTGTGAATGTGTGTGTGTCTTTCTTATAAATTATAGCACTTCTGTAGCTAAGACAGAGATTACTTTTTACTCCACGGTTTTGACCAAAACTAATTGTTTATTTTTCCATTTACATATTTATTATATTTTTCCTTAAGGTGGGTAAGTGTTCAGAGCGGGAGCCAAGCCTTATATCTGAAGGCTCACACATAACACACTGTCTTATCTCTTGCCAACACCCTCACGCCTTTGTTCTAAAACCTGTAATTGCCCAGGCTCCAGGACCCTCCAATGGCTACACTTTCGTATATAACTATTTGCCTATTGAAATCGTGATTGTCAACATAATACACAGAAGGCATATTCTTTCCTGCAGGATCATAAGGGTGGGGGTAAAATCTACTGAGTATTTTTAAATTCAAATTTAAGTATCAAGACCTAGTGTTATTTAGACTAGTAGGTTAGGTTTGGGAGGACATCTCATGTAGAGACCCAGGATCCTTCAAGGCTGTCAATCATCCATCCCTAGAGTCTCCCAGTTACCTTTAGTCCAGTTGCCTCCCACTGTATCTGCATTGCAGCCGAGAAAGAAAGGAAAAGAGCCGGGTGGAACAAGCCACCTCCCCTTAAGGACTCACAGAAGTCTCCAGGTCCCATTTCCCTCATATTTGTAACGCAGTAGCAGCCAGATCCAAAGATGCTAGGTGGCCAGGGAGGCTGCTGGGTATCCAGCTAGAAATGCTACTAGTTCGAAAGAAGGGGAGAAGAGTGTTGCTGGGAAGTGACAGTTCTAGCCTGTGGCTCGATAATCGGGAGGTTTGCGACCAACAGGGATATCTAAGCCAATAATCCATGTAAACTGAAACCCACTGAAGCTGCAAATAACAAGCTACTCTTTTCAAACAAATCCATAAAGAAAATAAACATCAGCCCCGATGCATACATAAATGACAAAGAGCTTCAGCTAAATCAAGAGATTATAGCCATCTAAGAAAACATTAAATGTTTTATTCCACAAAATCACCAATTTTTAAAGCTGGTAGGGATCTTCAAGGTGATTTATCCTGAGATCCTGTTATTCCAAGAATTCCCTCTACAGTCACCTCAAGTAAAACTACTGCATCTCTGCCCAAATGCTTTGAAGTTATGGTGTCTGTGCCTTGAGGATCTGGAGCTGGTGGGGGCTGTGGACTGTAAGAGCAGTATCCAGGGTTCAGTGCCTGCCCTCAGGAAACAAGGCCATGAGCCAGTGCAAGGTTCAAAAGCCCCAATTCCAGAGCGCTCTTAAGTCAAGTTGTGGTCAAGGGTGTAGCAATGCCGTTGATTCAGGCCTAGATGTGCTTCTATCGAGAGGACATGTTCTTCCTGCAATGACTATTAGTTCAACCAATATACTGGTGTATGGTATATTAGTTTCAAAAGCCTCAGAACATGCAATGTCCCAGAAGCCTGAACCTGGAAAAGGGTAGCCCCAGACAAGACTGATTGAAAGAGCTCCCATGACAGACGCTTGGGTGATGAGAGTGAACATCCATCAGCAGACATCTAAGGGAAAAGGTCAAAACTATAGATATTTAATTAGCTTTACAGAGTTGCATTTGAAATAGTGAACTATGAGAAATAAAGAGAAGCTAGGAAAGAATCTTGCTTTTAAAGAATAAAGACAGAGTCGGGCCGGTGGTGGCGCATGCCTTTAATCCCAGCACTTGGGAGGCAGAGGCAGGCGGATTTCTGAGTTCGAGGCCAGCCTGGTCTACAGAGTGAGTTCCAGGACAGCCAGGGCTACACAGAGAAACCCTGTCTCGAAAAAAAAACCAAAGAAACAAACAAAAAAAAAAGAATAAAGACAGAAATGCCAGAAAAGGAGGCATTGATAAATGCTTTATAAATGACTAAATAAGGAAAGAAAATGAGGAGGAAGAACGGGGAAGAATAGAAAGAGGTAAATAAGAGGAAGCACAAGTGTTGGGAATATGAGGTCTATGTGCGTCAGCTTTCTATTACTGTATCAAAATACCGGAGACAATCAACCTTTGAAGTATATGATGAGCAAGGATATAAAAAGTGGTAACTACCCACTCAGCATGTACAAATTTACAGGTTCAATTAACCGTACTGCAATAATTAAGAAAGAGTGAACATTTACTTAGGAATTAACACTTTAGAGGCTCCATTCCATAGTCTGTTGGCCCTATTGCCTTTGAGTCTGTGGTGAGGCAGTACATGACAGCAGTGGAGCCTGAATGGAGCAAGTGGTTCAGCTTGTAGCAGCTAGGAAGCCAAGAGAGGAAGTAACAGAGTCCTTTCTTTCCTCCCCTCCAGGACATAGTGACCAGACTTCTCTGTAGGTCCTACCTCCTAAAGCTCCCACCACCTCTCAAAAACACCACACTGGAGATCAGAATTTTAACACATTGAGGACTTTTGAGGATACTCAAGATCCAAAATCTCCAGCAAAATCTGTGGAAACAGTCTCTTTAAACCTTCTGTTCAGTCGGAGCCCAAGACAATATCCCTGAAGTCCTAGAACTGAGATGATTTCCCTTCATTCTCTGTGTTCTAAGGATGTGGCTCTGGAATGTCTAATACACTACCTACCCATGAGCCAAATAAGCCAGATAGCAAACACAAAAGCTAATAAAGCCCAAAGTGAAAAATGATACCAACATTAGTGAAAATATGAATTTTCACAGTAGCCCTCTTTGTGGGGCAAAGTTCTCCCTGAGGACTACCTGCAAGATACTCCCTGAGAGCCAGGCTAGACTAAAGTCTGCATTTCAGCCACATGAGAAGTCAGTGTTACTAAAGAATGCTTCTGAATTGTAGAGGAGCTGTTTAAGACAAGGAATGACACACCCTTCCTAAGACAGTACAAGAACAAACAACAGTCACCAGCAGAAGACATCAGTACCCAAAAGAATAGGATGCTCTCAAGGCTGCTCACAGTGGAAATGATGCCTTCACGACTGAAGAAGATGACAACAGAGTATCAAGAATAGAAGCAAGAAAAGACGTGATGAAAGATGGCACCTCGGGGGCATGCTGTTTGAACAGCTAATGGGACTCATGACAACCAGAACAAAATCCCTGCAACATTAAAGCATTCCCTGAAAATGTCCCCATCCACCCTCCCAGAAAAAAAAAATTGAGTAAGAAAACTCAACACAACTGGGATTTCTACACAAGAGCCATGCATGGCAGATATTAAAGTTACTCTTCTGAGCACACCAAGGAAGATTTGGGATATACAAATAACACAGATGTGCAAATGGTGTCCCAAGATTTAGACAGAATGGGAAGGTGAAGACCTTGACCATGTCATGAGAAAGTGTAGCTGCTTTTATTGGTAACCTTTAAGATTGTCACTGGGGAAATAACAGGGCAGAAACTATTTAAGGGAGTTAAGAGGTGAGTTGATGTTGAAGAGGCATTGGCAACAAGATCTGGGTGTGCTCTCTAGAGAGTCTCCATTTAGAGGCAAAGGAGCTAGAATCAGTAGAATGAGTAAACAGAAGAGACTGCCATCAGCACAGAGAATGAACTGTTAGACCCTTGAAATGGGGAGACCCCCACGAAATGGGGAAACCCCGCACTCAAGTCTCAGGATAAAGCGACGCCCAAAGAATCAGCCAAAGACCGTCTCGCTGCAAGCACACGAGGCCTTTATTGGGGTTCCAGTGCACTGGGATCGATTCGTAACCATGTAGGGTCAGAGATCGATGCCATGTGTCCGGCGCGAAGAGTATTTGAAACCAAAAAAAAAAAAAATCGCAGAAGGGGGAGGGGTTGGGGAATTCAGATAGGGAAGTTACACTTAGATCATGAAGCAATTCGTCCCTGAGGACCGGGTGTAACTGCATTCCGCAAGAAGGAATAACTGCTTTCCGCAATAAGTTGGGCAAACATCAACTATCTATAGAATGCAGATTAACCTTTGCGGTTAGCTAGTTCCTGGAATAGGGTCAGGGAGGATAGGAATTACAGAATTACAAAATGGTGGCGCTTTGGCCTTCTAAAGCAGGATTTTCTGGGGGTAAATAAAATTTCAAGGCAGGATCTTTCAGAACCAGGAGTTAGCAGTGAGATGCAATGATCCAGTAGAGAAGATTAGGCTCAACCTCTTCAGTCAAGTCTGAAATTTAGTCCTGACTGTCCTCTAGGAACTGGATCCCCAAGCCTCCAGATATCATAAGCACATGAGACTGCTTCTCATAATGACAAAGATTTATGGGTGTGAAGGCAGGGGTAAGGGAAAGGAAAAGATGGGACTAGAAATGAGAGATGCACAGCACACAGTAGGCTCTTTAACCTGGGTGTCAAGGGGAAGGGGTGGGGGGAGACTGAAATCAGTGTATCTTAGGACAAGGGACTGCTTTGCCTCATGAGCCCTGAACAACAGAACAGATGGAGTTTGTATGTCCCTGGCTCTCTTCTGGGTGAGCAGGTCCACACCGAAGCCCCCCAAAAGGCTCCACCACCTCGTCTTCAGAGGTCCTAGAAATAAAATATTAAATGTGAGGTGATTGGAGGCTGGGCAACAATCAACAGATGACTGGAAAATATATATGGCATATCATTCAGTCTTGAAAAGGAAGTTAGCTTGGTATGTGTCACCACACTGGGGAGCCTGAGAGACATGCTGAATAAGAAACCAAACACAAAAAGGGAAGTGTATCCTTATTTCACATATATGAAGTGCCTGTAACATAAATGCATAGATGCTTAAAGGGAATTAAAGATTTCTGGGAGCTGGAGAAAGATTAGGGAATTATATTTCATAGTTGTGGGTTACTGCTGATAATGAAAATATTTTGGAAATAACGATGATCGCTCACAACACTGTGATTATAATCAGTTCCACTAAAATATACACTTAAATGTCTTAATTGACAGGCTTTAATGATATAGAAGCATAAAGTATTCCTGTCCTCATATATTAAATCATGATCAAATTGTCTTTTATTTTTTTCTTAATGGGTGGAACTAAAAAATATTCAACCAAATGAGGTCACTCGGGCTCTAAAAGACATGTTCTCTCTGATATGAGGACTCTAGCTTTGAATTCTTAGATTTACCTGTTTGGTTTGGAATGCCTGTAGAGGCCAGGAATCCAGAAGAGCCCATGGAGGCGTGGGAGAGGAAGAGGCTCTCGGGAGTCGGGGGAAAATCGAAAGGCAGACATGATGCAAAAGAAGAGAGTACTGGGGTGGTACGGTTAAAGCAGAGATTGGAGCAGACAAGGGGGGCAGTGGTTAAAGCAGAGATTGGGGCAGACAGGTAGAAAAGAAGAAAGGGAGAAGGGGGCTAACCAAAATTAAGAATGTATTTTAAAAGCCATATGAAAACCCACTACTTTGTAAGCTAATTAAATGCATATTTCAATTGCATTAGTTTGAGAATCCCATAAGAGTGCTGTATCTACATCAACTGTACGTCCCCTCTCTCCACAACTCCTCCTGTGTCCCCCAACTCCCTCTCAGATTCATGATCTCCTCTTTAATGACCATTGTTACACACATAATGCCACTCTCCGAGTTCATGAGATACTAAATGAAAATCCCAACGTCAGGCACACGCATCTCCCTATGTATTGTTAGCCAGGTCGGCTCCAGGACCCCGAAACAATCGCCCGTGCTCTCAGTAGTTCACCAGAACTAAATGATCACACCCTATTGCTGAAGACACAGGACATTTTGATTGCAGGAAATAAACAAAGCTAGAACTGAGCTGTAAACTCGCTCCCTGCTGGCTAGTTTCCATAGTACCGGGAGAGGCTATGCAGACAGCTGTATAGGAAGAGTCCACAGCGCTCTTAGGTAATGTGTGCCAAATGATGATGTAACAGTGTCATCAATGCTACGGGAATAACCAGCTACTTTCAGATTTGATCTGAGAACTTATCCATTAAATAAGAAGAATCTATGCATGATATTGTAACTCTAGTAAAAAGCCCATGACTAGAGAGGTCATGGGCCCTGGGAAGAAACAACTGCTGTTTTTTTGTTTGTTTGTTTGTTTGTTTGTTTGTTTTGTTTTGTTTTGTTTGCTAAATGGACCTGTTTTCAGAGTGCTTTCTAAATGTTTAAGTTTATTCCCAGGTATAAGAGCTGCAGAGAAACTTCTATTTTCAGTATGTGTCTATTACATAATCTATAGATTATATCATATAAAACATGTGATATCACACAGAGCATAAACAACGCACAGGCATACATTCCAAAACCAAATAGGATGATACAAGATGAAAGTAACAGTACCAGAGGTAACTGTAGAATCGAAGTGAGATCCTTTTACTCTGAGTTGAAACGATGTTGCAAAAGATGGACGAATAGGAAACATCTTGAGTCTGGAATGAAGTAACCTAAGAGCCAGGTGTGGTAGGGCACACCTGTGACCTCAGCACTCTGGAAGCCGAGGCGGGATGGCCTAGACTTGGAAAGTAGCCTGGGTTATATATTATATATATATATATATATATATATATATATATATATATATATCAAAAACCAAAAATCAAAACAAAAAAACAGAAAAGGTGTTGGTGGTGGGAGAGGAGGAGGAAGAAGAAAGGAGGGTTACGTGGTTTCAGTCATCAATTAAGTTTTATTCTATTGGTATCACTGTTCGGGTTAGATGCTTCCTTTCTGTCTTGATTTCTAATAGTAACTGGGCAATGGACAATGCGTGTGTAACATCTTAGGAACTACAGGAAAAGAAAAAGAAGTGTGTGTGATAGCCTATGTCTTGAACATCTCAATGGCTAGGGAAGGAGGAAGAGCAGAGAACGACCCTCCACCCATCTGATAAACACAGTCCTAAGATGTGAATGCACTGCTGGGTAGGCATAAAGAAAGGAACAGCCAGCTCTGTCTAAAGGAATCTGATCCATCTTCTCGAAGAAAACCTTGCCTGGGCTTTGAGTCCTGAAGAGGAACATGATCAGCAGAATAGGAGATGGATGCAGAAAGCAAGAAGAGCCTTTGGGAGGGTAAAGAACTAAATGTGTGGTGTGTTCCAACCAGAGTAAAGAAGGCCTTAAGGTAGCGAAATCACGGGTTTATGTAGTGTGCTAAAAGGCAACTATTTACTGAGAAAGACAGGAACAGGCTGTGGAGGACTTTGCAGTTCCAATTAGAGCAACTCAGAGAGCTGTGAACGTCAAAGAGTCAGGAAGATTCTAATTCAGCCGAGAGCACAGATCTCTGTCACTGAGTGGCAGGCAGAGCCTCACCACAGCGTTATCACAGTAGTCTGGAGGCAAAGAAACCGAAAGCACCAAGGTTTACAGCAAAGACTGTAGCAGGAGACTGGCAAGCCGGTCTCCTCACTAAATCACAGAGAAAACTCTTCTGGAGGAGAGGGGAGTTTACCAAAATCAGTGGTTTTGACTAGAGTGTTGGGAGAATGAAATATTCAGTAGGCAGTTGAATCAGTATCATTAGGCAAAGATACCTTAATAAATCCAAGATGAATGATATCACAGATGCTATGCTCATCCCCCAGTTGGTAACTTTTCCAAAACAAGGATGAGCTTGGTTTGTTATGAATCACTTTTAGTGATGTGGATGTCATGAAAACGGACGCAGCAGCGGGTGGAGACAATGGATGTCAACGAATGACCAACACTTCATTTTCTCAGTGTTTGAAAACCATCTGTTTAACAATCTGTTTAATAATAATAATAAACTGCAGGCCCGATAGAATGTAATTCTTATGAAGTCTTGTCCGGACTTTTGGAACACTGATGCGAGGCTTTAACCGTCTTCACTTTGTTGTTTCCACTTTCCTCCAAAGATGGCGGCTGACGATCTGTTTTCCCATTTGCATAGCCTTTCACAGTCCAGAGGGATCCTTCCCAGACTGAGATCTGAGCATTTTGAAAACAATTGGAACAACAACAATAACACACACACACACACACACACACACACACACACACACACGCAGAACTGACTTGGTGAGGATCGTAATGTTGCTAGTTTCCAATTTCAAACTGATTTTTTTTTCCTGTGGGCAATGAATATGCAAACAAAACAGGACCGACCGACCGAGATGCTCTGCATTCTTTTTATTGTCCACAGTCAGCACTATACCATCTGTTTCAAGAGACAGGCTACAGGGAGGTCAAGTGCAGCCCTTGTGTTTTTGTCTCCAACACATTCAATCAAAACCGAAGCTTGGCCTCTGACCCCTTGGCATCTGGGGGAGTCTCGGGGCATTCCTGCCTACTGCTTTGCCAGCATGTGACTTACTGATTTATGCCATTGTTCTATTCATTCGTGGCTGTGCATCCCTCCCTCGATGCCTGTGAATATGCTGCCTGCAAACCTTCCAGTGAGTTTCTCTTTACACCCTTTTAGGAGTCAGCCGTTATTTCAACATCAGGATTATGGTCCCACTATGTCTCTCCCAGCTAGAGTTTTTCTGATGTTTGTACTCATACCTATTTTCTCTCCCCAATTTTCAATCTGAGTCCCCTAAATCTAGTGGATACATCTAGCAGCAGTGACTGGCATTCTTGACTACCCCAAAACTCTGCAATGACAGGATGAGTTCTTTAAAGGTCCTGTCGCTGCTGCTTTTCTTTTATTGTCTCCTCTTTGTTCATCATTATGAACTCCAAGGACGCGGGGCATTGCATCTTCAGACTTCTGCAAGCTGAAACTATTGCAAGACACAAGGTTTTAAGTCTATTGTTGGACTAAAACTCTCAGTGGATGCACAGAAATTCCTCACACCAAATCAATATGCTATTTCTATGCCTTCTTCAAAGTTTCAATTAAGAATTTATCAGTAGGTTTCCATTATCTGTTATCCTTACAAAAGGTCACATAGTATTTATTAACTAATTTAGCATATATAGTAGATGCTTTAAATAAGAGTAATTTAAGGATGGCAAGATCACACTCATGATGTGTGTGTGTGTGATGTGTGTGTGTGTGTGTGTGTGTGTGTGTGTATCAATTTATGCCATCTGTATGGCATAACATTTCGATATATATAGATAGATATAGATATAGATATAGATATAGATATAGATATAGATATAGATAGATAGATATATAGATAGATATATACTCACACAGATCTCTGTATGTATAGATACATAGATAGATAGATAGATAGATAGATAGATAGATAGATAGAGATAGATAAAGAAAGATATCTTTCTCAATGATAATAAGTCAAAATTAACAATTAACTTAAAATAATTTTTAACAGAAATTAACTTCCCCACAGCTCTGGAGAATGGAAGTCTGCTATCAAAGAGTTAGGGTTGGTTTCTTCTGGAGGTTATGAGAAGTTTTGGTCCAGGCCTCTCTTGACATAGATGATCATCTTCTCCACATGTCTTCATGTGGTCTACTTCTGTATGCATCTGTGAATATGGTTTCTCTTTCTATTAGGATTCCAGTCTGGATCATGCCCCCACCTTAATGATCTAATTTTAAATTAACTACCTATATATAAAAATCTATCCGTAGTTTGTCTCTGATCAATTTCTGGAGTTAGAAACCTTGAGAGGGGACACAATTTAGACTAAAGACTACTAAGTGAATATATGCTATAAGATAAGCATTGCTTTTGACCCTGAAAATATGAGTGACTAAGATGAAGCCCATAGACACATGGAGTTTACTTATACCCTGATATACAACATGGCCATAAGTCTAAAACACTAAACAGTAAATATATGTTATGACACCAGTTGAAGTCTCAGTAGAAAGAAGTCAAGGATAGGCAATATGGCATAGGTCTGTAGTTATACAAAGTGTCACTCAGAAACAGATGCAGAAACAAAGACAGGGAAAAGCCATTACAAAGAGAGCTTATGAGAGGATACTGGTGAGAGGGCAGCCTAGTTGCAGCAGAAGATCCCAGCATATTGAAGATACCATTACTATGGGATGACCTCGGAGAACAGCGGAAATGGTAGAGTGGTGTCAGCTGGAGCCTAGAATGCCACTGAAGGCAGAGCTGGAGAAGTGACACAGGTCCCTTGGAGGAGCCCAGAAGATCGTATGTAGATCCCAGACAATGGAACAAGTTGCTGTGAAGTGGAAGTTGCTTTAGATACACCAAGGTGTTAGAGATGCCAGAGCCATGGGATTCCTGCCAACGAGAGCTGCTAGCAGGGATGAGAAGGAGCCTAAGAGAAAGAATAATGTTGCAATCAACAAAGCTGAGAAAAAGCTGGACATCAGACATGGGAATGCAGAGTTTGGAGCTTGCCCAGCTGGATTTTGGTCTTGCTTTGATCCAGTACTTTCTCACTATGACGTTTTGGAATGACAATCTATATCCTGTGACATTGGAAATATGTGATCTGCTTTTTAATTTTGATTTTATAGGGAATTACAGTTAAGAGATTGCATGAATCTCCAAACAGACTTTGAACTTTCAAACATTGTTGAGACTGCAATAGGCTATGGGGACTTTTAAAGTTGGAATAAATGCATTTCGCATTATATTATGGCTACAAGACTGGAGACTACAGGAGTATGGTTTTCAATAGGTTTGGCCTATATAGATTCATGTTTTAATGCTTGGCCATAAGGAGTGGCACTATTAGGAGGTGTGGCGTCATTGGAATAGGTGTGGCCTTGTTGGAGGAAGTGTGTCACTGTATAGGTGGGCATTGATGTCTCCTATGCTCAAGCTCCACCCAGTGTGGAATCAGAGTCTCCTCCTGGCTGACTAAAGAAGATCGTTTCCTCCTGTCTGCCTTCAGATCAAGATGTAGAATTCTCAGCTCCTTTTCCAGCACCATGTCTGGCTGCCATGCTTCCTACCATAATGATAATGCTCTGGACCTTTGAAATTATAACAGCCCCAATTAAATGTTTTGCTCTTTTTTAAATAAAATTTACCTTGGTCATGGTGTCTCTTCACAGGAATAAAACCCTAACTAAGACATTCTCTTAGAAGATATAATAAGAAAGCTGAGAAATCATTTCCCAGAGTTTGTGGACATGATAGTTCATCCCTTTCCTTCACTGATAATTAGTGTAATATTTCCACATCCTTCGTCTTTGATTTGACTTCATCTGCTTAGTCTAGCTCACTGTTGATGATGTTCACCGCTTTCTGCTGATGTCCACTGCTTTCACTGTTGCTGATGTCTACTGCTTTCTACATGAACAGACACCACACAAATTGCAACAGAGAGAAACATGAAAAAGAAATAGGCCAATATGATTCCTCCCAGAGACTATAACTTCTCAACTACTGAGAACAAAGATAGCAGAATAAATAAAATGTCAGATTCAGAATTCAACTTTGTTTATGAAAATGATCAATGATCCCAAAGAAGACACAGAAAAGCAGATGAGCGAAGTGGAAAAATTCACCTAGGACTTAGAAGGGAAAATCAACAATGTACAACATGATGCCAGAAAGCGGGTGGGGGATAAGCAAGGAATATGAAAATCTGCAAAATGTTGGAAATAAAAAACTCAGTGAATCAAGCTTTAAAAGCACAGTAGAAATCAGTGAACATCATCAACAGTGGGCCAGACTTAGCAGAAGAAGTCAAATTAAAGATGAAGAACATGGAAATATTACACTAATTATCAGTTAAGAAAAGGGATGAGCTATCATGCCCACAAACTCTGGAAAATGATCAAAGACCCAATCTAAGACTTCATGGAACAAAGGAAGAAGCTATGATAAGAACAAAGTCATAAAAACATACTGAATGAAATCATAGTAGAGAATTTCCCAAATCTAAGAAAAGAAATGGTCATCCAAACACAAGTGACGGAACCTGGGGTAGACATGACAAGAGAAAAGTCTCTCCACAGTGTACCATGATCAAGGGGTTAGAACATCAGCCAGGCGTTATCAGATTAAAAGCCTGCCCACAGTGTACCATGGTCAAAATGCTAGATCCCAGCCAGAGATGATTAAAGGTAAACATGTCTACAGTATACCATGGTCAGGATGCTAAAAACCTCAGCCAGACATGATTGAAACAACAACAACAACAACAACAAAGGAAAAAAGAAAAAGAAGAAAAACTAAGAAACTTGTCCATGCTTTACCATGGCCAAAGCGCTAGACTGTCAGCTAGACATGATCAGAGAAAAACCTATCCACACTGCTCAGTGATCAAGATATCCAAAGCACAAAACAGAGGAATATACATTCCATAGAAAAGAAAGGGGAAAAGTACTTGGGGTAGGAGAGAGAACAGGGAGAAAATAGGAAGAAGGGGGAGGGAAGGTGACTGAGGAGCAAAATATAATGATCTGTATATCTGTATGTGAAAAATGTCACGGTAAATAGTAGAATAGTATGAAGGGAAGTTCTGAGATATCAAAATACTTATATTGTGTTTTAAAAAGACTAAATATTTGAGTCAAAATTTACCATCTTTTTAAGAAATATCTAACATCTCTGATAAAACGTTTAAATCGTTTCCTCTGAATTTCTCTGAACAGAGATTTAACCTTATGAGAAGTCCAATGGAATTCCCTTCCATTAGAGGGAGATTTAAACTTATGAGAAGTCTAATGGAAGTCCCCAAGCCCTGAGCAAGCAGATGGGCTTTGGGGGAACATCTCAAATCTAAGTCACAGCACTGAAGCTTCCATAAGACTGGGGGCCAGGAGGAGCTAAGTGCCTGGTTATCAACTTTCAGTCAATCGACCTCCATCTACTTCTTTTCCTTTTTTTAAGGGAGGGTCTCATGTATTTCAGGCATGCTTCAAATTCAATATCTAATACCAAAGATGTCCTTGAATTCTGATCCTTCTGCTTCCCAAACCTGGGATTACCTGTGTGTGATATCATGCTCCATATATGCTATGGTTGGGAATGTTCAGCCAAAGACTACTGAGCTATATTACCAAGTGCATTTTTCTTATTGAAGACTTAAGTACCTGTGAAAAACATGAATTGATTTTCTAGCTGAGAGTTCATTTAGTTATAAAACCCAAATAAGAGGAAGAGGAACAAGGAATGGGATAGAGGGGGCAGGCAAGAAAGAAAAAAGAACTCTATGATAGAAACATAGAGGAAAAAATAAGGAAGTCAGCTATACACCAAGCAGCCAGCGAGGTGGAGGCAGCCTGCACAGGTGAGGCCGGCCCTGCAGATCTGAGGATACTGTCCGGAGGCCTCTGGCAAGAGCCTTCCAGTTTCTGCCTCTGGATCGGGAACACCCTTGGCCACAGAGCACCATCTCCAAGCAGCACAGGAAGCCAGCTATACACCAAGCAGCCAGCGCAGAGAGAGCCAGCACAGCCTGCATCCAGAATTGACTGGAGCCACAGAGCTACATACCCAAATACAACTACAAGAGAGTGGGTCTCGGCCATCATCTTTGCTTCTGTGACTGTGTAACAGATTGGTAGACAGGGTTCACCAGAGTAGAGGATCGCTTGGGACAGACCCCACCAGGACTCTGCCTGCACCCAGGAACTCAGGCAGCACCACAGCAATTTGTGCCAGGGGAAAGCAGCTCACCCAGGGTTGCTGAGATAGGCCTGCAGGCACGCAGGAGGGGCAAGCTCCAGCCAGTGTCAGCAGGCCCAAGGAACACCAGAGATAACCAGATGGCAAAAGGCAAATGTGGGAATGTTGCTAACAGAAATCAAGGCAATATGTCACCATCCGAACCCAATTTTCTCACAACAGCAAGTCCTGGACACCCCCAACACACCAGGAAAGCAAGATTTGGATTTAAAATCACATGATGCTGATGGAGGGCTTCATGGAGGGCTTCAAGAATGACATATATAACTCCCTTAAAGAAATACAGGAAAACACAAGTTAACAGGGAGAAGCCCTTGAAGAACTAAGGGAAACACAACGAAACAGGTGAAGGAAATAAACAAAGCCATCCAGGATCTAAAGAAGGAGGTAGAAACAATGAAATCACAAAGGTAGACAACTTGGGACATAGAAAACCTAGGAAAGAAGTCAGGAGTGATGGATGCAAGCATCAACAACAGAATACAAGAGATAGAAGAGAGAATCTCAGATGCAGAAGATACTATAGAAAGCACTGATACAAGCCAGGCGTGGTGGCTCACTCCTGTAATCCCAGCACTTGGGAGGCAGAGGCAGGCAGATTTCTGAGTTCAAGGCCAGCCTAGTCTACAGAGTGAGTTCCAGGACAGCCAGGACTACACAGAGAGAAACCCTGTCTCGGGGGAAAAAAAAAAAAAAAGAAAGCACTGATACAATAGTCAAAGAAAATGAAAAATGTAAAAAGCTCCTGACCCAAAATATCCAGGAAATCCAGGACAAAATGAGAAGACCAAACCTAAGGATTATAAGTATAGAAGAGAGTGAAGATTTCCAACTTAAAGGGTAGGATTATAAGTATAGAAGAGAGTGAAGATTTACAACTTAAAGGGTCAGTAAATGTCTTCAACAAAATTATAGAAGAAAACTTCCCTAATCTAAAGAAAGGGATGCCCATGAACATACAAGAAGGCTACAACACTCCAAATAGATTTGATCAGAAAAGAAATTCATCCCATCACATAATAATTAAAACACCAAATGTACTAAACAAAGAAAGAATATTAAAAGCTGTAAGGGAAAAAGGTCAAGTAATATATTAAGGTAGACCTATCAGAATTACACCGGACTTCTCACCAGAGACTATGAAAGCCAGAAGAGCCTGGGCAGATGTCATGCAGACCCTAAGGGAACACAAATGCCAACCCAAACTGCTATATCCAGCAAATCTCTCAATTACCATAAATGGAGAAACCAAGGTTTTTTTATGACAAAAACAAATTTACACATTTGTATCTTTCCACAAATCCAGACCTTCAAAGGATAATGAATGGAAAACACCAACAAAGGGAGGGAAACTACACACAAGAGAAAGAAAGTAATCTTCTTTCAACAAACCCAAAAGAAGATAACCACACAAACATAAAACATTACATCAAAAATAACAGGAAGCAACAACCACTATTCCTTAAACTCTTAACATCAATGGACTCAATTCCCCAATAAAAAGACAAAGACTAACAGACTGGATTCGTAAAAAGACCCAACATTTTGCTGCATACAGGAAAGTCATCTCCCTGTCAAAGACAAACACTACTTCAGAGTAAAAGGCTGGAAAACAGTTCTCGAAGCAAATGGTCCCAGGAAACAAGCTGGAGTAGCCATTCTAATATCAATAAAATAGACTTTCAACCAAAAGTCATCAATAAAGATACAGAAGGACACTTTATACTCATCAAAGGAAAAATCTGCTAGGAAGAACTCTCAATTTTGAACATCTATGCCCCAAATACAAGGGCACCAGGATATATAAAGGAAACCTTACTAAAGCTTAAAGAACACATTGCACCCCACACAATAATTGTGGGGAACTTAAACACCCCACTCTCTTCAGTGGACAAATCAGGGAAACACAAACTAAACAGAGTCACAGTGAAACTAACAGAAGTTTTGGACCAAATGGATTTAATAGATATCTATAGAACATTTCATCCTAAATCAAAAGAATATACCTTTTTCTCAGCACCTCATGGTTCCTTCTCCAAAATTGACCATATAATTGATCACAAAACAGACCTCAACAGATATAAGACGATCAAACTAATCCCATGCCTCTTATCAGATCACTATGGAACAAGGGTGGTCTTCAATAGCAACAAAAACAACAGAAAGCCCACATGTACATGGAACCTGAACAATGCTCTACTCAATGATACCTTGGTCAAGGAAGAAATAAGGAAAGAAATCAAAAACTTTTTAGAATTTAATGAAAATGAAGGCACAACATACCCAAATTTATGGGACACAATGAAAGCAGTGCTAAGAGGAAAACTCATAGCTCTGAGTGCCTACAAAAAGAAGCTGGAGAGAGCATTCACTAGCAGATTAACAGTACACCTGAAAGCTTTAGAACAAAAAGAAGCTAATACACCCAAGAGGAGTAGAAGGCAGGAAATCATCAAACTCAGGACTGAAATCAAGTTGAAACAAAAAGAACTATACAAATAATCAACAAAAGCACGAGCTGGTTCTTTGAGAAAATCAACAAGATAGATAAACCTTTAGCTAAACTAACCAGAGGGCACAGAGACAGTATCCAAATTAAAATCAGAAATTAAAAGGGTGAAATAACAACAGAAACTGAGGAAATTCAAAAAATTATCATATCATACTACAAAAGCCTATACCCAACACAACTGGAAAATCTGGAGGAAATGGACAATTTCCTAGACAGATTAGACTACCAAAATTTAATCAGGATCAGATAGTACCATAACCCCTAAAGAAATAGAAGGGGTCATAGAAAGTCTCCCAACCACAAAAAGCACAGGACTAGATGGCTTTAATGCAGAATTCTATCAGACATTCAAAGGAGACCTAACACCTATACTCTTCAAACTATTCCACAAAATAGAAACAGAAGGAACAATTACCTAACTCATTCTATGAAGCCACAATTTCGCTAATACCAAAACCACACAAAGATCCAACAAAAACAGAGAACCTTAGACCAATTTCCCTTATGGATATTAATACAAAAATACTCAATAAAATTTTTGCCAACCGAATACAAGAACACATCAAAACGATTATTCACCATAATCAAGTAGGCTTTATCCCACGGATGCAGGATGGTTCAATATATGGAAATCCATCAATGTAATCCACTACATAAACAAACTCAAAGGAAAAAGCCACATGATCATTTCATTAGATGCTGAAAAAGCATTTGATAAAATTAAGCATCCTTTCATGTTAAAGGTCTTGGAAAGAACAGGAATTCAAGGTCCATACCTAAACATAATAAAAGCAATATACAGCAAACCAGTAGCCAACATTAAACTAAATGGAGAGAAACTTGAAGCAATCCCACTAAAATCAGGGACTAAACAAGGCTGCCCCCTCTCTCCATATTTATTCAATATAGTACTTGAAGTTCTAGCCAGAGCAATACAACAAGAGGAGGTCAAAGGGATACAAATTGGAAAGGAAGAAGTCAAATTATCACTATTTACATATGATTGTATACATAAGCGACCCAAAAAGTTCCACCAGAGAACTCCTACAGCTGATAAACAACTTCAGCAAAGTAGCTGGATATAAAATTAACTCAAGCAAATCAGTAGCCTTCCTATACGCAAAGGATAAACAGACTGAGAAAGAAATTAGGGAAATGACACCCTTCACAATAGCCACAAACAATATAAAGCATCTTGGTGTGACTCTAACCAAACAAGTGAAAGATCTGTATGACAGGAACTTCAAGTCTTTGAAGAAAGAAATCGAAGAAGACCTCAGAAAATGGAAAAATCTTCCATGCTCTTGGATTGGCAGGATTAATATAGTAAAAATGGCCAACTTGCCAAAAGCAATCTACAGATTCAATGCAATCCCCATCAAAATCCCAACTCAATTCTTCATAGACTTAGAGAAAGTCTCAAATTCATCTAGAATAACAAAAACCCAGGGTAGCTAAAACTATCCTCAACAAAACTCAAAATAACTTCTGGGGGAATCAGTATCCCCAACCTCAAGCAGTACTACAGAGCAATTGTGTTAAAAACTGCATGGTATTGGTACAGTGACAGGCAGGTAGATCAATGGAATAGAATTGAAGACCCATAAATGAACCCACACACCTATGGTCACTTGATCTTTGACAAGGGAGCTACAACCATCCAGTGGAAAAAAGATAGCCTTTTCAACAAATAGTGCTGGTTCAACTGGAGGTCAGCACGCAAAAGAATGCAAATTGATCCATTCTTATCTCCTTGTACTAAACTCAGTCCAAGTGGATCAAGAACCTCCACATAAAACCAGACACACTAAAGCTAATAGAAAAGCAACTGGGGAAGACCCTTGAGGACATGGGCACAGGGGAAAAGTTCCTGAACAGAACACCAATAGCTTATGCTCTAAGATCAAGAATTGACAAATGGGACCTCATAAAATTACAAAGTTTCTGTAAGGCAAAGGATATTGTCAAAAAGACAAAACGGCAACCAACAAATTGGGAAAAGATCTTTACCAACACTACGTCCCATAGAGGGCTTATATCCACGATATACAAAGAACTTAAGAAGGTAGACTCCAGAGAGCCAAATAACCCCCTTAAAAATGGGATACAGAGCTAAACAAAGAATTTTCACCTGAGGAATATCGAATGGCTGAGAAGCACCTAAAGAAATGTTCAACATCCTTAGTCATCAGGAAAATGCAAATCAAAACAACCCTGAGATTTCACCTCACACCAGTCAGAATGGCTAAGATCAAAAACTTAGGAGAAAACAGGTGCTGGTGAGGATGTGGAGGAAGAGGAACACTCCTCCACTGCTGGTGGGGTTGCAAGCTGGTACTACCACTCTGGAAATCAGTCTGGTGGTTCTTCAGAAAACTGGGAATGATACTTCTAGAGGACCCTGCTATACCATTCCTGGGCATATACCCACATGATTGCCAGTATGCAATAAGGATACATGCTCCACTATGTTCATAGCAGCCCTATTTATAATAGCCAGAAGCTGGAAAGAACCCAGATGTCCCTCAATGGAGGAATGGATACAGAAAATGTGGTATATATGCACATACTATTCAGCCATTAGAAACAATGAATTCATGAAATTCTTAGACAAATGGATGGAGCTGGAGAGCATCATCCTAAGTGAGGTAACCCAGTCTCAAAAGAACACTCATGTTATGCACTCACTGATAAGCAGATATTAGTCTAGAAGCATGGAATACCCAAGACACAATTCACATATCAAATGATGCCCAAGAAGAAGGAAACAGTGGCCCCTGGTCCTGGAAAGGCTCAGTGCAGCAGTGTAGGGGAATACCAGAACAGGGAAACGTGAAGGGGTGGATTGGGGAAAGGGAGGGAAGAGGGCTTCAGGGACTTTCAGGAAGGGGGAATCCTGGAAAGGGGAAATCATTTGAAATGTAAATAAAGAATATCTTGAATAAAAATAATTTGAGCAAAAAAGAGAAAAAATAAGGAATTTGTAAGAAGTAAAGTGAAGTAAAACATAAAATAAATTGTCATCAAGGAATTATTTTCTTTAAGGTAAAATGATGTGAACATATTTCATGTTTTAAATTATTAGTGCCACATTAAGCAACTAGGAAATTAGAGTCTTGCACTGAAAGGCAGCACTATACTAGAAATTGGAACTTGGGGCTTAGTAATTAATGTCACAGTTGTAGTGTACTCTCTTCTAAATGAATTGTGCCATTTCTGCATAAGGACTTAATTGTACAGCATGCTATGTTTTTGTCAGTCTTTGTTAATCTGTGCTAAACATTTCTAATATGTTAAACAATACACTGAGCTTCTGCTAGTAAATTGCCAAGTAAAGAGAATCGAAGAAAATTCCTTCACATCTTGACTGATTTTTCATTCAGTGACAGTAAACATTTCACAAAATCACCTTTGATACAGTCTTATTGTTAAGATAACAATTTCATTTCTGTCCTCAGTTCTCAGTTAAAATTCTACAAATGAAGGCTGGAGAGACAGCTCACAGGGCCAGCATTTTGACTCCACTATCCACAAAGCAAGCTGAGAGTGGTCTTGTGCACACTTCTAACCCCTGTCCTTTTGAAGTCAAAGACAGGAAGATGGCTGGGTATTGCTGGCTCTCTGACTAGCCAAATACACAACTCCAGGCCCAGAGAGAAACATTTCTCCAAACAAGTAAGGACAAGAGTAATAGACGAAGACACCAAAGTCATCCTCTGGCCTCCATGCACATGGGCAGATACACTCACTCTCACATGTGTAACACACACACACACACACACACACACACACACACTACATAATCTATAAATCACTGTTAGCAGTACCTGAGAAGGACTTAGATTTTGCATATACCATTCTTTCCTGAGTACAAACGAATGTGTGAAAGATATTACTCTGACTTGCAGTATCCATAGCATCCACTCTCACAAAGCCCTCTATGTAGATCCACACCATAACCTTCTCCTGCATAGGACTGGAGTTAATTTAGGTTAAAGAGGCAAATAAAAGGTCATCTATTTATGGAATGAACATAGAATAGAACCAAACAACTACATATGAGATAGCTTTGCCAGTGGAAATCAAATAGTCATTCAATTCACAGACTTCAAATATCAGAGAAGTTGAAAAGAACCATTTGAATTGAAGAATAAAATCCAACCTACGGTGCAAGACCTCAGGAAGTCTATGAAAAACAGTTTCTATTTAATCTGGGCTGGACATAGGCTTGTGAAACATTAACTAACACATCTGGAAAACTTCAGAATAATACCACCAGCTCTGACCCTGCTTTACCGCTGAGGGTGTGTGTGTGTGTGTGTGTGTGTGTGTGTGTGTGTGTGTGTATGTGTACAAATATATATATGAATTAGTAACTAATTACCCATTTTCACATTTCAAGGTAATTGCAAAGTCGAGATACTGAAAACAATCGCTCTATTCACATCCTGTCAATCACCTGTGTTTGTCAGCTTTAACCGCCCTGGTTCCATGTCCAATCAGGACGCAAGCCCATTTATGTGAGAACGCTCACTCGCTGCCCCTTTGCTATGCTGTAGAGACCTTGGTGGCAGCCTCAGTGAGCTAAAATTGCTTTGATAAACACCATCAAACCCATTTTAAAAATCAATAGGAATCCAGCAGGCATTTGTACTGGACATTCAATTGAAAATTTACATGTAACCCAGGGGTTCTTGTTTTAGTCGCATTTGTTGTGTAAATGTTGTATTGATAACTTGACCGAGGTTACTCTAACCTGATTTCTGGCTCTAGCAATTGTCACTCAGGCAACCACAGCCCCAGGTCTTCACATTGGAAAAACTCTTTTAATTTACAAGGAACAACTAACTGTACAGTATGTATGTGTACAATTTAAGCATCAAAATGTAAACAGCAAAAGACTACTGGGCCAATTTGGTACCTTTAGGCATCTCTTAAATCAAACTAATATGAAAATAAGTGCATAATAATATAATAATTTTACCTAACAGGATACTGTCATCTGAAAGCAACCAAAGAGACACTAATCCCTCCCCAAAAGAAGAGATAAAGTCCATGCATAATACTTTTTATCCTTACATAACATATTATAAATATTAAAAACTGATATAAAGTCATAACATTGTATGTTATATGATAAGAATATAGAAAAGAAAAAATACTGTTGGTGACAGTTAAACTTCAGCACTAACTTGATTCAGTGTAAAATCACCATGGAGATGCATCTCTGAGTATAGTTATGTTTAAATGACTCAGAAAGACCCACCCTGAATGAAGGTGGCACCATTCTGTGGACCAAGGTCCCCAAAAGAGTGAAGGAGAGAGCAAGCTGAGCCCCTGCACTCCCCTCTTCTTCCCAAGAGCACAAGCGAAGTCAGCAATCACCACATGCTCCTGCTGTCCCGCTTTCCCCACTAAGACAGACACAGTCTCAAGCAAAACTAAGACAGACCTTTCTTCCATTGAAATGGTTTTTGTCAGAGAAAAATAAATTCTACAGAAAGTGTAACGGCTGCATAAAATACATGAACCTTCACAAAATCAGGGAGAAAATATTCATGACAGCTAATGATCTTCATTTCTCTAGCTTGGCGTGTGGATGTGTCTAAGATTATAGATACTTTATTTTGATGCCTATTCTATATTCTCTCTGTTGTCAGCAAGGGACTTGGATGATAATAATTCTGTCTTTACCTGCTGTTATCATGCAAACCTTCATGCATGAGGACTCTGAGCAGTTCTCTGTTGGAGCTGGATTGGATTGTTGTGTACGTCCATGGATCTTGGTGACAAAGCAGAGTGACAGAGGTAAAGGATCTCCCGCACGCCAGACACCCTCATCATTACCTCCATTGTGAAGCAGCAGTCCAATTCCCCCTTGATAATCAGAAGTGATCACCCAGGTCAGGGTGATAATGCTCTATTGACTTCAGGAGTTCAAGCTATGTGACAGTCATAACTTCTAGTTAAGTGGCATCATTGCTGTTCTTCCTGGCTGGAATTAAGTTCTCTGGGCTTAGAGAGAAAAGCTACAGGAACAAGAAGCAAAGCATTTTGGTAGGAGACAGGCTGGGATAATGGCTAATTGTACCACTCTCCTCTCCAGCCCTGGATTCCTGGCCCCATGTGAACTGGATATCAGAGTAGGAATACTGTGTATTGATTACTAATTCAGGACATATATGGTTTTCATGAAAAATCTCCCCCAACCCAGCAATATGTTACTACCTATCTTCTACAACTATAACTGTGTTTCCAAAAGGCCAGTCTCCCAGTCTCTTATCCCACTTGCTAAAACACAGTAGAGAAATGATAAGTGAGTCCTTGTACATAGACCCATTGCTCTTTGGCTATGTCATCAGAAGCAATACCAGGTAGACTGTTATAATTGTCAGATATGATAATTCTATGACTTTAGCGATGACAGTTTTCTCAGAAGTATTGTGAACAAAGACGGCAAGTCCCTGTCTAGGGTATCGATTCTAGTAAGAACAAAACACTATCACTCCCCTCCCCTCAATGAAAACAATAAACTCATTGTCAGAAAGCTGGCTGTTCACCCCGGGAATGGTGCCATACCAGATTCTGTATTGATCTGGGTTGCTGGCAGATGGAGTTCTCATAACTAGGCTGGCCTTGGCAAGCAAAAGTTCATACCATTGAATCCGAGCCTAGCCTCCGTCCATTGCTGATGATATCTTTGTTTTGAGCTTTGGTTCACCAAACAGAATCAATGACCAGAGGAGGGAGGGAATGAGGCTGATTTGTATCTTACCCACTTGATTATTTCAATTCTTTTGGACTGAGGCAATCTTTCTGTGAATATTCACATGGTATGACAGATATCAACACATGTCTTG
The DNA here is from genome assembly GCA_964023405.1 of Apodemus agrarius. Taxonomy (NCBI): domain Eukaryota; kingdom Metazoa; phylum Chordata; class Mammalia; order Rodentia; family Muridae; genus Apodemus; species Apodemus agrarius. The sequence continues at coordinate 46,250,033 of OZ030007.1, read as the reverse complement.
CCCAATCAGAAAAGTCTTATCCATGTATCCAATCATATGAGGAACCTAAACCTTAAGATTTTAAAAGCTGACATGGAAGTAGAAAGGAGACACTTAGGAAATTGCATATGAGGGAATTATGAGAACCAGAGCATGGCTCAACATTCACTTAGGCCCTGCTTCAGAGTTTGATAGCCAGGAGGCAACTCCATGTCCCCACTCTGCTCCTCCCCTGACTAGACGCCAGCTGGAACAACACACCTGTTTTCTGTGCTTAAAGGTTTCAATTTCCCAAAGCTTCGCCAAGCCAACATTATTGATAGTACTCCTGCGTGTCCTGCTTTAACCATTAGCACTACCCCACCAAACAGTGGCCTCATGTTCTCACTTGGGCCAACCTCCCAACCCAGTCATCATAAAAGCCCAGCCTACAAGAGAAGTGTGCTCTCTTGTGAAATTCACCTCCCCTGCCAGGGAGCTGCCTCCTACTTTTTCTTTCCCTCTCTCAGAAGATGGGTTAAGAGAAGCTAATGAATAAAATATACGAGGGATGTGCAGCCCCATGAGGGGGAGCAGCATTGTCAACTGGCCAGACCCCCCAGAGCTCCCAGGGACTGGACCACCAACCAAAGAATACACATGGAGGGACCATGGCCGCACATGTGGCAGAGGATGCCCTTGGTGAACATCAGTGGAAGGAGAGGCACTTGGGCCTGAGGGGGTTCGATGCCCCAGTGTAGGGGATGGCAGGATGGGAGTCAGGAGGTAAGTGGGTGGGTGGGGAGCACCCTCATAGAGGCAGGGGGAGGGGCAATGGGATAGGGGGTTTCCAGAGGGGAGACCTGGAAAGGGGATAACATTTGAAATGTAAATAAAGAAAATATCTAACAAAAGAAAAAAATAAAATAAAACATAAAAGTACAATATGAATGTTGGCAAGATGACTCAGAGGGTAAAGGTATTTGCCCACAATCCAGATCACTTGAGTTTGATACCAAGGACCCACATTCTGAAAGGGAGCACCAACTCCTGCTCGCTCATATCTGACCCTCACATGAGTGGCATGGCGTGTATATACATACATACATGAATATGCATGTGAAATAAAGTATTTGAAGCCACAAATGAAAATACACCTGTATGAAACTGTAACAATGAGACTTATTTTACACAATATTTGATGATTTTAAAGAAATTCTTCCCTTGCTATGTCTACCATCCCCAGACTATTACGTCACGATCCTTACCCAGTGCCAATAAAACTGAAAATAGCTTCCTACATTGAAATAATTGCCTTAAGCCAAAATTCCATATTAAAGTTGTTGCCTTAAGCCAGAATTACAATTCTGACTATAGTCTGGCATTGCCTTCCCCTTCCGAGAGAAAGCCAATGTCTGTGTTGGTCGTGGACGCTGAGCTACCTTTCGTCTCTTGAGAATGTTGTGCTGGTGGTGTTGAGTACATGCAAGATGCGCACTCAAATATCCAGCTCTGCTGAGACCACAAACGTTTTCAGAAGGAAGTCTCAGATGATAATGTGGGTTTCCTTGAATATTTATATCTCTCATTTTGCTTGACCGTCTAGTGGCTATCTTTCTAGGGTAATCCTGAATCAACTATCTTCCATGAAGACTTCTCCATGAAGTTTGCGTGGTGATGGCCTGTCCCATCCGTAAGCTCTGGAATCTCAGGCTGAAGTCATCTGCACTGCTTTATCCTTCTCCCAGTGCGCATGCTCCTATGCCCTGGTGGACACTTTCCTTAAACCTGGAATCTCTTACTCTTGTTTCTTGACTTGCAGCTCTGGCTTGCCCTTCCAGGTGAAGGTTTAATGTCATGCCCTCTACTCTTTGAAAATCTCATGAATCTCTTTTTTTCTACAATTTGGTATTCTCTTCCTCAGTCCCTAAAGCATTCCATGGTCCAACACATCACAGCAATTATCACACTGTCATATGGCTGTCTCATTGTCTTTCTTCCTCAGGAATCAGTGAGTCCCTTAAGGACTGAGACTTGGATCTAAACACTTACCACAGTAGCAGGTGCAGGTTTAGCCTCAGAAGATGTTTTTGGGGTTAAAATCAAAGGTACATCAGCGTACTTACCTCAACCTTGAAAACTAGCCCAGCCTTTACAGAAAAAGTGTCAGTTTCACAAACCTATATTCTTTCTATAGAGCATAATTCATTACTATCCAATTGTGATTTCACTTATTCCAGCAAGATTGTTCTTACCATAAATTCATAATGTTGATCAAAACAAAGAAGTGCTCTGATCACAATCCCCATCGTTATCTTGGGGCACGCATTGGTCCTGAATACCGCAAAGCTGTATTGCTACCGAGTGAGCTATCCCAGACTAATGTGACCGCTCTTCATTGTCCCATGGAACTTACCAGGTGTTGTGTGACATACACATCGTCAGTGGGGAGCAATGGAGGAAGTAGGTTAGAGTGGCTGGAGCCAAACTCTGGCAGCTGAGGCAGGAGGACCTCAAGTTTGAGGTCAGCCTGGGGAAAGAGGAAACATAATGACCGTGTAATGCAATAACTAGTCAGGAACAATCTCTCATGTCAGCATAACAGGACACAGACAAGCATGGAAGGACCCGTCCCTTCACTTGTAGTATGCCTGAGAGAACCTTCAAGGAAAAAAAAAAAACTACTACAAACTGATGAACTCTTTGGAAATACATTGCATGGTCTGTCAAGAGCAGAAGGGAGATGAAATCAGGTGTTTCTTTGAGTAATCGGTTTTTTGCAGTTGGGTGATTTTTTTTTTTTAAAGGAAACTGTATAGATATTGTTAAAAAGTACTTGAGACATAGAACATTTCAGCTCCCTGAGGCCTATTTCTCAGACTGCTTTTCAGATTCTGAAATTCAGAAAGGAAATTACACTGGAATTAAAATGTTTTCTATGTAAAGACAGTCTCCTTGGTTGGGAAAAAAAAACAAAACTTAGCAATCGCATACAGTCTCCCCAGAACAAGACCAGCGTAATGAGAGTGTTCCAAATAGCATCCATCATCATCTCTCAATCTGCTTTCACCATTAGGGTAGCCAAAACAACTGGATCAATGACTTTAAAGGTCAATGGTGTCAAACTGCCTTCAAAATCTTCGTGTTTACACCCAGAGATCAGCGCAGCTCTCGGCCTCTCTCAGAGAAGCCTCTGTTAGCTCAAACACTCCCAGAAGGTCAGAGTGCTGAGAATAAGGAAGTCAACCCTAAACGACAGATCTGTGTCGCCCCCTCCAGGATGCAGGGAATGTTGCAGAAGAGGGGCCGAGTCAAAGGATGAGGAGAGCCGTCAAATGATGTCTTCTGGAAATGACACAGCTGTTGTACATACAAACTCACAACCAAAATTGTTACTGCACAAGGCCTACACAAACTTACCCCCTCACTAGTCCATTATGAATGGGGAAAGGGCTCATGAGGCCCCACCCCTTCTCACAGGCAGACAACGGTTGCTGGTGAAAAGGTAGTCGTATTCCTCAGGGTACAGCCCTTGCGCAAGCTCCCACCGCTCTCACGCGAGCAACCCTAAACGGCATTGGTGCCTTAAAACACAAACAGATATGCAAGGAGGAGGGAAATTTATTGGGAAGCAGACATGGAATGGGTTAAAAGAAGACAGTGGGGTGTGATCAAAGTAGTGTGTGTGTGTGTGTGTGTGTGTGTGTGTGTGTAGCTGTAAAAGGATAAATAGTAATTTAAAAAATTTTAAAGTCCAATTCTGTGTTATCTTAGAAACAGAATGGCTCACTCTTGAATAGAATTTACTAATTGTTCAGCATTCAAACTGAAAATAGTAATTTGAAATTAGTATCCATTTATGGGTACTAATGTTATTTAAAAAAAAAAATATCCAGGATCACTGATGACAGAAAATTAAGGAGACCAATACAAAAACAAAGATCAAGATGTCATGTATTTCAAATTACTCATTTTTCTGACTCCTCTGCTCTGTCCCCATATACACAATTGTTTTTAATAAAGTTGTGTGGTTTGTTGATTTTGAGAGGTAGCCCACAAGACTGCATCTTGATGTAGAAACGGATGTTAATAATTTTAAATGTATTTTAATCATCTATCACACACACAATTTTCTCACATTTTAAACACACCCCTCTTTCCCTGTACTCTCTTTGAAAATGTGTATTTTGTTAGAATGGTTAATTCTGAGGTGCTAAGCAATGACTCAGCTCCATGCAAACGGCTATGTCTGAGAACATTCAACTATAGGCAACCGTGGATGAAGCTGTTGGGATCCAAATAAAATGGGAAGAAGTCGTGAGCTTGTAAGTGAACTTCGAAAGAAAAGGGAGCAAGAAGAAAACCTGAAGAACCGAGAAATAATATTTTGTTCCATAATGCCTAAGATTGAAGAATTACACCAAATAATTATGAAAAAGAAATAAGCCACGCATTCCCACATCGGCATACCATGGTTTATGTTATTCTTCATAGAGAAGTAAGCCTCGGCCTCGACCAGCTTTTACAGCCCGGTTAAGGAGCATTTTATCTCTGTTGTATCTGTCCTGTGAAGTTATACAAGCTGAAGACTATCTCACCTTACCAAAAAAAAAAATCTGTCATGTCACAACACTCAATTTTTCTACTGCCCTGTTCAGCAATTCTCTTAAAATAGATTCCTAAACCCACAGTTTCCACTTCTCACCCTCTATCCAGTAAGTCACACCTCCGTGGCCTCTGTGACCAATAGGACTTTCAGCATCTGAATTACATGTCAAGAAATCCAAAGAATATATTCTAGGGTTCGGCCTGCCTGATTCAGGACTTTCCAACCAGCTGTCTCTGTCCTCTCACACAGCTACAGCGAAATATCTTAGGCAAGGTGTTGTGGATGTTAGCGTCATTGCTGCTTTGTTTCTATCTTCCCTTTTGTCTTTGGAGGTTGGCTTTCTGAGACAGGATAGCATGTGGTCCAAGCTGGCCTAAGCACCCCTGTGCAGGTGACAGTGACTGACAACTCCCCACCCTCTTGTCTCCACCTCCCAAGAGTTAGAATTGAGTTTACCACCATGGCTGGTCATAGACTATCTCATGAGTCAAATTTTCTTTCTCTTCCAACTAAGTCATTAGCAAATCTGATGATGTACGGTGAAGTTTTGCTCTCTGCTTTTAAGATGATGTCAGCTGTGTACTACAGAATGGTTGGGTAGAGAATCTTCCCATAGGGAGGGATGGGGAAAGCTCACTTGTTTTCTCAGGCTCTTCTATAACGACACTGGTCCCATCTGTGAGGCCTCTGCCCAACACTTCCAGAGAGATCCAACTCTTACTACCACTGGAACAAAGAATCAATAGATGAATTTTAGGAGAGCCCTGTATTGAATCTAGAGAAGATTCCTTAACATCTCACTACCCTCCTTTTCTCCAGCCCACGCCCCCTCTTATCTCGGATTTACATACTCTAGATAAGCCTGAAACTCATTAACCGTCCAATAGATATGATGATGAAAATTAAGGGCTAATGTAGGTAATAAAAGGACCGCCAAAATATCCCTTGAATCTGTCTATGTCTGCAGTCATTCTCTCTCTGCTTCAGTTAAGACTATCACCTCACAGAAGACCACCTCACGGGGTCTCCATCTTCAGCTGCTTCCAATCCTCCATCATTGTACAGTGTTTGTCAGTATCTTCACTGAAAACCACATTGGACATCAAAGAGAGGCGAGGCCACTGGTCCTGGAAAGGTTCAATGCAGCAGTGTAGGGGAATACCAAGACAGGGAAGCGGGAGGGGGTTGACTGGGGAACAGGAGGGAGAGGAGATGGTTTATGGGACTTTTGGGGTAGGGGGGGACCAGGAAAGGGGAAATCATTTGAAATTTAAATAAAGAATATTTCTAATTTTAAAAAAAGAAAAGAAAACTACAATGGTGATTCACCTTTACACTTAAGGATTATATTTAGGGGACTGGAGAGATGGCTCAGTGGTTAAGAGCACTGACTGTTCTTCGAAAGGTCCTGAGTTCAAATTCCAGCAGCCACATGGTGACTCACAACCATCCGTAATGAGATCTGATGCCCTCTTCTGGTGTGTCTGAAGACAGCTACAGCGTACTTAGATACAATAATAAATAAATCTTTTTAAAAAAATAAAAGGATTATATTTAAATCCCTTTACAATCAGGCAACAAACTGCCTCCTGTCTCATATCTTCCTATTTTGAGTTTTACCAATACAGTCCTACTTATTATAGCCGTGGCTGAAAGCATTTCTTATCCTCATTAGACCTGGAAACCTAATAAAGGTTAAAATCAGCCATTCATCTCTGCACCCATCACTGTCAAGTGCAGTGCTTAAGGAACAACAAATGCTGGAGGGAGGTTGGCTGAAAGGGGAGAGAGATGGATGCATGGAGAGAGAAATGAGAGAATGGCCGGGAGGTCTAGCTTGTGGGTAGATTCTGAAGCAATCTGAGCACCTCGTGGCTAAACCATCAGGAATAAAAACAGCTCTGACATTAATATGTTACAGAAAGTCCCTGCCTAGGAAGATGTGAATGGTGTGCATATTCAACGAACTAAAGCCATTTCCAGATCTCAGTTAGGACCTCCCTGCTACCCCACTACACATGGAACGTTCACCTACGTTCAATTAGACCTCCAACATTCATAACATCTGCCCCTGGTCTATCTCTTTGGTCATTATTAAAGAAATATGCTCTCTCTTTCAGCAATAAACAGCTTTGCTTAGTCAACATGATAGTGAACAGTCTTCCGGGAGTGTTAAGAATTAATGCTTGTGTTCTTTAATACCCTTACAGCAGCAGTTCTCAGCCTGTGGGTCTCAACCCATCCTCAGCGGGGTGTCCAACAACCATTTCACAGGGGTCACATCCAGATATCCTGCCTATCAGATATTTACATTACAATTCAATTCATAACAGTAGCAAATTTGCTGTTATAAAGTACCGATGAAGTACTTTTATTGTTGGGGGGGGGTCCCCACAACATGAGGAACTTTATTAAAGGGTCACACAGCACTAGGAAGGTTGAGAACCACTGCCTTCGGGTGTGGCTTTGACATCAGTTATGTTGGCAAAGGTCCCTCAATATAAACCAAGTGTAGGGACATCTGTGTCACAAGTTTTCCTTGCAGTCTCTACAGCCCCTTCCTTCCAAGGATCCCAACGCATTGTATTTCTGCCAAGCGCATGTACACTACATGATTAACAACACCACTCCTGGAACTGGCAGAAGAAAGGATTTCATCACTCCAAGAGCTGTGCTGTCAAGCCGAGCTCTGCACACTCTGGAGTTTATCACAGCGTCACACAAGAGCGGTGTTCTGGGAAGGCTCCGATGACAATTACGACCATTAAATGTGCTGCTGGCTTCCTAATTAAGAACTGAAAAATGTCTCCCAACTGCTGATTTCTTTATTTGACTTCATTAGAAAAATCACACATGGATGGATTCATAATTACTCTTAAATTACAAGCACTTGTTTATTAATGTTACCAAACTGGGGACCCATGCACGCCTATGGTATGTCAGTTTTGGAGACTCTGAGGCAAGCTTATCTCTGATAATTACATCGAACCTTTCACATTTTGGATTCTAAATGATACTAATCCTTTTATGAGTTTATAAGGTTCTATTCTGTGCTTGACATGGAGAGAGAAAATACTGTCTGTCGTTCCTTACTTAACAAGTGGAGAGATCAAAACCAGAAAGAGTAGCGGGACCCGTGCTAACTCTGGCCTTGTCACCCCAGGACTCAGAGGGCGCTGAGAGCTCAAGTCTAGCCTTGGCTACTGTGTCTCATAAATAAAAATGCAGAAATTAGTTAGTGCTATTTTTGAAAAGTTGTAAACCAAACTGCATTAGACGTTAATAAAATTGTGTTACAAAACAGATTTACATTTGGATTTCCAGGAAAGGAATTCTGATATTGTTTTTAAAAATGTTCCTTTGCTAGTTCATGTTGCCTGAAGATTCATAATCCAAAAGGAAAGGTACAAAGTTACATGGCTATCCTTAAGAGATGGCCCTTCTGCATTTCTGAAGCTACCCAGGCATATTGGAGTACATAATTTACAAGGCGATTTTGGTTGTCATTTTAAGGGATAAAAATCAAGCTTTGGACATTACAGGTCCATGGCTGGCCTTGAACTCCTTCTCTTGCTTCTACCTCCCAAGTGCTGGGATTATAGATATCTGATTGCTTATACCAGGTGACAGTTTTTAAATGAGCAAAATGTGGGCAGGGAGATGGCTTAGGGTAGAGGTATTTTCCACCAAGACTGACAGCTCAGTTCAATCCCACACTCCAGCAGGCTGTACTCTGACTCTACATCAGTGTCCTGGCACACACAAACAAATAATAATGTGAAATACTATGAACACAAATGTGAACAGGAGAGGAAAGTGGGAGCCTTTCTATTATCTCTTCAAAACTGTTCATCGCTGTTAAGACGTTCTGAAACTTAAGCGTTGTAGCTCATATCTGTCATCTCAGCACCAAGGAGGCAGAAACAGAAGGATCCGTAATTCAGGGAAAGCCTGGGCTACATAGCAAGATCACATCTAAATGCAAGACAGAAGAAAAGCGAACAAACGGATTTGTAATTACCAAAGCACATCCTGTCAAAACAAGTCTGAAGTCTACCGGAGCTTTCTAATCTGTACCTGACCAAAAAAAAAAAAAAAGAATAAATCTAAAAGTTTTGAGAATTGGAGAAAGCAATTATGTGATTGTTAAGGCCACTAGGAGATGAATCAGGCAAGTACCTTCATTGTGTGAAGAACAATGCAGCTCAGCAGTGACCACAGGTATCCTAGCAACGTAACGTGTTTCACCAATGACGGAGAGCACATAGTAGTTAAAGGAAATAACTCTTCTCACATTTCATTTTCTATTCTTGTCTTTGCTACTAATTTATAGTCCTGGTAAATCACTGGACACCTTCCTGTCTCCAGCTCTCTTTTCATAGCATTAAAGGGAATGGAGGATGCTAGCAAGAAGAGCTAAGGGTCAGACTATGTTGAGAAATAGGAAATACACCCAGTCCTTAGAAGAAAGGCCAATGTCTAAAGGGCTCTGACCACCCTTAGTTACCAACACATCATGTCTCAAACATTGCTTGTCTTGGGCAAACTCCAGAGACTAGCCTCTACCTTCTCATTATTAAAAAATATATATTTACCAGATTTTGATGGTTCGTGCCCAATAATCCTAGCACTCAGGAGGTAGAAGAACAGGGACCAGGAGCTCAGGGTTATCTTGGCCTAAAAATCGAATGGAAAGAAAGAAGAAAGGAAAGGAGGCCAAGAGAGATTACCCAAGGCTAGTCTCACAAAGCAATAGTTTCTTTTTCTCCTCCACTCATTAGCTTGGTTTCCTTTATTTTCTTGCACTCTTTTGCATTCATGGTGAGATCATTGCAGAAGAAAGTTGGGGGCAGTGGAGAAGATGCTTGTGCTGTGTCTACTGCAAGCTCTCTCCGCGAAAACTGTCACTGCGCATGCCTCTTCTGCCCACACCCTCCAGCAACAGGAAGCTGAGCATTTAGAATCTGTTCTCGGGAGCTCGACCTGGAGTCCAGCTCACGAGGCCTGCCACCAACAAACAGAGTCAGAAATTGAAATCTGTAAGTTGTAGTTTAAAGACAGCCGGTGATCTAAGAAAGCAGCACACTGACATTAAAAAAAAAAAAAATAGTCAAGACGGCTCAATGGGCAATGCAGTGGGTGTGCACACTGAAGGCCTGAGTTCAATCCCTGGAATTCATGTAAAGGTAGAAGGGAAGAACAAATTGCACACAATTTTCCGTGGATTTACACACACACACACACACACACACACACACACACACACACATTTATTTGAGACAAGGTCCCACTATGTAGACTTGGCTGGCCTAGAACTCACTACATAGATCAGACTAGTCTTGAAGTCATAACAATCTGCCTGCCTCTGCATCCTGAGATCCAAGGCAGGTTCCACCCTGCCTGACATAAATCAGTTTTCAGAAAGTACACTGCCTGCCCTCTCATCTCTAACCAGTAGGCTCTACAGGAGAGAAGAGTCAAATGCAGTCAGTAATTCTAGCCTTAGGCTGGCCTCTCTGATCAAGTGGTCCTCCACGTGATCCTCCACACTTTTCTCTGAGACCTGCACTGTCTGTGTGTCCCTCATTGTCCACCCCTTGCACTCCACCCTCTGTCTCTTCATGTCTGGGCTCAGGTGCTTTTGAAATGCTTGGTCTAGTCAGTCCAGGGACTATCAGCCTTTTACTCCAGCAGGGGCTTCTGGGATGAGGGTGAGGTTAACTTGTGTGAACAGGCTAATCTATTAACAACATGCATGTTCAGATTCCTTTCTGCAACATGGATATCAATGTATAATCATAATCCAGGGTAGAGCAACACCCCGACCTCTCTCTTCTGGCCCCTTTCCAAATGGCCTGTCAGTAAACTTTCAGAACAGAGACATGGAAGGGGGGGGCAGATCTAGGAGAAAGGGAAGGCATAGTTGTGGAGGGGGAGGTGGGAGGAGAGGAGGAGGGGAAACTATGACGGGGATGTATTGTATGAGAGAAAAATCTATCTTCAATTTAAAATTTTTCAAAAAAATGAAAAAAAAAAGCTTTCAGAAAATACTCAATGAACTTGTTCAACACTTTTGTCTTAGGGTTTCTATACCTGCACAAATATCATGACCACGAAGCAAGTTGGGGAGGAAAGGGTTTATTCAGCTTACACTTCCACACTGCTATTAATCACTAAAGGAAGTCAAGACTGGAACCCAAGCAGGTCAGGAAGCAGGAGCTGATGCAGAAGCCATGGGGGGGGGGAGTTTTCTTGCTGGCTTGATTCCCCTGGCTTGCTCAGCCTGCTCTCTTATAGAACCTAGTACCAACCCAGAGGTGGTACCACCCACAAGGGGCCCTCCCCCCTTGATCACTAATTGAGAAAATGCCCCACAGTTGGATCTCATGGAGGCATTTCCCCAACTGAAGCTCCTTTCTCTGTGATAACTCCAGCCTGTGTCAAGTTGGCACACAAAACCAGCCAGTACAACTTTTAAAGGACTATTTAAAGAAAAAAAACAAAACAAAACAAAACAAAACAAAACTCTGTTCACATACTAGGTATTTATTTTTTCATCAAGGTTGAAGAATCTAAGCCCAGGGCTTCCATAGTAAAGCACTTGCCTAATATTCACAATGCCCTGAGTTTGATCCTCAGTACAGAGAGGGGAAAAAATCCAAGTCCAAACCTTGCAATGGGCCTGAGAACCCAGCTGTTCAGAGCCGCTCTCACTTCCCGCCACATGTGTCTCCGCAGTGGCCAATCACAACACTCCTTTCATCAAATGAGAGCCCATCCCTGGGAGAAGAAAAGCATTCATTTACAAATTAGTCCCCTCGCAGTTAATGCATTGTTGCTGGAGTTTAATGTTCTCATTATCCTTCATTATTTACAGCCTATGTATTAATATCCCATGAAATGTTTCTTCAAAAATGATTTCAATCTTCTTATTTAGCTTGTTCTAAACTCAAACACTTTGCAGTAATGAGCCTGCTCCCCATAATTAACTATTCATGGGGAGCCCACACTACCCTACAAAGAAGTTATAACTAATAGGAAGTGTTCAAACGGTCCCAGTGGGGGGGAGGGGCAGGATGCCAGCAGGCTCCACATTCAGCATCTCATCAATTGCTTCTTAAATGTAAGCTCGTATGCTGAGCAGTCATCCCTCCTAATGGGTACTTTAAAACCTGTCAAATCAAATGTTTACATGTTACAAACAGATTCCCTTCTGTACTCTGGCTAGGACTACAGCAGTCAGCTCTAGAAATATGTTTATTAAATCAAACAGCTTTGATTGATAGCCCTCCAAAGGAGCCATCCATCACTAGGAAGGGCTGTGAAGATTAAAGAATATGTAAGCCACAGTCGCAAGTTTCCAAATCTCACAGGCAAGGAGCAGAAACTCCACGGGAAAGTGATTTCTAACAAAAGATATCATTAAAAGTTCTACGCTCACGCGCGCGCGCGCGCACACACACACACACAAAGACTATAAGCTACTACAAGATTAATTGCCGCATAAGTAGATTCGACAGTTCAGAACAGTAAGAGATCACTTTAGGCTAGAGTGAGCTGAGCAGGCTTCCCAATTTTAAAGATACTTAAGCAAAATCTTGATGAAAGAGAGGAAGTTGTGCAGTTACCAATACAAGAGGGTGTTCTCAATAATTACAAGCCACCGAATACTGAGTAGCAATTATGGGAATACCAATCAATCCAGGCTGTTAGATCTGCTGCTACCTTGTTTATCGTCTAGACTACAACAGGTGGGTTTTATCCCTCTGACTTCCCCAGGGGGAGGAAAGTATAGGTATAAATAGCTATTGGGTAACAGAACCATAATCCAATCAGTCTCTAACACCAACGTCACTCATTGTTCTACTTTTAATATGTCCGGTTACGCATAAGATGCAGGTAACTAAGTAAGAAAAACCCAAAAACTGGACCCTTTCAGAAACTCAGTTCGACTACATGAACGGCCTGAGGAATGTAACCCAGAGGCACAAAGATTCATGAATTCTTTGGAGGCTCTACACACTATGACACATGTAGTGACAGTGCATTAGAGAATGTGCGTTGGATGGTGGGTCCACTTTGCTAGAGAAGACTGTATGTGCAATGGAATTCTAATTCAGCCAAGAAGAAGAATGCAGTTATGTAATTACAGGAAGATGGCTGCAACTGGAGCTCATTAAAGTAAGTAAAATAAGCCAGATGCAGAAAAACAAACATCTCCCTTTTTCTCTTGTGTAGAAGGAATCTAGAGTTGAAAACATCCTGTAGGGATAGAGGGAGGGTGAAGGAAGTCAGGAGTGAGTACGAAGATGTATAATGTTCTGTGTATATGAAAATATCATGGTGAAAACCATGTCAATAGCTTCTCCTGCTTGGAAAACTTTACATTTTTGTATAAAGTGCTTTAATGATATCTTCCTGCCACTATACCCTGCTAGCTCTTCCCTCTGTCCTCCCTCCTAATTTCTATGTTGTTGGTGTTGTTGCTGTTGTAAAATCCATTTGTTTGTGTGCAAACCAAAAGAAAATTAAAATGTGTGCATGCACACACACATACATACACACACATACAATACACACACACACACACACACACACACACACACACACAGCATAAAAGTACAAGGGACAATTGGGAGAGAGGAAAATAAGGGTAAGAAAGAGAGAGTAACCCAGGGAGAGAAGTGACTTGCATGCATCTTCTGTCATGGACAGACAATAGATCTGTAATACACATATATAGAAGGCATGAAAGCAGAGGTTATACTATTTGGAAAGAGAAGGAAACTGTCAGCGACGACAAGAAAGGACAATGAAAAGGTGAGGATTGAGCAAAGAGCAAAGGTCTACATGTGCAGAATTGCCACAACTGAACCCACTGTTTATACAAGCATGATAAAATAAGGGGTAGAGACATGGCTTTATTGCAAAGAGCTCAAACTGCACTTGCAAAGGACCCATGTTCGATACCCAGAACCCACCTTGGTTGATTTACAACTGTCTATAACTCCAGTTCTAAGTGACTCTAACACCACTAGCCTCTGAGACCACCGCAACTATACCTACACAGAAACACATACATAGACTGTGTAATTAAAAATTAAATCTAAAATATAATGACGATGATGTATTAGAGGAAGGATGCCTGGAAGTAAGAAGTTAAATTGAGAGAAATAATTCAATACACATTGCAGTGATCTGTACTCACTGGGACACTAGTTTACCTTCGGGCAGTTAACAGTGTGAAAAATGGCAGAAGAAATTAACGTAAGAAACAATCCAAAGAAAGCCATCAGCAGCGTGAGATGGGTAGTTAATAACCGCCACCTTTTCTGCCTTTACTCCTTCCTAGACCACCCAACTACGTCATTTCTCCCAGGCACGTTGGCAGTTACCCTGCTCATGTGGCAGAGTTCGAGCCAAAGGAGACTGAGATTAAGCAAGAATCGCCAAACCACTTCCAGATCAGACCTGAAACCTCCAACACCTCACTTCCATATTCTTTTCCTTGTCTGCCCTGACCATACACCCTAGGATGTATTAGAGGCAAGGCACAGGCTCCACTCCACCCCATTCTCCCAGTGCAAAGCAGAGAACCACACTGACCAAGAAGGAATAAGGCCTTGGTACCTTCAACAACTGAGAAACACGTCAATTAGCATGATCTTAACTATCCAGCAACGCATTGGGCACAGCAATGAGATGACATCCGAAGAGTAATTCTCGCAATTTGTACTTCAGTCCTGGGAATCATCGTTGCTCATAGAGAGCTGGTGGGAGATGATGTAAGCTGCAGGAGCGTTAATTAATTGACAATCAAAGAATAGGCAAAAGAGGAGGCTCTAAACTGAAATGTCTTCTGCGTGGCTCATGCAGTGGGAAACATGGAGAAGGATAGACAAAAATATTTGCAAGTTGCCACAAGAAAAAAAAATAACTCGATAGTTAATGTTGTAGAAGGGGATGAGCTCCCAATAGTCTGTAAAAAAGAGGAGGCAAGAAAAGAAAAAGCAAACCAGGATGCAGACAAGGAGGTGCAGTGCAATCTCACAGGGACCAGGTGAGCAGAGGCTAACACAATGCACATGCTGCACATACTGCGCATACTGCAGCCTGAAGCCAGAGCCCTGTGAACGATAAGCCACACCTCCCCTGTGGAGCCCCAACCTTATTTTGAGACAGGGTCTTAGGAAATTGTCCTATCTGCCATCAAACGACTTCATCCTGTCTCAGCTACCTCAAGTAGCTAGGGTTACAAACATATGTTCCCACACTCAGCAAGACTTTTTTTTTTTTTTAACAAAACAAAGACTGAATGTCATGCAGAATGAAAGAACATTTGATTGTGGGGTCACACACCTTATGACTGTGTGCATCAGAACCAGATGTTTTAAAATGAGTGAAAATAGTATAAGGCCAACCCCCATCCCAAGAGCTATCTTAAAACTGAAAATGGGAAGAGGGAAAAAAAAGTACCACAGTAAAAATGAAGATGGAATCTATAGTCTTAAGTTAATGAATGGCAAAATGCCACCAAACAAGATGGCAGACGCATACATTTGCAAGACATCTTGATATTTTTTTCTCTGCATGGTCTATAATAGAGGCCATAGCCACTTTACCCTGGACTTGGAGCATTTAAGTTGCTCTCTGTACATTTTTTTGTCTTTTAGAACATATGATGCAAATTTTACTAACAGAAGAAGTTGATGTCCTTATCACCAGAGATCCCACAGAAGCTGAACAGCAAAAATAAGCATCACTGCTTGTAGCGAGTGGTCATTTTAAAAGGAGAAGGGCAAGCTACGTGTGCTGATGCATGCCTTGTAACCGGAGCCCTTGGGAGGCAGAAGCAGAAAGATCAAAAGTTCAAGGACAGCCTTGGCAATACTTCAAGTTTGAGGATGTGCCGAGCTTCATGAGACCCTGACTGGGGCAGGGGGTGGGGGTTTGGGGAGAGAAGTTAAGAAAAGATAGACCCATCTGCAATGGGAACATGAGATCCCTAAAAATCTATGCAGATGTATGTATCCAAATATAGAGCTGGATTTCCGTGTATGTAGAATAGAAGGATGTGCATAAGGAACTGAACAGGTAGCTCAGTGGTGTGTTAGCTACTATGCACAAAGTTCTAAGTTCCAGCCTCTGCACTGAATAACTGGAACATGACCGCACCACTTGTAATCCCAGCACTCGGGAAACAAAACCAAGAGAATCAGGAGTTCAAAGTTATCCCTAGTTACGTAACTAGTTGGAAGCCAGCACCAGTGTCAAAAGAGAAAAAATCATTAAAAGGATACATATGAAATTGTTGAAGTGGAGGTGTAATATAAAGCAGAGAAACACTGAATTTAAAAAGGGGGATTTCATTAAAAAAGGTGTGAATGTTAATTATTTCATTCATGGACTTAGATTGAGAAAAACTGCATTGAATTTCACTTTGAGCTAGTGGCTATACAGTTCTCATTACAAACATTTGCTGGATAAAGGAAAGAGAAAAATACCACATCAATTATAAGGAAATGTTGGATAAATTGAAGGTTGGTGATTCAATAGAAGAACTAGGAATAACTTCATGTCAACTCTTATGAATAATATGGAAAATACGAGTTTAATATTAACATGAAAAGTTTTCATTTGAAGAAAAAGAAATAAATAAAATTTGTAGTTTAAGGTGCAGATGGTAGTACGTGCCTCGAATCCCAGTGCTCCAGAAGCAGAGGTAGGTAAACCTCTGTTCCAGGCCACCCCGGTCTACATGGGAAGACCACATTCCCTGGGAGCAAGAAAAAAAGTAGTTGTCACAGTCAGGTTGTTATTGCTATAATGAAACACCATGACACAATTTGGGAAGAAAAGGGTTTATATGGCTTACACTTCTATATCACAATTTATCATTACAGGAAGTCAGGACAGGAACCTGGAGGCAGGAACTGATGTAGAGGCCATGGAGGAGTGCTTCTCATGGGCTTGTTCCTCAAGGCTTACCTAGCCTGTTTTCTTATAAAGCTCAGGACCACTAGCCGAGGTGTGGACCCACCCATAATGGGCTGTGTCCTTTCTATCAATCACTAACTAAGAAAATGCACTACACTTTCTCAGTTGAGGATCCCTGCACTCTGATGACTCTTGCTTGTGTCAAGTTGACATAAAACTAACTAACACAGTAATTGATTTTCTTAACTTTCTTATTTTCTATATATTTTAGATCAAATGTGTTCTACAGACTTGTGGCTATGGTTTAAGTGCTGTGACTTATTGGGCAATATCCTTTTCAGCACCAGAATGTTGCTCACCACCAGCGACCTAAGCAGGAGCCTCTGGCTTCAGGAGCTCTTTGCAGATATACATACATAGAAGGGCCATTTGGAAGATTTATGTTCAGTCCCTCAGCATCTTTACCCTATACTTTGCAGGCTCTACTTTATGTTCTTGGAGCTGAGAATTGTCTCAAGTCCTAAGCCTTCAAACAATGCTTGATACAGTTATGAATACAAAGGAGAGAAAGATGACTCTTGGACAGATCCTGACATATCGTTATGAATGAAACCCCCTGGTTGGCTCTGAAGCTATAAATTTTCTAGTCACAGACAGAGGCAAAAACAAAGAAAAAGAATGGTATCATTTCCTCCATCGTCACAAGGTTGGAGGCCATAACAAATGATACAGAACAAGAAGATGTACCAGATTTATATAATTAAAATTTAATGTGACATGGAATCCTTCAGAATTGAAGACTTCAGAAACAAGGAAACTGAAATATTTATAGGCAGCGAGTAGCAATGTGATTAGAGGCAAAGGCTGTAACCTAATGGTGATGGGGACTCAGCAAGCTCTGCTTGTCAGTTATAATAAACCCTGTGTGTAATGTCAGGACCCTTATAGAACAGGAGCGCTCCAGCCTCCTCTCGGGGAAGGTGAGCCTGCAGCTGGGCTTTCTCACCACACACCAGTTCCCCAAACAACAACTTTGAGAATTATATATGAATAGATATCTAGGTCATAAGCTTGGGCTTGTTCCTTAACTAGTTCATAACTTAATTAGCCCATTTATTCTATTCTATGACAGCCACATGGCTGGTTACCTCTTCTCAGTTTCATGCGCCTGTCTCGTCAGGGACTGCGTGAATCTCTTCCTGCACCTGACTCTATCCCAGAGTTCCTCTCTCCCTACCAGAACTCCCACCCCCTATTTCCTGACTCAGCTCATTGGCCAACAGCTTTTTATTGACAGGTGATGCTTCCATACACTACACAAAGGATTTTTTTTCTTTCTACACAGATTAGGCAATCCTTTGAAACTCATGGTGGGGGAGAACCACACAGAGAGGTTGGATTGTCTTCCTGCCTTCTCAGCTTCCTCAGTTCCTTCTGCTTGAGAAAGAATGAAGATTAACTGCAAGCCAGCACTCATTGTGTGGTGCCAGGCTTGAAATCTCAAACCAGGCTCTGAGCGATCCTCTAAAGCCAGGCTTTTCTCTGCTTCACACCCACTTTCACACCACCCAGAAAGAGGCAAGATGTAAATGCAAGAATGGTCCCCAGGATGTCCTCTTCGGCTCCTGTGGCCTTGAACCCATAAGTTGTCCTTGATATACCTAAATGTCTCTGCTAGATCGCCAGTTCACGCAGTCTCTAGTATTCCTTCAGTATCTGTTAGTCCAGCACCCAAAATGCTCCCCGAACTTCTCCACACCAATGGGGGAAAGCATACAGAAGAGTTTCCAAAGCAATCGCTCCAAATATATAATATATAATATATAATATATAATATATAATATATAATATATAATATATAATATATAATATATAATATATAATATATAATATATAATATATAATATATAATATATAATATATAATATATAATATATAATATAT
Organism: Apodemus agrarius; assembly: GCA_964023405.1. Taxonomy (NCBI): domain Eukaryota; kingdom Metazoa; phylum Chordata; class Mammalia; order Rodentia; family Muridae; genus Apodemus; species Apodemus agrarius. Next base: position 46,231,585 of record OZ030007.1, on the reverse strand, counting down.
AATATAATATATATATATATATAATATATAATATAACACTTCGAAGCACTGGGGCCCGAGTGTAGTGAGCACACCTAGATCCGTAGTAGCCATCAGGCTGAGACAGAACTGAGGGCTCAAGGCTAGCCCTCGCTGCGGATAGAGACCCTATCTCAAAAACAAGCAAACAAACAAACCAAAAAAGAACAGAGCGAACACATTGAGACTCCGCCCCCAGCTATGGCAGATGTTTGTTTAGTATCTGTTGCGGGAAAGATAGGCCCAAAAGCTGCTACCACTTTAGGTAGCAGTAGTGTGTGCCTGCGTACATGTATTCCAGAAATAAATGAGTGGGGGAGGGGGCCGGGGTGCATGTACAGAAGCCAGAAACTGACACTGAGGCTCTCCCTCCAGTGCTCACCACCTCAGGTTTTGAAACTGAGTCTTGGCCACTGAGCCTCTGTGACCTGCTTGTCTCCACTCCCCACCCTGCACTGCCGTTAAAGACGTTGACATCTACATTTTTACGTAGGTACTGGAGATCTAAACTCAGGTCTCATTGCTTGTCCGGCACGTTACTCACGGAGACATCTCTCCAGGGCACAATTTACCTACTTTTGGATGGCAAAGCTTCCCTTCACTATCTGAAGCAACATCTTTACACAGATGATGGAAAGAAAAGCTATTCTGTTCACTGTGAGTGTGGACAGACTTGGCAGGCCCCGCCTCCACATTAAGGTCCCGCCAAAGATACTCAGTCCCCAAACCAGGAACCACTGACCAGAAAGGTATTTAATTAACTGAGTAATTATTAGCCTTGGAAAGTTAATTTGTCCAATAGTTTTCTCAGTTGATGGAAGGGGATATTGAACAGTGAATCTGCTAAGGAAACCGACCCAGTCTGACTCGATCGCCAATGGTGCCATGGATTGCACCACAGACATCCTTAAACTGGCGTTCATTGTACAACTGTATTCTGATGAAGAATTTAGAAAGCAATTCCTTAAAGGGCAGAACTCGTGCTTTGTGTGTCTGCTGGTTTTCATTTTGGAAAAGCCTCATTAAGGGCAAGAAGCTCAGCTGCAGTTAAAAGAATAAGGGGAGGGAGTAAAACCAGCCTTCCCCTGTCCCAGAGTTCAAACGAGATTGCGCACAAATGGCCCAAGTCCCTGCTCTCAGCCTAGCTACTATTATTCCGGCTTCGTGTGACTTGCATTGCAAATAAAGGAACAGAACACAGACACAAAGAGCCATGGATGCTGAAGACAATAAAATCGCTCTGTTGGTTCGCTTGAGGGATCTAGTAGGCTAGCTAACCGCTTTTCACGCTTCTCCCACACTGTGCTGTCTGTCCATCACACGGGCAGCTTGTAGGAAATGTAAACCAAAAAGAAAAAGAGAAAAAAATAGCAATTTGTAGCACCTTTGTGCAAGCAGATAGGAGAGGTTGCTGCTGCCGCTAGACCTTTTGTCCAGAGACCCAGACTGAGAAATGACAGCTTAAAAGGGAACCCCAAGTCTTGGCCGGGCTTGCAAATCTGCACCCTTCGAGTGTGATGTCAAATACTTGCATGGAATTGGAGGCTAATTAAAATACAGTCCCTGATGGGGAACCACTTTGAGAAAGACAGGTTATTCAACCCAAAGTTCCCTCTCTCTCTGAGGTCTAATGAGGCATCTGTAACCTTTGTAGATGGGGGTCATCCCATGGGGAGCAACAGGGTGCAGGAGGCTAAACCCTTGGCCTGATGGGATCTGATCTCATCAGAGAAAGCCATAATCATCTGTAAGGAATGACAATTAAACTGGTGATTAAGGTTAACACTGGGACTTGAACATATCCCAAGGGGGAGACTGAGCTGCTGGGAACCACGCTGATGGAGCATAAGGCCAGGTGGCTGTGGCTTTTCCTCAACTGATGGCCTCTTTACAACTACCTCAAAATGTTTTCCCTCACAAATCAGTAAGTGCCATCTTTCAACAGTAGGTTCTCGGGGCCCACACAGCCCCTGGAGGATCACAGAGAGCAGAAATTATTTGCCTGAGAGATGGTGCACAGCTACCTTAAATCTCTTAAACCGATATCCTATACCTCCCATACAAGTTTCCCTTAGCTGGTCTCCCAGGGTTCTCAACCTCCTCAGTGGAGTTTCTCCTCATGGACACTGAGAATGAGACGTATCAGGAAGTTATAGACACAGATCAGCAAGCAAGGGTTGGAGACTTAGGCTTTGAGAATAGAGCCACAGATGGTACCAGTTAGGAAGCAGGTCTGATGCTATTGAAATGTATCAAAACCAACCGGAGGGTAAAGGAACTAGAGTCTAGGAAATGGTCAGAAATCCCAGAAGAGGAAGAGAGGCGAGAAAGGTGCACAGAGGCCGAGGCAAGGTTTGTGTAGACTTGAAATCAGCAGAGTCTAGAACCAGCAGGGGGTGTTGATCTGGGGCTGGGTTCTGAGACGTGGTCTAAATTCATCTAGAAGCATCTCTTTTTGTGTTCCTGCAAGATGAGAACAAATGGCACATAGACCAGCTGGACTCAGGTGAGATGCATGAGACAGAAAATTGAAAAAGATCTCTGGCAAAGGCCAAGGCTGCTATAGATGCTTTATGGCCTATGCCTCTCTCTGCTTTTCACTCTATTCCAGGTGGAAAGCCTTGGCCCCATGATCGATCAAGGCTGTGATACCTGTAGCCATCACAACGCACTCCAAAGCGCAAAAGAGAGAAATCAGGGTGCATGCTTCTCTCTCTATGAAAATTGTCCCCAAGTACCAATTAAGACTTCCATATGAGCATCATTTCACAGAATCTATTGATATGGACAGAACCAGCTGCCAGACGTGCAGAGCATGAAGCCTTTGGGATGGATTCACTGCTTCTCTGTATAAATTGCTATTAATAACTAAAAGAGAAAAAGACAGGGATAACTAAAAGTTTCTTCAGTCGATGTTTCTAACATTTGATTGCTTCTAACCTGATTTCTTCTTGGAGCTCTTCTGAGAACATGGCACACTCACGGTCACACATACGGCTGCACAAAAACATTTGGATTGGATGATGAGATGGCTCTGTGGGAGAAGGCTCTTGCTGACAAACCCCGACAAGCTGAGTTTGATCCCACTGACCCACATGGTGGATGGGGAGAATTGACCCCCCACAAGCTGCCCTCGGACCTCCACACTCAGTGTGGCACTCATCCCACACACATACACAGAAATAGATGTGTATAATAATCTTCTGCAATCTTTCCATGTGTGTGGAGATAAAGCACCTTCTCCTGAGTCCTGCAAGGCTAGTGCGTCCAATGGGAGGGAGGCGAGCAGTCTGAGGGTGTCTTACTCCTGTTGTTGTGTTAAAATACCTGGGAAAAAAACAACTTATGAGTTTTACATCACAGTTTAAGGATAAGTTTGGTCCACTGTGGCTAGAAAGTCATACCCTGGGGACAGTAGGCAGTTGGTCACTGTACATCCATAATCAGGGAACAGAGAGATGAACTCTGATGATCACCTCACTTGTCCTTATTCAGTCAGGAATTCCAGGTCATGGGATGCTGCTGTCCGTAATTAGAGTGAATGAATCTCCCCACCTCACCCCCTTCCAAAACTTCCCACAGACACAGAGGTTTGTCTCCTAGGCAATTTACCAAGGTACCCATCAATACTAATAAAGAGATCTCCATCATTTCAGATGAGGTCCTAAGAAGTACTGAACCCTATAGTGAGTCATCACAACACAGGGTCTGGGTCCATGTCACAGTGACTGGGGGCTTGAAACAGTCAAGACTGACACAACAGGATGACTTCTGTGGTTGCCTGGGAGGGTAAAGTAACAGTCCCTTTTCAAACAGTGAGACCCATCCCTGACTCTTTACTTTCGGCAAAGGCCATTCTGCAACCTAGGGAGGCAAAGGCTGAGGAGGCTCTGCTTCCTCTGGTGAGGGTCCCCTGCTACAAGAGATACAATGTGGGAACTACTGGTTAGAAGAATGTTTGATAGTACGTGTGTGATAGAGGAGTTACCCAGACCGCCAGAAAAGAAGGTCTTCCTCCTAAGGAGAAGTCCTGCTAAGTTTGGAGAGACAGACAGAACCCATGCCAGCTTCAGGAACAAGGAATGTATCTCGGGCTTGGGAAAGAACCCGGGCACAGACATAAATATGAACGAAGATGTCCCAGGGGGACATTGGAATGCATAGTAACTTCTGCAGTCTGAAGGCTCAAGCTTGGAAGCTAATAGCGTGTAACATTTACATGATGACTAACTACTGCATGTCAAAGCATGTCCTAAATGTGTTAGGCACATTAGCTTGTCTAATCCCCACTGTAACTGTGTAAAAATGACCTTTCCACAGACAAGGGAATTGAAGCCCAGAAAGTGAGGTTCCCACAGCTAGTTTACACCAGAGCCAGCACTGAGCTTTTCGACTCATTGTGTGAAACTTCTCTCTCCTACAGGCTTGTGAAGAGCAGTTGAAACTGGGCATTGGAATTTCACACCAAGGACCTAGGACACAGTGATTCCGTTAAAATCTAGACGTAATCTAAGTGAGCTCGCTGGCAACTTAGAGTGTCTGAGCCCAAGAACCTTGAATTAGAGTTTTCCAAAGAATCTGAAGCAAGCTCAGACACGTTCTCCGGAAGAACATCAAGGACATCAAGGAGAGTTGAAGGTTTTTAAGCTGAATGGTGATAAGAACACGTTTGTCCTTAGATCGTTTCTCTTGAGGTGTATGAATGTAAAGATGGCTGGTCCCTGATAGCACACAGGCCTCTGGCTGAAGTCTCCACTAGGAGCCTATACTTGGGGAAGTCAATGTGGCAAAGTCCAGTTGCTCCCAATAGGGCAGCTGGAGCACTGCCGGGGAGCACGGAGAGTAAGCAGAACGGCAATTTGAGTAGAAAGAGGCTGCAGGAAACAAGAGCAGTGTCCAGCATTCTGCAGAAAACCCTGATCCCAGTATGACTATGAGCAGAGGTGATCAGGAAATTCCTGAAGGGCTCAGGCCCTGCAGAGAACAAAGGATTCAACTACCCAGACAGAAGGTATGACCCAGAGTTAAGAAAGCACCCATTCCCCACAGCAAGACTTTAGATCCTTATGAGACAAAAGGAAAGCACCAAAGGCTGGCTGTGTAGTAACTCCACTTTCCAACATGAAGCTCCCACTAGCCTTTAGTTCTCCACAGGACGTTCAGTTTGAGCTGAAGATTTGGTCCAAGAGGAAGTTTCAGGGTCTTGGTTGAGCTGAAGGAGCAGTACATGGTGCTGAGTGCTAGCACACACTGAAGCAGAAGCCCGAAACTGGCCACCCGCGTGCTTTTATGTCAGGGCCCAAGGCACTTGAAACAATAACCCCAGTAGAAGTATCTGGGCGAGACCACTGGAAAGATTAGATTATCTAAGCCCAAGGACCTTGACTTATACTTCTCCAGAGTGTCAGAAGCATGCTCAGAGAGGTTCTTATGAAGAATATGTTCGGAGCATTACAGAGGACAAGGAGACTCACTGTAAGCTGGAACTAGGGAAGATCGTGGTCTGGCCATGATCTAAGGGCATAGGCCCAGTTCAGAAGTTTTGATATCAAAGGACAAGCAAAACTGGAAATGGTAGCAAAGCGGGAAGCAGACACATTTCCTGTAGCTTTTTGTTGCATCCAGGCCCTGGCAGGATTAGACAAAGCTTACCTGCATTGAAAGGGATGCTTTTCCACACTCTGTGAGGTGAATACTAGTCTCTTCTGGAAACACTCTCTCTAGCACACCCATAAATAATGATTCTCAGATTTCAGGGCACCCAGTCAGGTTGATGCATCATACGGACATGCCAAATAACCATTTTTGTGCCTGCTCGGTCACAGGAAGCAGTTTCTTCTGGCTTTCCTGGTCAGGACCAGGAAACCACTGTGAGACAGGCCTTCCTCCATTCAACATAAATAAGGAGATGTCTGACATCCAGCCTCTAAGATGTCAAGCAGGGAAAGAAGTTCAGAGTGGAAAGCGTGTCCTATAGGGGTTATGACAGTGAGATGGTGAGGCACAAGCCTGTAAGAGCAGCACAGTCAAACCATCTGGTGCGAGAACAATAGCACGCTCTCCTAATTACCAAGAGGACGTTCAATGGCTGAGAAATTAGTGAGGGGCAGATCTCACTCTCGCTCAGAAAGACAAGCAGCGAAAAGCTAAATCCACTGATACAACAGAAGGATCACGAGCTTTGGGCTTGGGTTTCCATCAAGTACGTCTTAGCCTGCTTCTACTCTAACAATACAATTGGGATTGCATCACAGAGCACGCAAGCCAACAAGCACAACCTGAAGATAAAAGAGTAGGAAGAGATTTATTACTTACAACAAGTAAGGCGCACTATAGTTCCTTACTGACTTCAAATTTTATTAGAGAGACTATGCGTATTCACGAGAGGGAAGCCCGTGTCAGGGTAAGCATCGCCTTTGGGTGAGTCTGAAATGTCTGCCCGTGAACTCCTATTTTTTAACACTCTTGCTGCAGCTGGAGGCACTGCTTTGACAGTCTGTGGAGGTTTAAAAGAAGTAGAGAGAGCCTGTCTGGTAGAAGTAGATCACGGCGGGAGAGTCTTGGAAGGTTAATAGCCTAGCCCCCAGGTCTGTATACTCTCTACTTCCCTGTCCACCGTGGTGTGAACAGGGCTACCGTGAACTCCACCCTGCCTTCCCTGCTGTGAGAAGCTCACATCTGAAAGCAGAAGAGAAAGGAACACTTCTCCAAAGAGAATTTACTGTGCTAATGAGCAGAGTGAATGGGTTTTCTCCAGACCCTGGCTGGTTCATCTTGAAGGTTTTTTTTTTCTTCCTGTCTTCTTTCTCTTCTTCTTTCTTTCCTTCCTTCTTTTTTTTTCATTTCTCCATTTTCTCCCTTTTGACAGTGTCTTTGGCCCAAGCTGAACTCCTGGCATAGCCAAGGATGCTCTTGAGCTGATATTCCTAACTCTACTTCCTGGATTGTGGGATTGCCGATGTGTGCCATGACACAAGGGTTATCACTCTAGGGTTTCCTGCTTCCTAGACAAGAAGCCTAGCAACTGAACCACATTCCTAACCTTCGCTGCAAGATTCTACACAGAATATTAACCAAAGCAACAGAAACAAGATGTTAATAGGTACTTCACAATGTTTTTAACAGTTCCCTCAACAGACACATACAATTGTAGATGTTATACCCTAAATGTGCCCACCTCCTTTATCTACAACTAGCCAGCACTTCTTATACACATACTATGGAAGTTGTTACTTCATTGACTTGATGTGGAAGGACAGTATCTTGACTCTCAATATTTAAAAGTGGCCATGAAATGGCATGAGGCATATAGATCCTTATGCTCACTTAAAAGCACTTGGAGAACCAGAAATATTAAACACTCAGGGTGTCTCTTCAAAGAAAGAGATGTACAAGCTGTTTCCCACTAGAAGGCCAGAAGCACCCATGGTTGATACCCTGGTGACCTTTGCACAATCTGTGTGGCCAGACCACACCAGATCCTTTTCCCCAGATCCTTATCTTGACCTTGCTTGTCTCAGTCACTCAAGGTACTCCCCTGCCCTCAGACTCCTCACTTGAGCATGTTTTCTCATTTAATCAGTACAATCTATCTTTATGAACAATGTCACTTGTACTTTACAAAGAGTTTCAGTGCAGTCATGTCTAATGCTTTGTTGTGCAAATGTAATTGAGTTAATTATTACCAGGAATTTTTTTTACCAAAGTGTGCTGTACTTAAACATGCCTAAAATAAATCACTTGAGGTCAGACTTCTGAAGTTAAAACCAACACCAACTACTGAATCCTCTTGAACTGAACTGCATTCTTGCCTCTTGTAGATGGACACTGATGGCTGTGATGTTTCTAAAGACCCTGGCAAAATGGAACTAAAAAGATATAATTCTCTGTTACCTAGAAAAGAAAGAGACAGCAGTGGGGTAGGGCAGACATTTCTCCACACCACTCCCATCAGCAGACTGGAAAGTTCTTCTAAGTCTTGAAGATCTCAACTCAAGTCAGACTTGGTTTTGTAGCTTTGAGGATGAAAATAATTTCAGAGCTAGTCAGGTTATAAAATAAGTTGGGGATTTTATTAGAGATATTTTCATTCAGGGTTATACAGAAGGGTTCAGCAAAAGAGGGGCTCTCAGAATAAAGTTTGACATACAAAGTGGGGTAACATACTTCCCAAGGGAACATAGATGAAGAGAGCAGTGTCAAACATGGGGATGGGCTTCTCAAGGGAGAGGAGCCCTTAACTGTCTTAGCATTAGCTGTGTAGACCATGTTGGTGGCTCCCAAGTTACTTCTCATATTGGTGCCAAGAAATCCCCACCCCTCTCCCTTTGGTAAGAGTGATTGGTATAGGCGGCAACTCCAAAGGTGCTTTGGAATGGAAATATAATCGGATGAAACCAGAAACAAATAAGGTTGCCCAAGAGGGTTAGCACAGGTCCTTTCTCTGTAAATGGGTTTCTTGTGTGGTTCCTGGGAATTTTCAGCTAAGCCTAGGAAAGGTGAACCATCTTAAGCTGGAATTCTTGCTCAGATCCTGGTGCGAGGCTTCCACCACATGCCTCCATGCCGGGCTCCACTCTCTCTTTTCTTCTCCCCCCCACCCCCTCCAATTTTCCCTGAATCTTCATCTTGCCTCCAGACAGTCTCAGAACTTGAGACCATTGCTTGGGAACAGCAGAAATGAAACAAAGCATAGCAGTAGACTAAGGAGTGAAGAGAAAGAACCTGTTGGACTCATAATGACAAGTCAGGACAGCTAGGGGGCGTCCTTGAGTACACCGTCAATACTTCCTGCCTTCTTCATGGAAAGTCAAGATTGCTACTCTGCACCTGCAAACCGTCATTTTAATCTGCACCCCTACAACCTGGAAGCAGCCCTGCCCTAAGAGGTGAAGCTGCCTGTGTGCTTATTGCCTGGAATCTGTGGGCACAGAACCAGGCTTAAATTACTATATTCTTCCTTTTCCTCTTTCCTCCGCTGGCTGGGAGCCGTGGAGCATTTCCATTTGAACTTGCATTTAGAATAGATGTGTGAAGATCTCACTATAAATTGAGAAGGAATCTCATACAGCCTTAAAGCTATAAAATATGTCTTCTTATACTTCTTATATCGACAGGCAAACCCCTTCCCCACCATGGCATCCGCAGAGCAGGAAATGCTCTGAAAGTCTAAATTGAAAATGATAATGAACCACATTACTTTATATGCTAATGTTAAAAATGAATGAAAAAGCAGGTGCCCAGGAAGTGTAAGGCCAGACTGGCCTAAAAGGCAGTTCCAAGTCAGGCTACATGGATGAACAAAATCTCAGAAAGAAAGAAAGAAAGAAAGAAAGAAAGAAAGAAAGAAAGAAAGAAAGAAAAAAAGAAAGAAAGAAAGAAAGAGAAAACACAACTCTATATATACACACACATATATGTATGCATATGCATGTATATACATACATATATAATCATTTTTAAGTTTTTTAATTGATTTTTATTAGCACACAAAGAAGTGGTTTTCATTGTGATATGTTCACATGTATGTGTGTGTGTGTGTATGTGTGTGTGTGTGTGTGTGTGTGTGTGTGTAGGCATATTTTCCACTCCCATTGCTGTCTTCCATCTTCCCCCTTTCTCCCTGCTCTGTAGAAATGTCCTCCAGATTGACCCATTCCATTCTGCATGGAAAGTCTTTAAAACAGGAAGGAAGAACTCAAAATAGCTTTAGGAAGTTCCTGAAACTGATCAGATTCACTGGGTCCCTCCCACCCCAAATGTGCGCGCGCGAGTACACACACACACACACACACACACACACAGAGAGAGAGAGAGAGAGAGAGAGAGAGAGAGAGAGAGAGAGAGAGAGGAAGTAACTCTCAGACAAACCCAGTTGCCTGGAAAAAAGCAAGAGATAGGGCCAGCAGACTTGGAGATCAGCCAAACTAGAAGAAATAAAAACCAGATGAGCTCCCTGGAAGAGGCTCAGATCACCTGGGCCACCTGAAAAGGAGACTCCCTCCCCTGGTGAGCTAGTGTCTTCCAGCTTTCTGAGCTGTCTCCATGCTGACATGGACTCCAGTGACGCAGCTTCCTTTGAGAGGTTTCTTTCTGTAAGTAGCTGCTCACCATAGTCCTATAAGTAACTCCAATTAAAAAAAAAAAAAATTGGCTCACCCATCTTTGACTTGTTTTTCATCTGGGTTGTATAGATATTCAGATCTTTACAAAAAATAAATAAATAAATAAATAAATAAATAAATAAATAAAAGGCTGTCACCCAGCACTCTTTTGTTAGTTTCCTTCCACCAGCCAAAGATTCCTCCCATTGTCTTCTTTCTCCCCACCTTTCTATTAATGGAATCTATTTCCTGACAGTTTCATACATGAACATAATTCATTTGATTACTTGCAACCCCTCCACCCTCTCTTACTTCTCTCATCCCTCCCCCTCCTCCCTACAAGTCCCTTACCAGCTCACGGTGTGTTATTGTTGTGTTTTGTAAGCCACCGATTTTAACCAGGGCTATCTGTGTGTCGGCCGAACTCTCCCCTGGAGCCTGGTTGGCTCACCTTGGGGACACAACTGAAGACAATGACTATCTCTACCCCAGAATCCACCAGAAGCTAGGAGTCGCTGTGAACCCTTTCCTGTCCGTGGTTGGCTGTTGATAAGCCCAGTGTTGTGCAAGACGGTGTTTGCAGCCTCCTCTGCTGTGATAGAACGTTTGCAATGACATTCCTGCGCCCCGAAGACAGCGTTTCACAGCCCCCCCCGCCCCCATCTTCCTGCCCTGAATGCTCTCTGTTTCTTCTCCCCGGGTGTTCCCTGAACCTTAGAGAAAATGATATAAATGTCCTGTCAAAAAACTTCACTAAAGATTTTTTTTAAACAAATGTAAACAAATGAAGCCTCACTGCCTGCCATTGCTGTTGTTGTTTCAATTAGACTTCAGAAGGGAGAATCTTTGAACTTGGGTTGGCCTGAAGTGTGCGGAATAGAATTGCTTAGGGTTCCTTAAACTGCATTTTGTGAACACGCGCTGTAAGACGCAAGCCTGCTGCAGCTCGTTCTTTTGAGGAGTCACACGTTTTGTTCCGGGAACAGTTAACACAAATGCAAACTTTCAAGACACCTGGTACCCCTTACCCGGACCCCTATTTCCTGACCTTGGTGTGCCTCCTTATAAAGACCGGATATGCGGGCCAAGCAGAGAGAAGACTGGGACAGCTTCAGTCTTCCTCGCACCCGCTGCCCCTTCATAACTTATCAAGATCTGGTCTCACTGTTTAAAAAAAATAAAAATATAAAAAAGTCCCCCGGTGCGGGAACTAGGCCTGAAAGAATGACAGCTCCCGAGGAGAGGGGAAAGGAGCCGGGCACACAGGCCACACCAGAGATAAAACTGTTTTCAGGCGGAAGGTGGTGGGGTCCTGTGGAGGAAGCGGGTGGAGGGACATTCCCTGCTCCCACTCGGCGGCGGTGAATCCAGTTAAGGCTGCAGAGCATTGCAGATTCAAACCCGCAGCTGCTGGCGCTGTGGATCTAACGTCTTTTTTTTTTTGGGGGGGGGGAGCTCATCAACTCGGAAAAACTTTATGAAAACCTGACGTGTGGAAAAAGAACAAAGGAAAGTCGAGAGGCTCATGTATATCAAAGGGAAGGGACTCGAAGAAATACTGGGGGGACAAAAAAGAAAAGAAATATTCATCCCTAAATGCTTCCGAATCCTAGATGCTGAAGCAGCCTCCGATGCAGCTGTGACTTTGGATGTCTCCTTCTCTTTAACTGCCGCTTTGATACCACTGCCTTTTGAAGTCTCTTTTTATATATTTGTGATTTACTTGGGCAATGGATAGAACTTGCTGCGGCTGCTGTTTACCATCGCATTGAGGCTCTGCAGTTTTGGGAAGGCAAAAGGCAGGTCCGCGGCCGCCCTCTCCTGGAGATTCCGCAGAACTTTGGATCTCAGAAGATTAATTTTGTTTGGTTACGCTTTTTTTTTTTTAATTGAAGTTTACCCCCTTAAATATACTCATCAAACTTTAACATTAGCCTGAGTCTCTTGGAGGACTCCTTAAAGCTAGAAACCTGGGTTCCACCCACAAAGTTTCCACTGTGTCTTGGGTGGAGCCCAATAATTTGCATTTCTAGCTTGTTCCCAGGCAAACTGGCAAAAGGTGCTACTCTCAGAACCACTTCCTTGTCCACAAGTCACCGGCAGGATGAGAGAGCATTTTACTAAATCTGTCATCCTTAGTCTGTAGTAGAAGGACTCTAGGAGATGAGCAAAATGAAAAACGTTGCTCTTGGTAGGGTGCTGTAAGAAATGAAGTGTTCCCTCACACTACATTCATAAGTGAAGCCTCTTTAACAAATATTAACAAAAAAAGGCGTACCAATCTATGTAATATGAGTTCATGTGACCCGAGGATCTTCAGAAATGGAAATCCACAGGAGTAGAGCAGCCTGTGTGTTTAAGTAATTATTTGTATTATGATTGTCTGTGTGCATGAATGCAGAGATCAGAGTTACAGGTCGGTTGTGAACCACCCGACATGGGTGCTGGGAATCAAACTCCTGTCTTCTAAAACAACAATACGCTCTTAAGCCCTGAATCACCTCTCCAGACCCTCAAGCCTGTGTGTTTCACTGTGTCGGTCTGAAGAAGAGGGGACATTGGTGGAGATCAGGATGGGACAGGAGCTCTGAGTAGAGTAGGGGAAACTCGGTCCTCCTGAGACCTCTGCGTCCTCAGTGTCTGTGTTTCCAGTAAAGACTGACAATCTGTCTCATAACCTGCCTGGGAGAAAAGCCAGAAAATTCTTTGTGGGTTTTAGGATCCCTATCAAGGGAGGTGATAAAGGAAGACGGGCTTCTGTTTTATCCCATGCCCAGATGCCCGTATATAGGGAGTGTGTTCTGAGCTTCATCAGTGTCGTGAACACGGGGTCTCTTACCCAGAAGCCAGCGCAGTCTCCATTAAAGCACAATGTATTGAGCTTTAACCCTAATGGGAGACAGATGTCAATCACTCCTGTCCCGCCATCTAAGAAACAAAGCAAGCATGCCTCCAAACACTCCCTTCCCCCCTCCACACTGCCAGGTCGCTCCTTCCCTGTCCCACACCCCCCCCACCCCCGGCCTTCTGATCTCATTGGCTCAGCAACACCCACCTCCCATAGGAACAACTGCACGCAAGTGCCCAGTGAGCGCCCATGGCCTGTGAGACTCCGACGGCTAAAAGGACTGTGCAGCGGGCAGGGGCAACTGCAAGAAAGCTAGGCCTTTGCTTGTTGCTTTGACCCTCTGCTGGGTTCTCATTGCCCTGGGGAAGGCTCTTTGGGCTTGGCACTGCAGTCACACCCCTTAACTTCCCCTTTCTTCTCATTTTCTGCGCTGCCTGCTCTAATTATAACTTCCCTCTCTCCCTTTGGACCCTCTGCACCTGTGCGTCATCTACCTGAGCCTCTGATGACTCTCACCACACACTTATTTGAACAGCTTGGTCCCGTCCATTGGGATTCAGCTTTGATTTTGGGGGAAAAGACTTTACTTTCCACCACCATCGTGAATTGCATAACTAAGAACCCTATATCAAAAGATAGATTAATTAGAGAAAATGAGTGCATATTTACTTTAAGTTTGATGTGACCCAGAAGCCTTCAGAAACTAGGCCATTGTATATCTACTCCTTGGGAGATAGAGACAGGGGATTGAGAGTTCATGGCTGTCCCAGTAGAAGATTCAAGGCCATCCTAGGCTATATGTGACCTGGGAGAGAGATGCAGGAGGGAAATACTGGAAGGAGGGAAGAAAGGAGGGAGGGAGGGAGGGAGGGAGGGAGAGGGAGAGAGGGAAGCAAGAAGAAATGGAGGGGGAGGAAAGGATAAAAGTTAAGACTCAGAGGGCTTTCTCTCTTCTCCTTTCTCAACTCCCCTCCCCATAACCTAAGTAAACTCTATTACACACACACACACACACACACACACACACACAGAGAGAGAGAGAGAGAGAGAGAGAGAGAGAGAGAGAGAGAGAGAGAGAGAGACTCAGAGGAAAACTTAGTGGTCTTACTCACAATTACGCAGAAGTGTGTTTAGAGGAGGAGGGGTGTGAGCCAATAGTGAACTGTAGGAAGCCCAGCCAGAGCTGCTTGCTCAGACTGTGTTTCTGTGTTTCTGGAAATAACAATACTACATCCCTCTGGTGTGAGGGTTTTATGAACTATTTTAAGGCTGAGCCAGTTGGACTTTATAGAGTATTTGGGAGCTGGGGTCAAGGGTGAGACAGGACTTCCTTCTAAAGTGTACGACCTGTTCTTGTTTTCTGAAAAGCTACGATACTGTTTTCCAGAGTGGCATGCCCAGACTCGACCAACTTCCAAAACAATTGAGTTTATGGCAACTCATTATAGCACTGTCTAGTTCATGGTGGTGTCTCCTCTAGACACGACCCAGGAACAGTCTCTCCTCTAGATGCTTGCCCCCAGGGGTCTGTGACCTCTTTACCTTTGTCCGTTTGCTTTCAGTACACCATCCATGACCCAAAAGACCCTCAAGATGAGATAAGTTTGGGGGAAAAAAAACAACTTGAATATCTTCCAAATATCTCTTCAGTCTGCCCTCTAGCAAGTCACATATAATGCTTATGACACAAGATATTACATGTGCCCCAATGTCAGCCTCACAAGCTGAAATCCTTTTACGATTCTTGTGACAACCCAAAAGTGGTCGCTTATGTCTGTAATCGAGAGATTTGGGACGTGGAATCAGGAGGATTGCTGTGAGTTCAAGGCCAGCCTGGGCTACATAGTGGATTTCATATTAAACCAAGGTACAAAGACTCTGTCTCAAAAAACAAAAAAATACCACCAACTATACATGCCACAACTACATATACACATATACCACACAGATTCTCAGGAGAGGAGGACAGCTCATTTCAGTTGAGAACAGACTTGTCCATGTCACTCAGAAGGGCTCTTTGATGTTATCCAAGGAATCCACCACTCAAACCCACCGTATATTACATGTTCCTGATGGCCCCAATCCACCTTGCAATGTTAGAATCCGACTCATTTCAAATTTGAATTCGAATATTCTTGAGGCAAATATTCTGTCCCTGGAACCCACCATGAAGCTCAAGAATGCCTCCTAACACCTGGGAATCATCCTGCCTCAACCTCACATGTGCTGGGAGATTATAGACGTGGGCCACCATGTCTACTTGAAATCCAACTTGTTGAACTAACCCAAACAGCAAAGGGATGTACCTTCAGACATGTCCCTATGACTTGCAAAGCATCTCCAAAAGAGAAACCCAAGTCCTCATTAATTTTGAGTGAGGATTCCTCTATGAGGTCAAGGTTGCCTCTGTTTCCTTCATTATAGGGATTTAGACTTGTCCCATAATGCACAAGTGTTGTTCCATCTGGCTCTGAAGGCAAAAGGTTTTTAGTCAGAGCAGACCAAGAGGCCTATAGTGAACTACGCAGGAACTCTCTTTTAGCTCCTCCTGTCAGAGGCCGCTTAGAGTGAGGTCCATTTTCTATGCCCCTAGGCTTCTATAGAACTCTGGGATTCCAGGGACAGCTAACAGAGCATGGGGTTCATGGGCCATCTTTAATCAGGGCCATGTGCAGCCTTCCCAGTGGAGGAGAAGCTATATTTAAAAACAAGTTTCAAGATCCTGAGTGAATAGAAAAGGTCGTTTCATTATTTAGTGAGTAATGGCCATTCGCTGCGCCGCCTGCAGCGATGCAGGTTACACAGAAGCGCTACGAGTAGGTGTCTGATCTCATCCGGGACACATTACCAAGAGACATGTGCCTAACGGGGCAGAAACTATGGAACAGTTCCCAGCCTGAGAGATGAATCAAACTGACTTTCCAAAGTCCTCCAGGAACACACACATAGAGACATGAGCCGGGAGATACTCTTCTCTGGGCGGCTGCGATCGGTTCCCAAGGTATTTCCTGGGAGGTCACAGCCAGCCAGGCCACTCTCTGACCCAATTATGCAAGTCATACAATTAAGTCAAAAACAGACACTCATTTCCAGGAAATGTCTTGAGCTTGAATCACAGTCACTATAATAAGTTTAAAAGAGAAGGATGCGGGACTCTAGAGATAAAATGTATTTTGCCTGGTTCTGGAGGTAATTGCCAGGCATCGACGTGGAAGAGTTCTCTCCCTTTCTTCATCACTTGACAAGAAAGGACAGCAGTTTGCTGTCGACACCACTACCATGAGAATGAATGGGGTCACGTGCTGTTCCAATGGTAATCGATATCATTGAACTGGAATTCCAGACTGATCGCTTTACCGCATGGGCATATGTAAACACTAACATTTCTTTCTTTCGTTTTTTTTTTCTTATTTATTATTTTGTCATTCGGTTGGGGTGGCACTCATGGAGGGCTGAGAACAACTCTGGGGATTCAGTTCTCTCCTCCCACTTTGTTGAGCCAGACTCTCTCTTCACGCCAGTCCCCCTACCTTGTTGAAACAGGCTCTCTTGTTTCTGCTGATCTGTGCTCTCCAGGCTGGCCGCCCCTCAAGGCAATTCTCCCGTCTTGCAGTAGGAGTGCTGACAGAACAGATGAATGTGGTCTACCTGTCTACATTGTTCATGTGGGTTCTGAAGACAGAGCTGATACAGCACACACACTTAATCGGGCTTAAACAGCACACACTTGGACCTGTTGAGCCATCTCATCAGCTCTGTTTAATATTTTGGAGACTTAGTTTTCTCATCATAAACAAAAACAGTGTCCTCTACCTCCCTGACAGTTACAAAGATTGATGTCTTCTACTAACCGTGAGATTTTGGGTGGGGGTTAATCAGCCTTTTCCCTGTACAGAATTCCCCCATAATAGTTACATCTAGAAACTAGGGGTGTAGAGCTCAGTGGTTGGAGTACTTCCTAGACTGCAGGGAGCCCTGGGCTCCATCCCCCACTCCACATTAACTAGGCAGAGCCCTGTATCCCAGAACTCAGGAGACTGAGACAGGAGGATCAGAAGTTCAAAGTCAGGGCTGGGAAAATAGCTCAGTGAATGGGGAGCTTGCTACACAAATTTTAGAATTGGAGTTTCGATCCCAGCACCCAGTGGGGCAGACTATTGGGATCCAAATCCTCAGGAGGCAGACAGATCCTCAAAGAAAACTGTCTATCCAGAATTGTCAAGTACCAGGGTTCAGTAAGAGATCCTGCCCAAATAAATAAGGTGGAGAGCTATCAAGGAATGTATACACGTGTATTCATACACATGGGAACATATATACAAATATGCACAATACAAACATACACACACACACACACACACACACACACACACGACAACAAAAAAGGACTTTGAGAACATTTTTAGCTACAGAAAGGGTTTGAGGCTAGCCTGGGTGACATGAACTCTTGTCTCTAAAACAAAACCAAATAATCCATCTACCCACAGTGACCTCATGAAAATGAAATCAGTGAACATGTGCAGAATACTCACCTAGAATACACATGTATTTAAAAACAAGTCTCAAGTATGTACACTAAAAACTTCAAGTGTTGGTTTTTACTGTTATGTTTAGAACTATGCAAATTGAGCAGTCTAGACATGTACTCCGCTTGACACACACACCCTCTCTCTTTCTCTCTCCAGGGGAAATGTTAGACGATATTATTTAGTACCTCTTGTTTGCCAGTCTCCCTCATAAATCAGGATTACTACAAAAGATTGTTCTGTTATCTCCATAGATACTGACACTTGAGTTTGATTTCCCAGTGGAATTGCTGACCCTACGCCTAACAGAAATAATCTATAAACCCCTCTTGACAAAAAATACACACAGTCTTCCAACTTACGTTCCCCAGCTGAGAACTACAGCCCACCCCCTACCCCCCATACACACACACCGGCCCATCAGATGTTTCCAGTACTAGTTTCAGAATCCAGAAAGCAGTCTGTTTCAACCTAGCATATATGAAGCCATAAGAGAGTCGGGGGGGGGAAAAATGAGGTCCTGGATTTTGCTTCACAAACCTAATGACAAATGAGGGAAAAGCAGTGATGGGTATTAGGGGAGAGCAAGTGCTCTCTGCTAGAATACAGTCCAGTGGGCAGAGCAGGAAAGGGTTGGGGAAAGAAAGAAATTTGGACCACAACTCAACTGATGAGTAGAAGTTGGGATGGTAGGAATGTGGAAGGGGAATTCTAGAAGGAAGGAAACGTGAGAGCAATGAGTTCGCTGCTAGAAAGCACGGGGCATATGCCAGGAAATGTGTCATCATCCCAAGCAGGGGCTTAGGACAAACAAAAGAGAGAACAGAGGCTGGGGGTGTGGCTGGCGCAGCTGTTAGCTCCTGCTTGTCACATACAAAGCTCTGGCTATCACACACACACACACACACACACACACACACACATACACACACATATACACGCTCAGGGTTGGGGAGGGAGTGAGAGAAGGGGAGGGATCGAGGTGAGGGAGAGGAGGTGAAAAGTTGAAGATTTTTAAAAATTAAAGACATTTCATAGAAAGCTGGGAGAGGAGCAGAATAAATGGGGGAGGAAGCCAGAAAGGATGAATGAAAAGTGAGAAGTCAGCCTAAGCCATGTTCTTCTTGGATAGTAAGCCTGACAGTATGTGGAGGCTCAGGTTGAAACAAAGGAGCTAGAAGGGTTCCTAATAGGATAGATGAGAACCGGGCTTCTTGTATGGACAGAATAGGAGAGTAAGGCACTGGAGTAGAGTGTACAGATCTTGACCAGTGAGTGATTGGATTTGGAGGTGAAAAGAAAGAAATCAATGAGCCCTAGACCTTGTTCCAAGCTGCTTGCGAAGATCTTGACTCTGCCACAAAATTCTCAAAGCTAGGTGTGATAGTATAAGCCTGTAATCCCAGCTCTTTGCAGTGGATGAAGGAGAACCAAATAATCACTCTTTGTTACTTAAGGAATTCAAGGCCAGGGCTGGAAAGATGGCTCAGTGGTTAAGAACACCGACTGCTCTTCCAAAGGTGCTGAGTTCAAATCCCAGCACCCACATGGTGGCTCACAACCATCCGTAACGAGATCTGATGCCCTCTTCTGGGGTGTCTGAAGATAGCTACAGTGTACTTACCTATAATAAAATAAATAAATCTTCTTTTAAAAAAAGGAGTTCAAGGCCAGCCTGGGCTACATGAGATCCTGTCTTAGAAAGAGAGGGGGTGATAGAGGTTAACAGAAGAAAAGAGGAAAGAAGAGAGAAGAAAAAAAGAAAAGAAAATTGTCATGAGCATATTTTTCTGAACAAGCTATAATCGTATGCCATTTCTGAGGCCGCGTTTGAGATTGTAAAAGGTAGGAATTGCATTTTCTCCTCTTCTCATGCAGAGGTGCTATCTATGTAAATTACAGGCTTTGGACAGTTGAGGAAAGAGGAACCGGTGGCAGGCCCGGAGGCAGAAGAGGGCATACATTTCTGCCTTCCTCAGGTTTGTCTGACAGTCTGTCTCTTGTTCATAAAGGAGTCAGAAATGAATACAGGAGGCAATTCCCACCTACAGTACATGACCCAGGACAACAGGGATGCCTTCATTATTATCACTCAGACATATCTCTAGTGTCAAAAGAAGTCCCTGGCAATGCGTCTAATAGATGTTTGTTGGGTGAACAGATAATAATTGTCTCTCACCATATGAAGCAAAAGGCAGAGTTGTCCTTCAAAGCTAGCCCCGGTCCGCACGCACCCCCACACCAGCCAGCTACATTATTCATCCTTCCAGTCCCTCCCACCTTTGTCCAAAAACACTTGTAAATAACCCTCTAAGAGTCCATTGTGCTTTTTCTTTTTTTTTTTTTCACATCTTGCAAAACTGTTGGGGTGGTAAATTTCGGAAGAACTGAATAAAGAAATAGTAGCTATCTAGAACAACTTATTTATGAAGCCAAGCAAATTGGTCACAAACTGGAAAGAGAAGGCATGTCAAGTTACATGTGAAACTGCTTGGTTTCTTTTCTCCGTCCTGTTTTGTATTTACAGCCTCATAAGATAATAGACATCGTTCAGTGTCCATAGAGGATTGCATCCAGGACTCCCTGTGGGTATCAAACTGTGTGGATGCTCAAATCTCTTATATGAAAAATGGCAATATTTGCATATACCCTACATACGTGTTCCCTGTACTTTAAATCACCTCCAGGTTGCTCATAACATCTAATACTATACAAAGGCTATTTAATTATTACATCATCGTGTTCAGGGAGTCATGATAGGTAAAAGTCTTTATGTTCTTAACATAGATGAAATTTTTCTGACTTATTTTCAACTTGTAGCTACTTAAATGTGTAGGTACAACCCCCCTGGATACAGTTGGCCAACCATGCATTCATCTATGAATTTAAAATATGGATGACATCTTGGAGAGATGACTGTCTGCAAAGTGTTTGCCACGCAAGCAAGCTGAGTTTGATCCGTAGAACCCATGGTGTTTATAACATGGGAGCTCAAGTGACACGCCAGTAGCCACTTGGCCTACCTCACTCGGCAAGTTCTAGGCCATGTGAAAGACCCTGCCTCAAAAAAAAAATAAATAGGTGGAGGTGGCATTTGAAGAAGGGTAAGCACAGTTAACCTCTGGCCTGCATACTCATACTCACACACAACACACACACACACACACACACACACACACACACACAAATTCATACACAAAAAAATTAATAAAATATTAATGGTAGAAAACTGCCCCTTAGAGATTGAAACACCTTCGAGAATTGCGTACAACTGTTTGGGTAATGTAAAAGGCCACGGTACAATCATCTTTGAGGAATCTGAATACTTTCTTCTAGAAATTTTAAATAATATCACAAGGTCCAAGAGTTGGGGTGGACAGAGGACATCAAGGTAGACTCTTTGGACAAACACCAAGCAATAAGAGGATATATTCCATGCATAGTCTGTGAGTCAGGTTGGTATTGACATCAGAACCCTTTAACATCAGGTCCACCCATCCGGACTCACTAAATGAAGTTGTGTTTTATCTTCCTTTTCTGTTTCCTGAGACTTAATCACGGCTTCCTCCGGCTGGTCTCATCGGCTTGCCTAAAACTTTGTATGACAGAAAGGCTGTTTCCTTTTCCGAAAGATCCTCCTAAGTGACTAATGTGACTTCCAAGCCTACAGTTTCAAACTAGATAATACTTGACAGGGATCAACTCATCCAGCTCTACTTGGTACTGTGTGCTGAGGTCAACTATTATGTGCCTACTGCACGCATAAAGGAAATACTGTTACAGGGTGAATAAAGCTGCCTTTTTCTGCCTGGAGTAAAAGCACTTTTGTATGTATAAAAAGAGACACAGGCAGCTAGTCTGTAATGGGCCTAAGAAGGCAGACAGAGCAGCTGCAGGTTTGTGAACAGGTTCATGTTGTAGCTAGGCCATTGTGATGCTTCACGGCATCTCTGTCGTGGAGAAGACAGACTGATGTGTTCATTTAGCCTGTTTTGACTGATGAGCCCAGACCTGAGAATAGGTAAATCCTGAAGAAGACTCTGTTTAGTGAAGAGCAGAGTAGTCGAGCTGGAGATAAAGCTTGGAAATGACCACAGCCAAGTTCCAGTGGGAAAAAAAAATGGCAATGAGGAACCAGGAAGACATGAGAACCAGGAAGACACGTGGCCGACAGTACCTAGACCATCTAGTTCTGAAAACCAAGACATTTCAAAATGTGTGTGTGTGTGTGTGTGTGTGTGTGTGTGTATGTGTGTGTGCTGGAGATGATGCATATGGTATTGAATGCACTAAGAAATAATTAGATGTAAATCCAGTCCTTATTCTTATGGATTATACGTTTTCTCTTTGTAGTAGTCCAGTGTGGGCTACTCTCCCCTGCACAGATGTTTGGGGCCTTTCAAATATCCTGGGCGGCTACCCACAGGGCCTCACAGCTGGGTGAGCATCTACCTCCTTTCTGACTGCAGAAAAATTCCTGGAGATGGCCCGAAAGACTCAGAGAAGAGCAAAAATTTAGAATTCCATGGATTTTCACTAGACATGTGCAAAGATCAGACATGTGAGCAGAACAGCCCCGGCCTGTGCACTTCCTCATCTCAATCGAAGTCAGTTCTAGCCTTCTAGTTCCTCAATCCCTAAAGCTGGATTTGTCTTTCTAGTCCCAACTACGCAGGAAGCTAAAACTAAGGTTTCACTTTAGCCTAGCAGTTTGATGCCAACCTGGGTATTGTAATAAGACGCATCTATCTCAAAACAAACAAATGGCATTTTTAGGCTACTTGTGGTGACACATGCCTGAAAGCCAAGCATTTGGAAGGCACAAGCAGATGAATCTGTGTGAGTTTGAGCCAGCTTGGAATACACAGTGAGTACAGGTGAGCCAGGGCTCCATAATGAAACACTATCTCAAAATATTTCTTCTGAGTTAATTCTGATTCCTCTCTTTCTTTTAAACCCTACGTCTGATATGACAAGTCCTATGAATTCTACCATAAAGCAAATCTAGAAATCCATGGCTTCTCAAAGTCTCCATCAGTGCTGCAATATCCAAACCTGGGCTGACAGCACAAGATTCCTGACTGGTCTCCGTAAGCCTCTCCTTGCTTCTTCTACTCATGCCACCAATGTGTCCACAATAGAGAAGCCAGTACCATCCTTTTAAACACTAGTCAGATTGTGATATCTCATCTGTCTGCTCTAAAATCTCTACTAAATTTCCATCTCTCTCAGGAAAAATAACAAAGTCCTTACAGTGCACATAGGACCTGAAATGACATGTCCCTTCCTACTTCCTGTCTTACCACTCTGACAGTGTCAGACATACTTGGCCTCTTGGAAGTTTCTGGAGCAGATGATACCCTGTATCAAATAGATAAATAGAGACTAGGTAGATAATAGGTAGGTAGATAGATGGATGGATAGATAGACAGATAGGAAAATACATGGATAAAATAATCCTCCCAGCATTCCTCACCACACCTTGTTGGCGAGGTATTATATAATCTGTCATTGTTAAATTGCTTACTGTGTGTGTGTGTGTGTGTGTGTGTGTGTGTGTGTGTGTGTGAGAGAGAGAGAGAGAGAGAGAGAGAGAGAGAGACTGAGACTATTCCTGGGAAGAAATGAACAAATATCTACCAAGCCTAGAGAGGAAACTAAGGACATCAACAAAGTCTAACTTGGCAAACCATTGACTTTGTTGAAATTCTTTATAGGAACATGGACCACTCAAAGGTGTCTATGTCACTTAAAGCCTGCCCCAGGATGGATGATAATGGAAGCTGGAATTCTGAAGTTCTCTAGCACCTGTAGGAAGCTAGACATGTAAAGGAATCTTCTCATCTCAGCAGTCTTTACTTCTTATATAACCTTAGGAAGGGTACATCTACTAAGTGTCATGGACTTCCTGAGACTTTTGAGTTATTTCATCCTAAGTTTATCTTTAGAACTTCAGGTTACTTGGTTCAGAATATTCTTTCATTTCAAATAAAATTTTATATATATGTGTGTGTGTGTGTATGTGTGTATAGTATGTGCATGCACATGTATGTGCACATGTGTGCATGCATATATGTATCCATGTGTGTATGTGTATATGTACAAGTGTGTATATGTGTATGTGTGCATGTGTGCATATGTGTATTTGTATGTGCATATGTATGTGTGTATGTATTTGTTGCTCCTTGTGTTTGTTTTATATTTTTCTTCCCTGATAGAATGAAAGATACACTAGAAAACCCACACCAATCTCTTCAACTCGTAGATACTCAATAAATATTTGTTGGTGGACTGTCAGAAAAGGGAAGCAGTAAGTATCCTGAACTGATGAATTTAAAGTAGATAAGTATTGTGAAAATTCATCTGCAATTTGAGGTTTGCGGTTATGGGTTGAAAAAGTCATGATTGCAGTCTCTCATCTAATCACGAATCTGCTCTGATGGTGTTGTGCCCACACATAGTGCTTACTTCATTTGTTGAAATATATTTTCAACAAATAGATGAAAACCGGGGCATCAGTCCTTCAGCATAAAAGACAAATTACTGTGCTGAAGAAAAGTACAGTTGTTATCTCAAGAAATTTACATGGGGTATGCATTTTTTACTCCACTGTACTTGAGTGCAAGTAATGTCTTATTGCTGCTTTTCTTTGGTTTGGGTTTTACTTTATGATTTTGTTGTCTGATTGGTTCCTGTCTCTAAACAAGTTCAATCTATTTTACTCACTCTGGGAATAAGCATGAACTGAAAATTTCTGTGCTGAGTCCCAAGATCAAAAATCATAGTATTCATCTACTCTGACGCCATCACCCATCCTATCAACCCTTGAGTATTAGGGGGAAATGTGACACAGGTGCACGACACCTTAGACATGTCTACCATGTTTAGATGTGTTGGCACATGACCGCAGCACCAACACTCAGAATCAGAGGGATTCAAGGCCAGCCTGGGTTACCTAATTTTTTCTACAACCAATTAAGCTTGTTCCATGTATGAGAATCTCATGCTTTAAGGGGTCAAACTTTTTTCAAGCAAAGACAACCTGTAATTCCACCTTCTCAATACTTCTGAGCCCTGAAAATTTGTATAGCACGAATGGGGTTTGTGTATGTATAGGAGAAAGGGGGAAAGATGGAACACATTCTATGTAACAGTAAATATCTAATATAATTCTATTTTTTATTTGAAATAAAGTGTATAAGGTAAAAATATAACTTCAAGAATAATGATAACATTGCTGGGCATGGCAGTGAGTATCTTTAATCTCAGCACTTGGAAGGTCGCAGGGGCAGATCAACCTCTATGAATTCAAGGCTAGCCAGAGCAATACACAGCTACCCTATCTAATAAAGAAATATTATAACAAATACAAAATCTATTGGAGCATCATGGCTTATGCCTGTGATCCCAGCACAAGGGAAGGTAGAGCAAGAAAATCATGAATTTGAGGCCAGCTTGGTCTTTATAGCAATACCTTGTCTCAAAAAAAAAAAAAAATGTGTAATAAAATTTCTAAATTAAATGTCCAAATTTAAAGATAGTGCAAATTAAGAACTGATTCAACTTCTCTGAATTTGTCAGAGAAGTATTCCTAGAAGTAGATTTAGGACCATGCCTAGATCCAGTGGGGAAAGATAAAAACTTAGTAATAAAGAAGGACCAGCTTTCTCTGTGGTGTATCACAGGGAAAATAAACAGGGCAGAAAATCAGGAAGCAGTGAGTCACTATTGGGAAGAAAAGCTGGACAGTCGCAATGTGGGAGGGTCATGATGTGGGATACCACAGTCAGGATGCTCTTCAGCATGGCAGAAAGACAAATCTATGGTGTGGGATTCTTCTGGAAACCGGAGCACATCACGAATGAGTCAAGACCAGCTTAGATTCTGGGAAAAGAAATCAGGAATTAAAATGCTGTCATGAAGTATCAGTAAATGATCCCCAAAGGGAAATGAAGGCCAAATACCACAATGAGCGATCCGAAATGCTGGCACTGGGTTCTCTGTTCTGACTGAAATGGAAGATTTCCAGCCCATCACTCACCTGGAGTTACTTCAGTCACTGCATTGGCCAAATCCAGTTTCTCCTTCCGCTTAGCTGTAGATGTGTACAGAGAGTCAGTGACAAACAAAAACAACAAACAAAAAAGCCATCTATCCCAGTTTTCTGCCATGTTACTAGGCTTGGTAATACTTCTTTACCTCGGTAGTTAAAAACCCTTAAAATGAGTAAGATTTCTCAGTGGTTAGAGCACTGGCAGCTCTTCCAGAGAACGGGGTTTGATTCCCAATATTCACATGGCTGCTCACAACCATGTCACTCCAATCCCAGGGCATAGGATGGCCTCCATTGGCACAGCAGACACATGGTGTGCGCAGTCAATCATGTAGGCAAAACACCTATATACATAAAATTATATAAAACACAAAATGAATACCCAGCATTAGTGTCGCCAATGGTGAACCTCACCGAGGGATCTGGTGCTTAGTTCGAGTTGCTAGGACCCAGATATGCATCTTCTTATTGCTGAGTTACATTGAAGCTTTACCTCGGAGGTGGATGGTAATAGCTGAAAACTCTTCAGTTAGAGCCATGCGATTAAGAGATGTGCTCAAACTGAGTATTCTGTCATTTATTATAATAAGTTAAATGCATTCATTTTTTCCTCTTTACAAAAAGCTATTGATCTTTGACTCTTTGTTAGGTGTTGAGATGGAATGTATATTTCCACACTCCTTTCTGACCTGTGAGGGAGACATTCACTTAAGGAAATATGTCTAATGCCAGACAAACAAAATACCATGCCACATGAGGAGAGAGAAAGCCATGATTGTGATTTTAGAAAAGAAAAGACCTTACAGGAAAGACATCATTTTAGCCAGCAATTGAATCGAATTTTAAGAAGCAATGGGAGGCATAATGAGGACATCCCAAGCTGAGGAAGACTAAGAAAGAACTGAAATGTGAAAGTGCATGGTTAAATTGAAGAACCAGTTCATCATTCTGTGGTTGGAGCAGTGGGCACTGGGAAGACGGTGGTGGAAGATGAAACCAGACTACGGAGCAGCACGAATCTAAGACTCAGAATGGCGGCCAACCCAGAAAGCATTCCTGACCAATGACAGCCTCATCGGAATAAGTGGGTGGCTTTCTGAGACAACTACGTTGAAGAATAGCATCCGCTGGGGATACTTAAGTTCTCAGACTACTTAAAACCAAATCAGTTTGAATTACTTGATAATCACAGCCGATAATCATTGTATCACTACAGAGAAAAAAACTCAGAGACAATTAGGTGAGAAATCAGGCTTCAGACTGCAAAATGAGTTACCAGAATACCCACAGGGGAGGAGGTTCAGTGATGTTGGGCAGTCAGTCAAATGGCATTACTAAATAGAAAGACAAACACCTTCAAGAAAGCACATTGGAAAACTCTGCTTCTGGCTTAAGTGGTTGAAGCCTTCTCCTGAAGTTCCATCAAAAGAATACTGGCCAGGACGAGAATGCTCGTCTGAGTATAGGATGAGCCCAACACAATGACAAGCGTGGCTCCAGGGCAGAGAAATCGAGAACCAAGGCCCCATTCACTCTCCAGCACTGACCTGGGCTGGAACCTATGACAATCATACCGGAGATTAGAACCACTCAGCCTATGGGTGCTGTCTGCAGGCTGAGGAATCAGAATTGAAAATCTGAAGGACATCTGCTGATAGCCCAATATAATCCTGTGCCCTAGTGTGAATTAACCTCGTAACAGCGACATTTAGATTTTAGGGTACACCAGAACGATGGGGCAGGTTTATCAAACCTGACTGCCTGGCCCCACATGCAGGGTCTCTGATTCAGTAGGTTTGCAGTGTAGTAAGAAGTTGGTTTGTTTTCTCCTCCTTGTCCTCTTCCACTTCCTCTTCCTCTTCCTTCTCCACCTCTTCCTCCTCCACCTCATTTTCTTCCTCCTTCTCCTCCTCCACCTCCTTCTCCTCCTCCCCTCCCCTCCCTTTCCCTCACCCACCCCTCTCTCACCTCCTCCTTCTTCCTTGTCCTCTTCTCCCTCTTCCCCCTCTCTTGTTTCACTTTGGTTTGGTTTGGGGGTGGGTTTTTGGTGTGTGTGTGTGTGTGTGTGTGTTGTTTTGTTTTGTTTGAGACAGAGTCTCATGCAAACCAGGTTGGCTTTGAACTTTCTCTGTACCTAAGGAAGACCTTAAACTTCTGATTCTTTGGCCATCGTCTCCCAAGTACCAGGACTGGGGACATGAACACTGGGGTGACATCGAAACTCCTGGGTCAAAGTATCTGAGGTTTGTGGGTCCCAGGGCTCCATCACCATCTGCAGAGCTGAAGCTTCTGGGGATGGGAGCATAGGAACTGATAAATGCCATATGACCAGAAGCACTGATGTTTCTAAAGGAGTACTGATAGACATCAAAACAAGCACCAACCCAGACACGCAGCAGTGATGCCCCAAGAAAAGGGAGGAAAGGTCAGACAGCCTGAAAGAAGGAGGTCAAGAAACAGTCCTTCCTGAAGTATGGAAGTGAATGCCTAT
Organism: Apodemus agrarius; assembly: GCA_964023405.1. Taxonomy (NCBI): domain Eukaryota; kingdom Metazoa; phylum Chordata; class Mammalia; order Rodentia; family Muridae; genus Apodemus; species Apodemus agrarius. The sequence goes on along the minus strand of OZ030007.1, from coordinate 46,203,546 downwards.
GATATCAGCACTCTGAAAACAGCCACCCTTTGGAGGAGGAAAGAATGGTATTGACCAGTCACCCAGAGTTCACAGCTCTATTGTCACCTGGCTCCCTCTGGAGTCATCCAGAAAGCTTTCCAAAAATACCAGAAGTTGAATCCCATCCACAGCATAAGTCAGGATCCCTGCAGCTGAGCCCTGACAGTGGGATTCTCTTTATTGAGATTTGCATGCTCAATTAGAGCTGAAATTTACAGGTTGAAAGAAAGCCTGTTTGGGGGGCGGGGGGGGGGAGGTACTGACTATTCTCCCAGAGGTCCTGAGTTCAATTCCCAGCAACCACATGGTGGCTCACAACCATCAGTAATGGGATCCGATGACCTCTTCTGGTGTGTCCGAAGACATTCACAGTGTACTCACATATATACAAAATAAATAAATCTTTAAAAAAAGAAAACAAAAGAAAGCCTGTTTGTTAGAAAGAGAAATGCTGTAAGAGGCAATCTGTTGAAGGAGGGGCACTTCCATCTTAGAATTTAATAAACGACTGGTCCTCACCTCCTTGCTGTCCGTCCATCAACCGCATTTGTTGCTGCGGATCTGTCGATCCAGAGTTGAGCATGCACACTCCCTCGCGGTCCTCTTGTGTAATTTGCTAACTGTGGATCATGATTATGGTCTTCGGTCCATCTGAGCTCAACAAGCCTTCCCCACTTGAGCACGGAACAAGCTTCTTCTGGGGTCACCTTCACCTTGTCTCTCAGAGGTCTCATGCTAAGAGAAAGCCCAAAGGGCCTTTGTTTCTGCCAAATCTGTATGTCACTTGTTTTGTGTGATACCAAAATGTGGGTTTAGACACAGGTATGGCAGGCAGTTCATGCCCATAATCTCAGCAGGCAGAGGCAGGAAAAGCACCGTTGTTTGGAGCCAGAATAAGCCACAGTTTCAGGTCAGCCTGGATTGTAGAATGAGGCTCTGGCTCAGAAACAAGAACCCATAGAGAAAATATTGAAGGAGGAGGAGGGAGAGGAGGGAAAAAGGGAGGAGGAGGATAATGAAGATGGCATAAAAACACATAGTGGCAGTCCAGGGCATTTGGATACATGAAAGAGAAGACAGACATAATCATAACACATGAGCACATGCATAAAGCTCTCCTGAACAGCACTTGTGATATGGAAGAAAGAGGATAGGTTCTCAGCCATGTTCTTACTACATGGCCAGTTTAAGACTAGCCTTTTATACAAAAATAGCAAGAATAGGGCTGGAGGGATGGCTCGGAGCTTAAGAGCACATGGCTCTCCCAAAAGGCCCAGGTTCGAATCCCAGCTTCTGCATGGCAGATCACCAGTAACACATACGCAGACAAAACACCAATGCACATAAGAAGAAATAAACCCTCAAAAGATCAAAAATAAGTGAATAAACAAACAAAACCACAAATACAATGAAATGCTCTTGCATAGCGATTTGCATCTAACTGAAGAATGCATAAGTATTTGTTGACTGGGCAGAGTAAAATCTAAGTAACCATTTACATGAAACTCCAAAATGCAAACAGGTAAAATGAGGCACTGGAGCACCGCACATGTATGTTACTTTTTCTGTTCATACAGGGATCAGTACAACACACACACAAAAATTCTCCAAATAGTCTTACCTTTACCCCTGACCCATAAGCATCCCACCCAAGCAAACACCCTTTACAATTTCCAATCCCATAAAATTCCTTAGGGTAACTGCACCCCACCCTCCCCACCCCTGCAACAAAACTTTTAGTGAAAAAATATTAACCCTGCTTGCCATTTTTTCTACATTCCATAGTCCAGCCTAACTTTCTATAGGTGGTTCTTTCTCATCTGTCTCCTGAGTGCATATTTCACACATTGCACAAACCTGCAGATTAACCACAGATGAGGTCACTAAGCCTACGGAATCTTCCGTGGGTTTCCCCCCTCCGCTTCTTGATCCCTCAAACATTTCATCACTCCCACACAGCACCTCAGACCCTAGCTGAATTTCTGCAGCCATATTCAAAGAGACACTATGACTATAGGCTCCCGTTAGTGGCACAGAAAACCCACTAATTAAACAAGGCCAAGCCTAAGACTCATACTATGGGGGCAGTCATAGAACAATATCAATCCCAACTCTCTGTCTAAGACAGAGTTACTAACAAGCCCTCTATACAAAGGCTTCCGCAGCTTACTCATCTAAGTTGTTTTCAGCATGAGTCAGGAGATGGTGAAAGCTCCCATGGGTAGGAGAAATTCCGCAATTCCATCTTGGTGCTGGCACAGGCCCGATGGCCACTAGGTGGCAATAGCTACCCAAAAACAAACCCAGTGCCCCTAGATCCCAAACTGATGGCTTGAACTACCATCAGTTTTGATTAATTCACCCTCTTGATTGGCTGTAGCCTCAGGGTGATAGCAGTGAACTGAGGGAGGGGGCTCTGTGCTAACTGAGGGATTGGGAGTAGGCTTTCAAGGAAATTATCAGATAGCCCAGGCTGACCACAAATTCAACATAACCTTCCCTACGCCAGTCTACCAAGTTCTAGGATTACATGTGTAACCATATTTTAAAGACTACTACATTTTGCATGGCTTGTGGAGGCACTGAAAACCAGGAATACCAGTTATATATCCTTTTGTTTCCTTTTTCTGTCCATTCTTCATTCCTGAAGGCAAGAAAAGCAATGTCGCCTTCTTCCTTAGTTACACCAAGCGACGATGCTGGTCTGTCCAGTGACCACCACAGTACAAGGAGCCTCTAGCACATACACGCTTCTTCTCTTCCTAATCTTATGCATTGGCTCCTCTTAAGTTCTACAGAGGAAAGCAAGGAGACTCCCTGCTCATTTGAGTGTACACAGAGGAACCTAATACAATGTCTTCTTTGTGATTTTTACTTCTTCCAACTCAAAAAACTGTACCATTGCCATTTTAATGTGAGCAAATGATGGTTTGGAGAGAATGACATCTTACGGGCAATCACTAAAGGAACATAATTTATTAGTATAAATAAGTAAAGACATAAACATAAGGTAGTGACACCATCGTCTCATAGAAATACTAAGGGGTAGATTACTTGGCCTTGTATAAGCTCCACAGTCAGATGGCTTGGGAACATATTCCCCCATCCTTGACAGGCTGGGTTGTCCTCAGCATTAGGTTCAGAACAGGCCCCAAAATGACAGTGTGCTGGCAGTGTCCTGAAACAGTGGCTCAAGCCCAACTCAGGCCAGATTTTTATTGGGTAAACAGAAACTTAAGCTCAGCATTCCTCAGAAACCTCATAATGTGGGTTTCTGAGCAGCAGGACAATCACCACTTTCTCTCTTCATTCTCCACTGGCAACTGCCGTGGGCAAAGTGCCAAACACCCAATCATCTACCCAATCATTGCTAACATCTTTGATCCCTGCTTCAGCTCAAAGACCCCACCCTTCTGACTACCATATAAAATTTGCTCATTTCCCCACCGCCCTGCTGCTCCCTCTCTGAGAGCAGCCCCGCAGTTTGTTCCCAACAACCTTTTTCTATCCAGAGAGTGGTCAAGTCCAGTGATTTTACAGTGCTCGCTTACACTGAGCTAATCAATTCACTGTAAAAATAAGTAAATATTAAAAATGTTACCTAACTCAGGGAGATTTGCATGTGCCTTTTTAATAGTAAAAGAATCTACCATGATATCTATTCCCTTGAAAAAACATTCTAAATTCAATGTTGGGACTCAGAGCATGATACCCCAAAGCATGGTGCTTTGGCATGCTGAGTGTTTCCATCTGAAGGATGCTTGAAGGGCCCAAGAAGCAAGGTTTCTGTGACTTTCTCCCGACTCCTTGTCTGTGCCTGACTTTCTTCTTCCTAAGCAATTTATGGAGATCAGAAGTAAGGGTCTGGGGATCTAGTTCACATGTCTACTGTGTTTGCCCAGCATTCATGAAGCCTGTCACTTGAGTACTAGTGAGGCAGAGCCGGGATAATTAAGGATTCAACATCACACACAACTACATAGTTCAATTGGCAGCCAAGCTTGGGAGGAGGAAAGAGAGACAGAGATACAGACAGAGACAGACAAACAGGCAGACAGACAGAGATACACAGAGACAGAGAGCGATGGAGTGACAGATTGAAACCTAGGAGAGGCAGAGGGAAACAGAGACATGGAGACAGGGTGATAAAAATAGTGTAAACCCCCAAAACCTGTTTTTTGTGAAATATGTCATGCCAGAGTGGCTTGCCCGCCAGTAGAAAGAAGGAAACCTGGCCTATAGAGCTTCACCCCTTAGTCTTTTACCATTAGGTTATATTTTTTAATCAAATCAAATTTGTACATAGTTCTCCATTCTTTATCAAATCTGAGCACAAAGTCTCCTAAAACATGTAAGATGTGGATTAAATTGGTATGTTTCTCCTGTTACCCTATCTTTTTGTTATTGTGGTATCCATTGTCACCTTGATGATTATTGAGGAACAATGCCCTACCTTTCCGCTTCCACAATAATAATCTGTTAGCTACAGCCTCCCTCCTTTCCCAGTAATATTATTTATCTAGGAGTTACTCATAGTCAACAATAAATAGAAAAATCTAGAAATAGAAAATAAATGTTTCAAATTATACACCAGTCCGAGTAACATAATAGAATCTTGTGCCATCCCCATTAGTCCTTATCATGGTAAGGATCACCTCTCCGACCAGCATATCCATACCGTATACCTTATCTGTCCATTAGCAGCTCAGTGGCCACCATGATTTTCAGACTGGCCATCTGGTATACCAAAGTTGGGGGGGGTGTCTTTGATAATAATAAACATCTTGTAGGAAAAAACACTTTGAGACAGTACAAATACCCTATTCCTTGGTTAGGAATGAATGGATCTAAACTATTTTAAAATGTTCCTAAGAGGTCTGCTGAATTAGTTGGCTAAGACTGCCCTAACAATTGGTAACAATGCCGGAGGCTCAAACAAGAACAATTTATTTTTTCGTGGTCTGAGGTCACGGTGGGACGGGTTTGGTTTCTCCTGAGGCCTCTCTCTTTGGAGTGTGGATCTTTTCTCTATGTCCTCACATGGTCTTTCCTTAGTATATCTAATTTCCTTCTTCTACAACCAGGCAGCCTGGGCAAGGGCCCACCCTGAGGGCTCCATTTTAAGTACATCTTTCAATGCTGCTATCTTCAAACACAGTCACAATACTGGTGTCAGGCTGGGTGATGGCCTCAATTTACAGATTTGAGGAGCTACTTTCAGATTTTGAAGAGCAATTGTGAGATAACTATATACGTAAGAGACCTCTTATGACTGGAAAGCACTATGTGAATTCATCGCTCCTCTTGACAACCACCTACACACTCTTTACACAAATGGCTTAAGCATTCCCGTACAATGCCTTTAGCATTGTTAATTTGACTCCCAATTCATGGCTGTCACCGATCAAGGTCAAATTCCCCTTGGCCAGCCTGTGTTATCACACGTCCTCAGTGGCTGGCACCCACACTGAGTTTTGCTTGGAGCTCTTTAGCCTTGCTGAGAGGCACAGGGATTTCGAGCCTGCCTTCTGGTTATAACAACTACCTCAAACTAGGCCCAAGGCTTCTCCTTACCTCAGAGAGAAAGGCTGCCTGTGAGTGTGCCACTGATTTCTCCATCTACCAGATGCATAGCCTTGGGCTAGGCCCGACCGAGAAGCACAGCTGAGAAGTGTGGATAACAGTCCTCCCACGTAGGCAAGGAGGATTAATGTGGCAGTCTTTATCGAGAATTTGGAATAACATAACTGTGTAGACTCCTATTCATGTCTTCCTAGAACTCAGCCACAGAAGAAGCGCCTGCTAGGATACTGGAACCTGCTTATATAGTTTTTACTTGAAAGTGGCAATGCGAAGGTTTAATACATCTTAGCTTCCGAGAGGAGGGTAAGGGACACACACATTGCTGTGTGTTGCTATGTCTGATGAAGCGTAAAGCCAAAAGAATTCTCCCCCACTGAAATTTGTTGCTTTTGGAGTTTGTTTTTGGCTTTTGTTGTTTGTGTGTGTGTGTGTTTGTTTGTTTTGTACCACAGTCTGACAGAGGCCAGAAAGAATCTGAAGCTAGACCCTGGCTCCCAGATGCTGGACAGATCTGACAGGCAGCACCAGGTACACAGACATATCCCGAGTCTAACATCGCTTGGGTCTCAGACTGTCAGACTTTTGCCTGCACCCAGGGCCTGGGCAGCTCTGCAGAGTGACCAGCACTTGGAAAAGGTCCCCCGCAGCATCCACCATCTTCATTCCCTGACAGAGCAGACAGGCATCACCAGGTTCACAGAGACAGCCTGAGTATAACATTGCTTGGGGCAAGGCATACCAGGGCTCCAACGGCACCCAAGAGGAGGGCAGCACATCAGCAATCTGTGCCAGGAGAAACCCAGTCATCCAGTGGTGCTGAAATAGCCTTATAGCTTCACAGGAGGTTCAAGCACCAGCCAGTGACAACAGGACCAACTAACACCAGAGATAACCAGATGACAAAAGGCAAATGTAGGAACATTACTAACAGAAATCAAGGCAATATGGCAGCATCTGAACCCAATTCTTCAACAACAGCAAGTCCTGGATATCCCAACAAACCAGTAAAGCAAGATTTGGGTTAAAATCACTGGTCATGACACTGTTAGAGGAACACAAGAAGGATATAAATAAATCTCTTAAAGAAATACAGGAGAAAATGGATCAAAAGGTAGAAGTCCTAACAAGGAAAACACAAAAATCATTTAAAGAAATTCAGGAGAATATGGGTCAACAGATAGAAGCCAATAAAGAAGAAATGCAAAAATCACTTAAAGAAGTACAGGAGAACTTGGGTCAACAGGCAGAAGTCATGAAAGAGGAAACACAAAAATCTCTTAAAGAATTACAGGAAAACACAAACAAACAAGTGAAGGAACTGAGCAAAATCATCCAGGATCTAAAAACAGAAGTAGAAACAACTAAGAAATCACAAAGGGAGACAACTTTGAAGATAGAAAACCTTGGGAAGAAATCAGGGGCCATAGATGCAAATAACACAACAGAATACAAGAGATAGAAGAAAGAATCTCAGATGCCAAAAAAAACATAGAAACCATTGACTCAACAGTCTTAAAGAAAATGCAAAATGCAAAAAGCTTGTAACCCAAAACATCCAGGAAATCCAGGACACAATGAGAAGACCAAACCTAAGGATTATAGGTACAAATGAGAGTGAAGATTTACATCTTAAAGGGCCAGCAAATATCTTCAACAAAATTATGGAAGAAAACATCCCTAACCTAAAGGGAGAGATGCCCATGAATATACAAGAAGCCTACAGAAGTCCAAACAGACTGGACCAGAACAGAAATACCTCCTGTCCCATAATAATAAAAACCCCAAATGTACTAAACAAAGAAAGAATATTAAAGGCAGTAAGAGAAAACGGCCAAGTAACTTATAAAGGCAGACCTATCAGACTTACATCAGACTTCTCACCAGAGACCATGAAAGCTAGAAGATCCTGGGCAGATCTCATGCAGACTCTTAGAGAACACAAATGCCAGCCAAGACTACTATACCCAGCAAAACTCTCAATCACCATAGATGGAAAAACCAAGACATTTCATGACAAAACAATTTTACACAATATCTTTCCACAAACCCAGCCCTACAAAGGATAATAGGTAGAAAACACCAATACAAGGAGGGAAACTACACCCTGGAAAAAGCAGGAGAGTAACCTTCTTTCATCAAACCCAAAGGAGGTAATCACTCAAATATAAAAATAACATCAAAAATGACAGGAAATTATAATCACTATTCCTTAATATCTTTTAACATCAATGGACTCAATTCCCCAATAAAAAGACATAGACTAAGAGACTGGATAAGTAAACAGGACCCTACATTTTGCTACATACAGGAAACACACCTAAGTGTCAAAGACAAACACTGCCTTAGAGTAAAAGGCTGGAAGACAATTTTACAAGCAAATGATCTCAGGAAACAAGCCGGAGTAGCCATTCTAAAATCAGATAAAATTGACTTCCAACCTAAAGTCATCAAAAGAGACACAGAAGGTCACTTCTTGCTGGTCAAAAGAAAAATACTCCAAGAAGAACTCTCAATTCTGAACATCTATGCTCCAAATGCAAGGGCACCCTCATTCATAAAAGAAACTTTACTAAAGCTCAAAGCACACATTGCACCTAACACAACCCTTCATTATCCTCATTGGGTCAATCAGGAAAACAGAAAATAAACAGGGACACAGTGAAACTAATTGAAGCTTTGGATCAATTGGATTTAACATATATATATAAACACATTTCATCCTAAAGCAAAAGAATATACCTTTTTCTCAGCACCTCATGATACCTTCTCCAAAATCAATCATATAATTGGTTACAAGACAGACCTCAACAAATATAAGATCGAACTAATCCCATGCCTCCTATCAGATCACTATGGAGTAAGAGTAGTCTTCAATAGCAACAAAAACAACAGAAAGCCCACATACACAGGAAACTGAACAATACTCAATGCTACCTTGGTCAAGGAAGAAATAAAGAAAGAAATCAAAGACTTTTAGAATTTAATGAAAATGAAGGCACAACATACCCAAATTTATGGGACACAATGAGAGCAGTGCTAAGAGGGAAACTCATAGCCCTGAGTGCCTCCAAAAAGAAACTGGAGAGAGAATACACCAGCAGCTTAACAGCAAACCTGAAGCCCTAGAACAAAAAGAAGCTAATTCACCCAGGAGAAGTAGAAGACAGGAATCATCAAACTAAGGGCTGAAATCAATCAAGTAGAAACAAAGAGAACCATACAAAGAATCAAGAAAACCAGGAGCTGGTTCTTTGAGGAAATCAACGAGATAGATAAACCCTTAGCCAGACTAACCTAAGGGCACAGAGACAGTATCCAAATTAAAATTAGACATGAAAAGGGAGATATACCAACAGAAACTGAGCAAATTCAAAATATCATCAGATCCTACTACAAAAGCCTATACTCAAAACAACTGGAAAATTTGGAAGAAATGGACACTTTCTTAGACTGATACCAAATAAATACCAAAATTAAATCAGGATCAAATAGATCATCTAAACAGTCCCATAACCCCTAAAGAAATAGAAGGGGTCATAGAAAGTCTTCCAACCAAAAAAAGCACAGGACCAGATGGTTTTAGTGCAGAATTCTATCAGACCTTCAAAGAAGACCTAACACCTCTTCAAACTATTCCACAAAATAGGAACAGAAGGAACACTACCCAACTCTTCTACAAAGCCACAATTACACTGATACCAAAACCACACAAAGATCCAGCAAAGAAAGAGAACTTCAGGCCAATTTCCCTTATGAACATCAATGCAAAAATATTCAATAAAATTATTGTCAACCAAATCCAAGAGCACATCAAAATGATCATTCACCATGATCAAGTAGGCTTTATCCCATGCAGGGATGGTTCAATATATAGAAATCTGTCAATACAATCCACTACATAAATAAGCTCAAAGAAAAAAAAAAAACACGGTCATTTCATTAGATGCTAAAAAAGCATTTGACAAAATACAGCATCTTTTCGTGCTAAAAGTCTTGAAAAGAACAGGAATTCAAGGCCTCCACCAAAACATACTAAAAGCAATATACAGCAAACCAGCAGCCAACATCAAACTAAATGGAGGGAAACTTGAAGCAATCCCACTAAAATCAGGAACTAGACAAGGCTGCCCCCTCTCTCCATATCTTTTCAATATAGTACTTTAAGTCCTAGCTAGAGCAATTAGACAACATATGGAGGTCAAAGGGATACAAATTGGAAAGGAAGAAGTCAAACTATCACTATTTGCAGATGCTATGATAGTACACTTAAGTGACCCAGAAAACTCCTACAGCTGATAAACAATTTCAGCAAAGTGGCTGGTTATAAAATCAACTCAAGCAAATCAGTAGCCTTCCTATACTCAAAGGATAAGCAGGCTGAGAAAGAAATTAGGGAAATGACACCCTTCACAATAACCACAAACAATATAAAGTATCTTGGTGTGACTCTAACCAACCAAGTGAAAGATCTATATGACAAGAACTACAGGTCTCTGAAGAAGGAAATCAAAGAAGACCTCAGAACATGGAAAAATCTTCCATACTCATGGAGTGGCAGGATTAATATAGTTAAAATGGCCATCTTGCCAAAAGCGATATACAGGTTCAAGGCAATCCCCATCAAAATCCCAACTCAGTTCTTCATTAGAGTTAGAAAGAGCAATTCTCAAATTCATCTGGAATAACAAAAAGCCCAAGATAATTAAAACTATTCTCAAAAGTAAAAGAACTTCTGGGGGAATCAGTATCCCAGACCTCAAGCAATACTACAGAGCAATAGTGTTAAAAACTGCATGGTAGGCTGGGCGGTGGTGGCATATGCCTTTAATCCCAGCACTTGGGAGGCAGAGGCAGGCGGATTTCTGAGTTCGAGGCCAGCCTGGTCTACAGAGTGAGTTCCAGGACAGCCAGGACTACACAGAGTAACCCTGTCTCAAAAAACCAAACGAAACCAACAAACAAACAAAAAACCCAAAAACTGCATGGTACTGGTACAGTGACAAGCAGGTAGATCAATGGAATAGAATTGAAGACCCAGAAATGAACCCACACACCTATGGTCACTTGATCTTCAACAAGGGAGCTGAAAACATCCAGTGGAAAAAAGATAGCCTTTTCAATAAATGGTGCTGGTTCAACTGGAGGTCAACATGCAGAAGAATGCAAATTGATCCATTCTTATTTCCTTGTACTAAACTCAACTCCAAGTGGATCAAGGACCTTTACATAAAACCAGACACACTGAAACTAATAGAAAAGAAACTGGGGAAGACCCTTGAGGATTTGGGCACAGGGGGAAAGGTCCTAAACAGAAGAACATCAATAGCTTATGCTCTAAGATCAAGAATTAACAAATGGGACCTCATAAAATTACAGTTTCTGTAAGGCAAAGGACACCATCAAAAGGACAAAACAGCAACCAACAAATTGGGAAAAGATCTTCACTAACACTACATCCAACAGAGGGCTAATATCTAATATATACAAAGAACTCAAGAAGTTAGACCCCAGAAAACCAAATAACCCTATTAAAAATGGGGTACAGAGCTAAATAAAGAATTTTCATCTGAAGAACTTCGGATGGCTGAGAAGCACCTTCAGAAATGTTCAATATCATTAGTCATTAGGGAAATGCAAATCAAAACAACTCTGAGATTTCACCTCACACCAGTCAGAATGGCTAAGATTAAAAACTCAGGAGACAGCAGGTGTTGGTGAGGATGTGGAGAAAGAGGAACACTCCTCCACTGCTGGTGGGATTGCAAGATGGTACAACTACTCTGGAAATCAGTCTGGCGTTTCCTCTGAAAAGTGGGCATGACACTTCCAGAGGACCCTGCTATACCACTCATGGGCATATACCCAGAGGATTCCCCAGCATGCAATAAGGACACATGCTTCACTATGTTCATAGAAGTCCTATTTATAATAGCCAGAAGCTGGAAAGAACCCAGATGCCCCTCAATGGAGGAATGGATACAGAAAATGTGGTATATTTACACCATATTTGGTGTAAATGGAATACTACTCAGCAATTAAAAACAATGAATTCATGAAATTCTTAGGCAAATGGGTGGTATTGGAAAATATCATACTAAGTGAGGTAACTCACAAAAGAACACACATGGAATGCAGTCACTGATAAGTGAATATTAGCCCAGAAGCTCTGAATATCCAAGACACAACTCACATATCAAATCATTCCCAAGAAGAAGGAAAGAGAGGTCTCTGGTCCTGGAAAGGCTTGATGCAGCATTGTAGGGGATTGCCAGGACAGAGGAGTGGGAGGGAGTTGATTGGGGAACTGGTGGAGGAAAGAGGGCTTATGGGACTTAGGGGGAGGGGGAAACCAGGAAAGGGAAAATCATTTGGAATGTAAACAAAGAATATAGATAATAATAATAATAATAATAATAATAATAATAATAGAAATTAGGAGACATAGATGCAAGCATCAACAACAACAAAAGAAGCCTATGCTAACACTGAGTCCCTTCACGGGACTGGCAGCCTTTCTTCTCTCTTTCTTTTTCTCTTCTTCCTTCCTTTCTTCTTTCCTTTCTTCTTTCACAGGGTTGCATACTTTTGCATGTCACAGTATAGCTCAGGCTAACCTCAAACACACGTCATTCCTTATATTCTGAGGTGACAGCCTTAAGCCACCAGGCAAGGATCTTGAGTACTTCTTTTTCGCTTGTATGTTTGAGACAGAATCTCACTGTGGAGACCAGGCTGACTTTGAACTCACAGAGATCAGCCTGCCACATGGTGGGATTAAAAGCCTGTACCACCATATCCCTCTTGAGTATTTCTTAAGATTCCAGCATTCTGGTTGTCCACAGCCTTCACACTCCAAGGAAAGAATGAATGCTTGTTTAGCAAGCCCACCATTATTTCCCCAGACTAACAAGAAACCATTTCTTATTTGCCTCAGGGGGAAAGAATGTGCCCAATCCTGCAGAGATTTGATGCACCAGGGTGGTGGTATACTGGGAGGAGGGGTGGATAACCAAGAGGAGGCATCATTTGGGATTTAAACAAACAAACAAACAAACAAACAAACAGAAGAAAGAATAGTACTTTAGGTGTATTTTAGTAGGACATGCCTTTAATCCTATTTAATCCTTGGAAGGCAGAGGCACCAGATCTCTGTGGGTTTGAGGCCAGCATGATCTGCAAAGTGGGTTCCAAGCCAGTCAAAGCTACATAAAAAGACCCCATTTCAAAAGAAATGGATTTTAGCTAGTCATGGTGGTATAAATAAACTTACAATCATAATCTTTAGTCGGTTGAGGCAGGAGGATTTCCAGGTTGAGTCCACCCTGTGTTGTATATCAAAACCCTGTCTCAAAAAAAAAAGGAAGAAGTTATTTTATTTTAAATCCTGTGGTGGTTAGCCTTAATTATCAACCAGACACACTGAGAATCACTTAAAAAGAAAGTCTCAATAAAAGACTATTTACATTAGGTTGCCTCATGGGCATGTATATGCAATATTGTCTTAATTAAATTAATTAATTTGGGGCTGGAGAAATGGTTCAGTGGTTAAGAGCACTGGCTTTTCTTCCAGAGGACCCAGGTTCGATTCCCAGCTCTCTTGTGGCAGTTACTGTCCGTAATTCCAGTTCTTCTGGATCCAGCACCCTCACACAGACACGTGTACAAGGTAAACATCAATGAACATAAAATAAAAATAAATAATCAAAAACTGTTTTAAAAGAATTAATTTGAGAAGACCCGGCCCAGCGCGGACGGCACCCACCTCTAGGCCGGGTATCTTGAACCGTGCAAGAGTCGAGACATGGAGCTGACCACAGGCCAGCAGGTGAGCGTGCACACATTCTTTTCTCTCTGCTCTTGACTGTGACTGTGATGTGAAGAACTGTTCGATGTTAACTTAATCACAATGATGGATGACAACTTGGAATCGTAAGCTGAAATATACCCCTTTCTGCCCTAAATTGCTTTCTGCCTGGGTATTTTATCACAATAACAGAGATAAAAACAAGGACAAAGCCTTTCAGAGTAGCAAGTACTTAGCAACTATAAAGAGAAGCCCCTCTCCAAGGAGTACTTCTGAAACACTCTAAGAAGTTTCTCAGCACAGGCTGTCAGCTTGTGATGAAACATGACCTTTTTGTTCCATGTTAGCGATTCTGTGTGTGCCAGTGAGCTGTTCTGTGGAAAGTTTATCCCCACAACCCCTTCCTTACTGTCAGTCACTGCAACCCTCCAGACAATCATCTCATTCTCTCTCTCTCTCTCTCTCTCTCTCTCTCTCTCTCTCTCTCTCTCTCTCTCTCTCTCTCCCCCTCTCCCCCTCTCCCTCTCCCTCTCCCTCTCCCTCTCCCCCTTCCTCTCCCCCCACTTCTCTCTCTCTCTCTCCATCTCCATCCCCCTCCTTCCCCAGGCTTTGCTGTTTTTATTTTTATTTTTTTTAACCAGCTTGACACAAGCTAATGTTATCTGGGGAGAAGGTATTGTAATTGAGGAATTACATCCATCAGCTTGACTGTAGGTAACTCTGTGAACCATTTTCATGATTGGTTGATGTGGGAGGGCCCAGCCCACTGTGAGAGGTACCACCCCTGGGTAGAATGGTCCTGCATTGTATATGAAAGCAGGCTGAGCAAGCCAATGGGAAGCAAGCCAATCGGTTGGTTTCTGCTTTGGTACCTGGATCTAAGTTCTTGCTTTGAATTTCTTCCCAGACTTCCCTTTATGACCACAAGGCTATAAGATGAAATAAAACCTTTCCTACCCAGGTTTTTTTTTGTTTTTTGTTTTTTTTTTTTTGTCATAGTATTTAGCACAGCAATAAGAAAGCAAACTAGAACATAATCAAACTCTAATTTTGCAACAAAATCTTTTAAATTCTACATTGATTCCAACATCTTACTTGTTTTAAAGATCAGTCAGTATCAGCCAGGAAATAAGTGTGTGTGTGTGTGTGTGTGTGTGCGCGTGCGCGCACATGTGTAAGATCGAAGAGTGGTGACTGAATCAGGACACTATCACAGCATCAAGGTGTCATTGTTGGGTAGCATAGTCTCTTTGTGGAACTGCATATGGTCTAGTGAGCCTCAAGACAAAGACACACAGGAGAGAGAAATAAATAACCCTCTGTAAATGCCCTGGGCCCTGTGAAGATGTATATCCCCTAGACTGTGGGAGTCATTGAAGATTTTAACAACAGAAGTATCACAAACATCTGAGCCTGTGAGAAAGAGTTCTCAAATGGAAAGATGGGGAATGAATTGAAGAAAAGACTATGAACAAAGAAGCCATGTGAGAAGCTCTCTGAATAATTCACAATTGAAGGTGCCAAAAGATGATGAAACAAGGCCCTAACTTAAGCAGCATTCGCCGAGAATGATTTCTTGGGGCAAGGATTTTTTTTTTTTTTTTTTTTTTGGTTTTTCGAGACAGGGTTTCTTTGTGTGGTCCTGGCTGTCCTGGAGCTCACTCTGTAGACCAGGCTGGCCTGGAACGTAGAAATCCGCCTGCCTCTGCCTCCCAGGTGCTGGGATTAAAGGCGTGCGCCACCATGCCCGGCCCAAGGACAATTTTTATGCCCATGTCAACCCTCCACTGGTCTTTAGCAACCGCTTTAAGATAGGCAACCTGTGCTAGAATACAAAAACCTAAGGCACCTCCTTTTATCAATATCTCTTGCCTTATGGGAAAGACAATGTATTGCCCGGTAAGGAGTGCTGGTACACACTATGCTCCCAGTGCACAGAAAGTTGAGGAGACTACAAGTTCAAGACCAGCATAAACTACACAAAAAGACTCTACCTCAAGTAAATAAATTAACAACCTAACTGTGACTTACGGGGTGAGTTAACGGTGGTTATGCAAGTTCCCTAAGTTTCATTTCTCAATCTATAAAATGGGGAAAATATCTGCCTCATGGGGATACAGTCTATATGACCAAGTACATGACAGGTATCTGCTAAGTGTTCTCAAGAAAAACTGGGCATGGTGATGAACACCTATAATTCCAGCACTCCGAAGATTCAGGTAGGAGGATCAGAAATTTGAGGCTAGCCTGGGCTATATGAGAAGTGACTGTTTAAAATAATTGTTTAAGTTCCTATGATGTACTTCATAAGGAAAACTTATGGTGAATGTCATGTAAAAAGTAAATGAAAATATTAATAAAATGTACTAAGAGCACACACCCTTAACCCCAGCACTTGGGAGGCAGAGGCAGGAGGATCTCAGAGTTCAAGGTCAGCCTGGTTTATAAAGTGAGTTCCAGGACCACCAGGGCTACACAGAGAAACTCTGCCTTGAAACCCCACCACACACACCACCACCACCACCACCAAATGTACTAAATAAAAGAGTGAGAAGAAACAGAACTAGAACTCCACATCATTAGCTTTTACTGGAACAACTATAAATCGTTGTTCTAATTTCATTCTGTTGCTGAGACAAATGCCATCACCCAAAACAACTTTGGGGAGGAGAGGGTTTAATGTCAACTCGCACTCTGGGGTAACAGTCCATCACCAAAGGAAGTCAAAGCAAAAACTTGAAGCAGAAACCATGGAGTCGGGCTGTCTTCCTGGCTCACTCGCTGTCTTTCTCAGCTAGCTTTCTTAACAGTCCAGGCCCACCTGCCTAGGGAGTGGCACCACCCAGAGTGGGCTAAGCCCTCCCAGACACATCATCAAACAAAACGGCCCCACATAAACCCGGCTACAGAACAAGCTGGGCTGAGCAAGTCCTCAGCTGAGGTTCCCTCTTCCCAGTCGACTCTAGGTTGTGTCATATCCACCCAGCTAAAAACTGTCTCCAGTAGGCTTGTGGGTTTCATTTCTGACCCCATCTTCCTTTTCCATACCCTTCCTATTTCCAGCTTTAGCCCCATTTCCTGAGGCCAAGGCTTTGAGTCATCTTAGTTAAGGCTCTGTCTTAGCTACATCTCTACAGCTGTGACAAAACACCATGTTCAAGGCAACATATAAAAGGAAGTATTTAATTTAGGGGCTCACGGTCCAGAGGCTTAGAGTCTGTGAAGATCGTGGCAGGGAGCATGACAACAGGCAAGCAGGTAGGGCACAAGAGCAGTAGCTGAGAGCTTTCATCTGTTCCCCAAGCATGGGAGGCAGGGGGAGGGGAGAGGGAGAAAGGGATAGAGAAAGCTAACTGGGGTGTCACGAGCTTTCAAGCTTTCGAGATCTCAGAACCCACACCCACTGAGATGCCTCCTCCAACACGCCTCCTAATCCTTTCAAACAGCTCCACCAACTGTGGAGTGACCACGGAAATAGACAAGCCTACGAGGGCCCAGGGGTCATTCTCATTCAAATCACCACAAGCTCCACCCACAGCCTTGGGCATCCACAGGACCTGCACGTGAGCTGCTGTTGCCATAACTGATACTACACAGACCTGTTCCTGTACATACGAGTGTGGGAGATGCAATTCTCCAGGTCCCTCTGTTTGACCACCTTCTGACTGCTCTTCTCAAACCACACCACAGACTCCTAAACTCCCAACCCCATAACCACAGGCCTGGCACCTTCAGAGTTTATCTGCAGCCAGATGTGCTATACTTCCTTGTCTGGATCTCTACTCAGTTCTCCTGCTGAATCCTGGAGAAGCTCATCCCCGTTGAACACCACACTTCACAGTCAGGGTAACACTTAAGGACGAGGCATAGCTCGATAGAAGAGAACACATTTCCCTTGCACAAGGCCCCAAGTCTAATTCTCACAACACCACTGGCCAAAAAGGAGAAATAATCATTAAACTTAGTAAATCCAAGGGACCCCATTCCCCAGAATGTGACTGATTCCAAGTATGAAAATCAAATTCTGTAACCAAGTACTTAGCTCCATGTACCTAGGGCATAAAAACAGCACAAGCAACACATTTTGTCTCCTTTAAGACAGTATAAAATTTACTAAGGTTTTTTTTTTTTTTTAACATTTTGAGCTCCACACCAAACACACCATATAAAAATCACTGGTTTCTCTATCTTATATAGAAGTTTGCAAGCTTGGCACAGTGGCTCATGCCTGTAATACTAGCACTTGAAGGGTAGAGACATGGGGGCTCACAGGTCCAGATCAGCCTAAGATTCATGAAACTCCTTCAGAACAAAGCAAAGTAAAATCACAAGTATGAGTGGGACAGAGCTGGGAATTGCCACCCTACCCTGAGGATCTATAGGCCACTAATAGTTGCTGGAAGATGGAAGATTTTCTTCCATGGTGCAAGCATGGAAAAAAGTGGCCTTGCTTCTGTAAGTAACCTCTCACTCTTGCATCTGTAAGCAGTATCACATGCTTTTGAAATCAACCCTAATAAAACTTACTAAAACAAAAGAAAAAAAGGAAGGAAGGAAGGAAAGAAGGAAGGAGAGGGAGAGAGAGAGAGAGAGAGAGAGAGAGAGAGAGAGAGGAAGAAGGAAAGGCAGGACAGCAGAAGGGAAACTAGCAGGAGAAAGAGGGAGTCATCAGGAGTGGAAATGGGACATGAGAAGGTAATGAGATATGAATATCATCAAAGTGCATTAGATACATGCATAAAAATGGCATAGCAAGTCCGTTGTCATCCATAATTCATATATGCTAATAAAATCCCTAAGTAAATGACTCAAAGAGAATGATAAAATAACCCCATTTCCCCAGGTCTGAGGGGTTTCCCAGGTCACTGGTTTTCCTGTTTTGAAACAAGCCTGGCATAAACTGGGATGGTGACATACCCTACATCACACAGCTCATAAACAACGGTCTAAGATTTGGACCCAGGGCACCTAGCTGATACTGCAGTGATCGGAACAAATAGCTATTCGTTAAATGAATGCTTGCTCTCTTCTTTCCAAACCTCCTGTGCTTTCCAGACTATTATGCATAAAGGTCCTGTTTGCAGTCTTCTTGAGATACCAATTGGAGACAGAGGATGAGGAATGGCTGCTTTTCACACAGGGAAAGCATCCTTGCATCATTGAGAAGGTCAGAATAAACACCCACGGTAATGATGTCAATAAAAGGATTAATTGAACAGAGTCCGTGATTATTGTAATGAGACTTGAAATCAAAAGTGATTGTGAATGGGGCTACTAACCCAATCAACAATCAAACTGTCCCTACTCCTGGATGAGCCGAGCACTGATTGCAGAGATGAATATTCAGAACATGCAAAATTTTCAGGCCCTTTTATCAGATAACAATCAAGAGTTGTAAGAGACATAAACAGGCCAATAAATCTCAAATCCAATGGTAGCCTTGCTGAAGCCATCTCACTAAAGACTCATTTAAAAACTGTTAAATAAGGAGAGGCCGAGAGCTTCCTAGGTGACAATTTTAGCATCTACTCATCAAGGAAGAATGGCAGACAAGGGAATGGAAGTGATTCCTTTCTCTGTATCCACCAGGTAGCTGCCATTACTTAATTATGTGTGTGTGTGTGTGATGTGGGGTGGGGGGGGAGTGTCACGGGGACCGGGATGTATGTATTATTATCTAATGATGTCATCTCTTCCTTTTGTGACAGATATGTGGACGATATAAGAGTCTTTAAATTCAGCACTAAATGTATCAAAATGTAGCCCCTTTATGACCAAAGCTAGCTGGGGACTTTTGTCTAAATCATAACACTATAGGTGCTCTGAGAGGCCAAGCAAGGCACCTCGTCCTCAGCTCTGGCACAGTTCCCCTCTCGGTGTGAAGCGTAACTTCTAGGCTAGGCAAAGGTCAGGGTACATTCACTTCCCTTTCTGCAGGCTTTATAGGACACCACCCCTCTGTCACCAGAATGCCACTGTTCTTCCTAAGTATGCCCAGCCTCCTTTTGGACATAGTCTTGGGGGGATGATCCATTCCAAATGCTTAAATTCTATTATAAGATATCCTCTGTGTGCTTCCAACTTCAGTTTTTGCAGTGTTTACTGTTTGTATCGGGAAGAATGCTCACTTTCACTCAGTCTATAACTCCGCCTGATGCTATGCAGGGTGCCAAGATCAGAGGAGGAACAGTGATAAGGGTAAAAGGCCTCCTTATCGACGAAGAGAGCAGACATAGCAAAGCTATTCCAGAAAGAGGGGCCAGCATTCATCGTGTGCAGATGATGTATGCAAAAGACTACATATTAGTACAGCAAGGTCTCAGGCAGGAAGCCTGCGAGTTGGCAGACCCTGCAGCTGGATAATTCGGTACTTTTCCAGGAAGTTTTATCTGGCTGATTTCTGTAGCAGCAACAGCTCCTGCCTACTCCCTTCGAATAATCAGAAAACCATTAGTGCTCCTGGTGTCCTTCGTGCCCCTGAGTTTCCCATCCCCAGTGTCTTCTCACAGGCGACATATTTTAAACCCTAACTCGCATTTGTTTTTCCATCTTTCTTCTGCGTCTACCTGACAGGCTGGTCCACACCAGAGTTCTCTGCCAGTAACCGCTATCAAGGGTGGAGTTTCCTGTGACCCGCGGAGAAGAGAAAACACAGCCTTGCCAGCACAACGTTACGGTGAAGCCACTGCATGCTACGTCAGAAGTGTGGTTAATCTGTCTGAAGACAGCATCGCACACCTGTCCCTTCCAAGCATGTCCCTTTAACTGAACGGACACAAACCCTGACTTTCCCAGGTGTCTTTCAGTGTCCTACGTGGAATAGTCAGTTTTCGTCACAGTTTCAAAAATCCCCGAGAAAAATATTTTGACAGAAAGGGTTTATTTTAGCTCACAGTCGAGACACACAGTCACTTGTTCTGTTACTTCTAGACCTGGACCACTGTGAGGTGAGTCAGAACGCTATGGTGGAACTGATAAAGTTAGAATCACCAAAATTCAACAACCCTTCAAAAATCCCAGCAGCTGGCAACAAGCCATCTTAACACCTGAGCTTTGGGGGGGATTGTTCCTAGTCAAAGCACAGCAGGCACTAAGTAAGGGGCAGGCTCGGTTATGTCAGACATTGTTAGAACTGCTCCAGGACGGGTAAGATCTGCTCAGTGGGTGACTGGCACTTGCTTGACAAGCCCGAAGAGTTGAGTCTCATTTCTGAGCCACACCTGGTGAAAAGAAAGAATGTTTATCCTGACTCCCACAAGAAGAGTGTGGTACAACACCCCTCCCCACAATGCACACATTCCTCCCCCAAAAAATAAATTATAGGGAGAAGTGAGAAGGACTGGGTGAAAGGCTATGGAAAGTGAGGGAGAAATGGAAGCAGCCTGTGATGTGTGTGGACATCCTAAGGACGGATGCAGCAAGCTTTGCTTGAACTTCAGACCCCAGGCTGAGTCTAAGCTGTCTGGGACAGTGATACACTGTGACCAAAGGACTGTCACATCACAGGCTGGTCGACAACTGTTGAGGAAGCTTGGGAGTGGTGAAGATGAGGATGGTCATGGCCAAGCTCGAACGGGTTGAGGGTTTTCAGAGCATTCAATGCCTTTTTCCTCTTAGCTGGCATTACGGCACTTACCTTCCTGTGACAGAGGAGGGCCAAGTTAAGATGGCTCACGGCCTCCCCCAGCTCAGCGTTGAGTGGAACCCTGATCATTATGAGTGAGTCCAGACTCAACTCTGTCGTCCAAATTCAGCATTACCTTTCATTTATTGGTTGGTTGTTCGCTCGTTTACCGTGCTTCTGAGTCTCTGCTACTAAAGTACTGAATCACTTCTTGGTCTATTGGCTAAGATCTATAAGTCAAGAGCTGCACAAAATGCTGAAGATACAGTAGAGTCTGAAAGTGTCCCACGAGATTCCCTTTGAGCCTCTACACCATAGAACACAATCCAGTGACACGCGAGCAACAAGGGTTGGAACAGGCTATGGTACCTGCTATGGGTTATGGCAGAGACGAGGAGAAGACACCTACTTGTGTGGTCAGAGGAAGGCATTGGGGAGAGGGATGGGAGATCTGAAGGATGTTACAGAGTCAGCCATCTGGCAATTGCAAGAATGGTAAGAAATAACCAGTGCAAAGCAAGACTGAAGGTTTAGGAGGAGCCAGGCCATGAAGGGTCTTCAAAGCCATCACAAGACTTAGGATCGTCTTAGTACAATGACAAGCCCTTAGATGATGACAATAAGCAATGGAGGGATGACGGTTTTACTTTTTATTCAGAGGAAGGATAGTTCAGAGCGTGGGCTCTGGAGCCAGAGCGCCTGGGTTTAAATCTTGGTTCTGCTATTCATGAGCAGGATAGCCACAGGCAACTTTTTTTATGCTTCCTTTTATCTTTCAAGTGCAGAATCTAGGCCAGCAAATGGTGGTACATGTGCATAATCCCCGCCCTGGGAAGGCTGGGTAGTGATGACAGACACCCTGAGCTGCATAGGCAAGAGTATCTGAGAACAGCACAGAACTCATCAAATGCAGAATCTAATAACAGGTCCCTCCGGGGCTGTTAGGAAAGTCAAATGTGTTATCATTTGAATACACTTAGAATCACATTTAGCTTATAAAATACATAAGTAGATGGGTTAATAAATAAACAAATAGATACTTTCACACATACAAGTGTCCAAATACATTTCTGCAT
This sequence comes from Apodemus agrarius, assembly GCA_964023405.1. Taxonomy (NCBI): domain Eukaryota; kingdom Metazoa; phylum Chordata; class Mammalia; order Rodentia; family Muridae; genus Apodemus; species Apodemus agrarius. The sequence continues at coordinate 46,181,438 of OZ030007.1, read as the reverse complement.
CAACTCAGAAATGTTATCTCTAAGGCATCCTTTTCTTTCCATGCAGTATGTGTGATTTCTTCTTCCCCCTGGTTCCCATTAGCAACTGTTCTGCCCTAGAGGAATGACTCATCAAGAACTTGATGTTTCTTACCACATAATGCTAAATAGGCATGCATCAAAATGGGAAGAGGACTTATGGGACATAGGGTGAGGGGAAAGCGTTTGGAATGTAAACAAAAAATATAGAAAAAAAAATGTGTGTGTATCTGTATTATAGCATGACACTATGATTGTTTTGTAAAAAGTAAGTCATGGTATATACATTGCTCAAGGAATCGCTCCATTAACATGTAGAAACCCTTTCTAAACAACAGGTCTGAGTCTAGTTCATCATTTAAGATGGGCGTGTCCTGACCTCTGTGGGCTGATGTGCTATAATTTATGCAGCACTTCCTCTCTTGGTGCACAGTTGCCCCCAGTTCTTTTGACAGTACTAACATTTTCCCATGTGTCAGTTCTTAAATATCCATGCACTCTTGTATCAAGAGGTATCTAGGTGAGGGAATGCTAGTCTTCAGGATACCAGTGGCATTTTCTTTTCTTTCTTTCTTTCTTTCTTTTTTTTGGGGGGAAGTAGATTTTGTTTGTTTGTTTGGTTTTCTTTCTGATAGGATCTCAACTTAATAAAGGATTCTAACCTTGGACTTGTTAACCAGCCAAGGCTGGTCTTGAACTACTACTGTCTCTAATTCCCAAGTGAAGTACTAGGACTACAAGTGACTTATTTTCATTTTTGTTAGTGTTTTTTTTTGGCTTGTTTATCTGTTTGTTTGTTTTTTGAAAGACTTTCACATAGCCCAGAACAGACTTAAACTCTTTATGTAGCAAAGGTGGCCTTGAACTCCTGAATTCTACTGCCTCTACTGTCCAAATTCTAGGATTACAGGCATGTATTCACACCTCGCTGAAACGTCATGAGTTTCCATAATGGTTTTACAGTTCAATCAAAACCATAATCAAGAAAAATATATTCATCATCCCCTCAATTTCCCACTGACAATTACGATTTTGATTCCTATCATCATGTATTAGTTTTATCTGCAGCTAAATGACATATAAATAAAACTACATAGTATATATTTTAGTATCTTGATTATGTAACTCGACATCTTTTTTATTGTTGGTATTGGCTTTGTTATTATTATTTGAGGGATGATCTTACATTACCTCAGGTGTAACTCATTACCTTGGGGTAACTCACCAAGTAGCCCAGGCTGATCTTGATCTTCTCTTCCCACATTAGCCTCCAGAATGTGGGGATTAGAGGTGTGAGTCAACAAACCCAGCTGGTGCTCAGAATGTTTGGTGTGTGTGTGTGTGTGTGTGTGTGTGTGTGTGCACATCATAAGCACATGGGTGAGTGTGACTGTGTACACCCTTGAGGAAGCCAGAATAAGACATCAGTGTCTTCCTTTATTGTTTTCACACTTTGCCACGAGACAGGGTCTATCAGTAAAAGTTCCCCAGTTCATCGAGGCTGGCTAGCCAAGGAACTCCCAGGATCACAGTGCTAGACATACACAGTCAGGTCCAGCTTTAAAAACAAAAACGTGGGTATTGGGATTTGAACTCAGTTCTTTATGCTTGCACTGAAAGTTCTCTTACCCACAAAGGCATCTCTCTACCTCTTCTGAGGGCTTTGGAGCTTTATATGCATTGTGTGTCAGTGGATAATTAGTATTACAAGATGAGTTTTTACTTATAATTTAAGTGCAATAAAATCCACAGATGTTATGTTCTATTTTGAAAGTTTTGATAGTTGTATTAACTAGATAACGACCACTTCAAATTATTGTATAATCTCAGGTTTTCTTGGCCTTTGGAAATCAATTCATTAATAAGAAAGGTAGAAGACTATGACCCAGGAAGTGAGCCAGTAAGCAGAGTCCCTTCATGATCCTGCCTCCAGGCTACGGCTCTAGCTGGCCTGGGGTTCACTCTGTAGACCAAGCTGGCCTGGAACTCACAGAGATCTGCCTGCGTCTGCCTCCCAAGTGCTGAGATTAAAGGCGTGTGTTACCACCACCACTACCACCCAGCTAGTTTTTGCATTTTAATCTAGTATTATGTAATTTTATTAAATGCTCTTAAATTCCTCAAGTCTTTGTAAATGGAGGGTTTGTTTTATTATATTGTTTTCTTTGAGAGAGGATTTCATGTAACCTAGGTTGACCTTGGATTTACTAGATAGCTAAGAACATCCTTGAAATTTCAGTTCTTCCCATATCCCTCAAGTGTTGAAAGTACAGGTATGTGACACCACATTCAGTTTATGGGGTGGTGAGGATCAAATGTAGGGACCTTGTAAAGTCTAGATAATCGCTACACCAGCTGAGATACATTCCCAGCTTTATCAGTTTAAGTTATTTGAGGCAAAATTTCCTGGTGTAGCCCAGGCTAGGTTCAAGCCCTCGATCTTCCTGCCTCTGCTTCTACTTCCCAAATGCTGAGATTACAGACACATTATATATATATGGTATAAATTTGGGGTCTTTTTTACATAAACAATTATGTTACTTCTAAATAAATACCTCTTTATAAGTATATATAATAAAATATATTTTTCTCGCCTTATTGCATAGACTTGTATTTCTTGCATGGTGTAAAATGTAAGTAGTAAAAGCAAAGAAGCCAGGTGTGGTTGCATATACCTGCAATCCCAGCACTTGGGAGGCTCAGAGGCAGGCAGTTTCTGTGAGTTCAAGGCCAGCTTGCTCTACAAAGTAAGTTCCAGATATACAGTGAGACCCTGACTCAAAACAAAATAAAGCAGATATCTTTACCTTGCTTCAGTAAATAATATAGTAAAAGCATCCAATATTTTATTTTAATGTTACATGCTTTTCACCTATACTCTTTTTAAATTAAGCAAGTGGCTTTCTATTCTAAGTCTTTTAGTAGGATTTTTTTAAAGAAGGCCTTAATGAGGCTTGCATTCCCAGGATAAATTTTACTTGGTAATAATGAATTTGGCATCCTATTCATATTAGAATTTAATTTACTAATATCCCATCTTTGACAGGTTCTGACCATAACTTTCTTATTTATTTGACAAGTGTTGATACCAGTACATAATTCTGGGTTTATGGAAATAACTGGAAGTCACTGTCTTCTCCTGTGTTTCTCAAGATTCTGCATTACACGCAAACATACAGCACATAAGCACAAAAAAATTTAAAAAAGAATTTCTTTTAGATTTCTATTACTTTTCCCTTAAATTTCTGGTGAACTTTGTCACTGAAATTACATAAGCTTATGAAGTCAACTACAGAGGATGAATATATAGGCATAAATGCTCATATATGGATGTCATTTTCATAAACTCTCTCCTGGTGTCCCATTACCAGGGACACCTAATTGGATACTGTATTTTATGAAATTCTATGCCTACATATGAGTAATTGTTCTCAGTTGCTAAGAGAAAACAGGTGGAGGTGGAGTCAGATTTGGCTTACACTTCTCCATCATTGAAAGATGTCGAGTCAGGAACTCAAGGTAGGAATCTGGAGACAGGAGCTGAAGCAGAAGACATGGAGAAATGCTACTTACTGGTTTGCTCTCTGTGGCTTCCTCTTCTTAGGCCACCCAGGACCACACGTCCTAGAATGGTACCACCCACATGGGCTGGGCCCAACCGCATCAATCATCAGTCAAGAAAATGCTCCCCAGGCATGCTCACAGGCTAATTCGAAGAAGGAGAGTTCTTAGCTTAAGTTCCTTCTTGGTCAAGCTGACAAAAACTGTTCAGAACAACAATGGCGATAGGTGAAGCTATGTATTCCAGAAGTATTCCCTACACCTGTGAGAATGGAGAATGGAGCTAGTCCTTAGAGGGCAGAAGGGGTCTGAGGTAGCAGACATTGTTTCCCTTTGAGTTAAGATTGTGTGCTTCGAGGCTGATCTTTTTGTGTATGGTCTTTGTGCCTCTACCACCTTAGGTCTTGGATGACCTGTCTGGCCTAATGTAGTAGACTTCTCATCATGTTCCTCATTGTTCTTGAACAAGAGTATCATGTTGCAGTGGGGGAGGGGGGTGTCTCTGCTGCTGATCCCTTCCCGCCCCCTCTCTCTTGGGGCAGGATTTTTCTATGTAGTTTGGATAGATTTTGAACTTGTACTCTCCCTGACTCTGCTTCCTTAGTGTTGTCATTAGACATGTGCTGCACCATGCACAGTTAATGCTACAGAATAGTCAAAAGCAGCAACAGTTATAATGTGCCTAACAAGTAAACATCCAGGATGTTGACCTACAGGTAGAATACACACTCTGGCACTACAGTACCATGCCAGTTGTGGGTGGCCGATGACAAAAACTAGTTGGCATCAATGGCCAATACATTTCAATAACACTTAGTGCAGGTTGTGTTGGTAGACATTTGCTAATGGGTATTATGTATGAAACAAAAAGCTTACGGAATGGTGCATGGGGACACACTACTGCTGTAGTCTCAACACTGGACAGAGGCAAGAGGACTCTGAGTCCAAGGATGTTCTAGACTACAGAGTAAGAACCTGTCTTCAAAATCACTGAGACAACAAGACGAAACCCAAACAAGCTTTACAATGCACGCCTCTGTCTACCCTTCCTCTGCCTATACATTTCTGCTTTTTTTGTTTTGTTTTGTTTTGTTTTGTTTTGTTTGTTTTTATTGTCTTGTTTGGTTTAGTTTTGTTCTTTTCCCTCCAATCCCCTAGCCAGATGTCCAGGTCATCTGTCATTGATTGACCAGGAATTTCATGTTTTCTTATTTGAGGCAATTCCTACACCAAGTGCATACACTCGGTGCATATCTAAAAGCTCGCCCCTTGGGAACATCTTTCACCTCCATTTTCAAGACCAGCACTGATTGCTCTAATGCTATTGTTCATTTCTGACTTGCACGAGCATGTGAGTGCATGTCAAAGTCAGATCCACGCCCCCCCCCCGCCCCCCATCCCCCACCTTCCACCCCCAGCATATACTATGAGACCTCTTGTGTGAGCACAGGTGTGAGCACAGGTGTGAGCACAGGTGTGAGCTTGGAAGGCACGTGAACACCTATGAAGAACAGGTATGCAGCATAGGCGTGCTTCTGTCTGAGACCATAGTCCCGGGATTGTCCCAACTTTCCCACTATGGATATCTTCAAGTTATACCAGCTATTTGACCCACATGAGAGGAGTAGTCATACCACAGCCTTGAAATATTATAGACTTCTTACCTGCTCTTGCTCACTCAAAAGTAATGACACTCTTGGGGGAGGGATGTAAATATAGTCCTAATATATGAAAGTCTCAAAAATATACAAATGTTAAATGTTTTAAGTGCAATAGTATTCTTAGATAGATATAATATATTATTAACTCTAGAGCCTAAAGATACCTTCCAAGAACTGTGCTTCCTTATGTGTGGTAGGGGCTCCAATCGGGCTCTTCATTTTAACAGGCTAGCTCAGGAACCAGTGAAATAGCTCTGTTGGTGAAAGTCCTGGCTGCCAACCCTGATGACCTGGGTTCAATCTTCAAGACCCACCTCTGCATCTTCTGGGTCCGTAACAGGAGCATCCATCTCTCCTTTTCCACATTTATAGGATGAACCTTGGAGGTGCCACTTGGCCTTCTCCATGATAGCATCCCATTCCCCACAAGGCAGCAGTGCCATGTGAGAGATTTCCCCATGGGTTAATAACAGCGAGACATTTCATGACTCGAGAAATAATCGTGGTGTGTTCTTAGGGACTTAGTGAACCCCCTACTGAGCTCGAATCTATCCAAACATGTATTTGTTTCCTAGGCCACACAAAACTTCAGTCTAACAGAAGGCCACGTGTTACTACTGGGTCTCTGGGGATCAACTCAAACCACATGTTCCTTAAGCTGTCAAGGTATTTCCTGCCCTTGGGTCAGAGCTTACACATTAAAATGATCCCCCTTGTTGTCATCTCAAGCTGAGACAAAAAAAAGAAAAGGGGGGAGGAGCCTATAGGTCCCATCTGGCTAGTCATTTGGATATAAGCATCCTTGAAGCGGTTGTCTGAGTATACTAACCCAGGATCCTGGAAGCCATGATAGTTAGTTCTTGGTTCCTGAAGTGATATTTGGATGTTGCCTACTGTGTGCAGCACTGTAATGCCCCTGGAGGAAGTGTCTAGAAAGGAAAAGGAAGCAAGACTGGGCAGAGGGAGAGGGTGGGTTATGGGGGGTGGGCGGGGCATGCCACAGAGATGCCAGCCAGTCCTGCATGGGTCTTTGGCCCTGGTGTGGCCTCTCAGAGTTGTCCTGAGCTGTCAAATCCTGAGTCTTCTTTCTACTAGCGTTAGATGCAGGCTTTCTTGGTGAAGAAATGTGATGTGGGGGGGATGAGACGGTATTTAGGAGAATCGCCTCGGCTTGATGTTACCCTCCCACCATCCCCGCTCTCAGACTGAGGGGGAAGCGATGCGGGCTTGAGGTTGGCCTGGAGTGCATAGTGATGACCTGTCTCTCAGAAAACGGGGAGCTGGGAGTGTCTCTCGGTGGCAGAGCTCTTGTCTAGCATGTGAGAGGCCCTGGGTTCCATCCTCAGGACAAAACAGAACAAAAACAAAAACAAATGGTAATGAACAAACAAACAAAACAGGAAAAGAGGAGAAAAATAAAGTGGGAGAGGGAGATATAGAGACAGGAAGGGAAGAGTAGAGGAGAAAGAGAGGATAGGAAAAGAAAGAAAGAAGTAGGAAGGAAAGGAAGGAAAGAAGAGAAGGGAAAAAAGAAAAAAGAGAGGAGAAAAAAGAGAAAAGAAAAGAAAAGAAAAAAAAAAAGAAAAAAAAAGAGTCGCTGTGCCCTGCTAATGATGAACCCCTCCGGCAGTTGGGGGATGCATCTTGTACTGGGAAGAACATCTGGGTGATATGCGGGGTGTCCGACAGGCGCGGTCAGCACATAGATGGTAATTCAAAGCCTGGATGTGAACGTGATTACTAAGGAGAAAATGCAGACAGTAGAGAGAAGAGGAAGCAGGGTGCTGGGGGCACAGGCTTGTAGTCTGGGTTAGTAGAGAGTCTGAGGCTCTCACGTGAGCCCCGGAGTTTGAGGCCAGACTGAGTACCCAAACCAGATCCAGCTCTAGGAGAAGAGTGATGCCTAGCGTTAAGTAAGCGGCTGCTTGTAGCATTGCAGATCTGTTTCCACCCGAAACCATCAGGGCATCAACCCCGTTCTCATCTTTTACACAGGAAGAGACAAGGTGGGGCTCTGCCAAGCTGACAACCGCCGCTTGGCACAGTTGCTGCGGCTCTTCGCTGTCTTTTTCTTCCATTTGCAGTCACGTGTGCCAACCTTCAAACTGGTAAACAGGGGATGGGGCGAAGAAAGGTCAGAAGGGGTCAGCTCGCGATCTGAGCGGGCTGGCTTGATCAGCTGTGTTTCCTCATTATAATCAGGAAATCCTGTCTCCCTCCTGCGAAGGCACATCTGGAGACTCAGCAAGGGTGGAGAAGGGCAGAGGGGGAGGGAGGAAAAGGGGAAGAGGGTGGGGTCAGGTAGCAAGGAAGGGAGAGGCTGATCTCTCCTTTCTGGGCTCAAAATAAGCCTTCATTTCTTTAGTTCTTATGCATCAGGTCTCTGCCGCATTTTCCCCATTAGCCTCTGTTGTCTTTATAATTTCATTACAAGCTAAAGGGAATTTCACTGCATTTAAAGAGAAGGTAAGTGTGTGTTATAGTACATGCTGAGATATAAGAGGCTCTGTCTCAAAAAAAAAAAGTTAAAAATTTAAAGTAATATGTTAAGGTAAGAAAATGTTTGCATGCATGTACATATGACATGCATGTGTAATCAGATTGTGGCAGTGCACACAATCTCAGCAGCTGAGAGGGCGAAGGAGGGAGATCTCGAGTTACAGATCAGCTTAGGCAACACGTGAAGAGCCTGTCTCAAAAAGGGGGTGTGGCTCAGCTGATAGAACACTTGCCTAACCTGTATGGTGCCTTGGGTTCGATTCCCAATTCTTTATAAACCAGCACGATGAAAGTAGGAAGATCAGAAGTTCAAGGCCACCCTCACCTACACCCGGTATTTGAGGTTAGCCTGAAATACAAGAAACTGCCCCAAGAGAAACAGACATAGAGTAACAGCAACAACCCTAACGCTGAAATGGCCAACCTTTGCAGAGTTTATTGCATGCCATCTATACCGTGAGCTCTGGTATTGAAAATAAAGGTTGAGTTGTTAATTTTAAATTGTGGCGGGTTATTGGGTTTTTATTGTCTCTCTACCTCCAGAGTGCTAAGAATTAGGCGTCTGACAACCAAGCCCAGCTTATGTGGAGGTGAGGATTGAATCCAGAATTTTGTAGATACCGGCCAAACCATCTAACAGCTGAGCTACATCCCCGACCTGTTTGTTGCTCTGCTTGTTTGAGACAGATGCTGTATAGATCAGGCAGGCCTGAAACATGCCTGGATCCTCCTGTCTCTAGTTCCTGTGTGCAGGGATTGCAGGCACACACCACCCCAGGCAGCTGCTGCTTGCTCTACATGCCTTATTCTTCAAACATATATTTATTACTCTAATGTGTGTGCAATGCACATATGCACATGTGGAGGTCTGAGGACAGCTTGTAGGACTCAATTCTTTTACCTTCTACCCATCCACATGTTCCGGGGGTTGAACTTAGATCATCAGGTAGGTGTGCTAAGGGCCTTCACCCACTTAGCAAGCTTTCTAACTCTATATACGCTACTTTATGAACAAAAATGTAAAGTTTGTTTTAGAATCAAAACCAGGTTCCTGGTAAGGTCTTCTTGTCTCCTCCTCTTCCTCTTCTTCCTCTTCCTCTTCTTCCTACTCCTCCTCTTCCTCCTCCTCTTCCTCTTCCTCCTCTTCCTCCTCTTCCTCTTCCTCCTCTTCCTCTTCCTCCTCTTCCTCCTCCTCCTCCTCCTCCTTCTCTTCCTCTTCCTCACTTGCAGCCTGTGATCTGGATCAGCTGTGCAATCTGCCAGTTTCTGTTACTCTGCTCTTGCCCGTGTAGAAAATTTTTCTGTGTTATTTCCAACACTTACAACTGCTTTCTATTGAGTTTCAAATGTCCTAGAGACCTTGATCATTTCTAGGACTCCCTATATGTCAGCAGCATGTTTCATGAGTTTGGCAATACTTATCAGTGTAATCTCATTTCTGTTGTCTGCTAAAAGGATCTCTCTGGCTCTTGACAAGCCTGCCTACTGTTTCAGCACCTAGAACTTTGACCATAAGCTCTCTCTAATGGATTGATATCAACAACTCTGCCAACGTGGGTCTGCCTGCCTGCAGTTTATTGGAAGAAAAACAAATGTGGCCTCCACACTTGCGTAATCTCCTTTTGCACCTGACAGCTCCTTAGGCAAGGACACAGCCTTATCTTTCTCTCTCTCTCTTTTTTTTAAATTTTATTTTGTGTGTACCAACCTTTTGCCTGCACATATGCATGTCTTGCCTAGTCAGAAGAGGGGATCAGATCCCCTTCAACTGGAGCTGCCGATGGTTGCAAGCCACACTGAGTCCTGGGAATCAAACCTGGGTCTTGGGGAAGAGCAGCAAGTGCTCTAAAGCACTGAGCCTTCTCCCCAGCCCCACACCCCTGTTCTCTTACAAAGTAGGAGAGAGACCATGGAAGTGCGCTCACAGGAACCAAGCCAATTTTTACATTACTTGGCTTGTCTTGTTCAAGTCATGAATGGTTGTTCTAGCAACCGAATGACTGGCTTATTTGAAAGCCTACCCTTTGTCCTCTATAAATGTAGACTCCGAATGACACGAAGCTGCTTTCCTGAGCTGTAGGATTGTTAAGCTGCTGACAAAGACAGACATGTTCATTGTTTTCATTTATTGATAATTTATTGGGTTTTTGATGCTGTTATTTGCGTTTCAGACAAGGTCTGTCTTCACAGTCCTACCGGGGCTCACAAACTCTTCCTGCCTCCATCCCGAGTCCTGAAACTGCAGTCACACACCACAATGCCTACCTTGACTCTCCTGCACTGAAGTTAGAAATCCTCGGCAGGTTGGCATCTCAACCTTCTCGTTTCCTTCGAAGACCACAACTCAGTGAAAGGCACTGGCACCCACCATTAAAGATAACAATTTAGGACATCTAGTCCCTGACACATCAAAAGGCAAGAGGACCACTGCATACGTTACTGATACTTCAAGGCTTTTCTGCCCACGTTACCAGGTGGTTCTCCTGGTTCTGTGACATTCTGCCGTAGTTTCCAAGGGAATATTCCCCTAACCTAATGGGGCTCCGTATTGATCAGGAAAATATTCTTTATAATTCTAAACTTGCTTCACTAAATTTTATTTGTTTATTTTGTAAGACGTCATTCCCTTAATGTAAGCTTTGGATGAGGTTCTACCCCATCCCCAACTTGACTTTAAAACAAACAAATCAGGAGAATCAGAAATGTCATTCATGGGCTAAATTACTCCTTGCCTCTCAGCTTTCAAGTGTAATGCTTCTACTTGATTTTATTGGCTGAGTTTCCCCGAGGTTATATGGATCTGATTACCACTACCCGTTAATTGGTGTTCCTCGACTCCAGTCCGCATACTTATTATTGGAACCGGAGAAGGCTGCTGAGTAAAGAGGCTGGGCCTTCCTCATGAGGGAAAAAGTGAGTTTGTGCCCCTTTCCCAAGAAGGCTGTCCGACCACTTCCTTGTCTACAAAGATCAGGATACTGATTGCTTTCTTGACTTGGCCTTGCCTTTTTGAATCCATCCCACTCCCCTGGGTCATTCTGACATAGCTCGCAAAGAAGGCAAAATGGAATAGTTAGAGAAGTGACTGAAGCAGGTATGCCTTGACATAAAACTGCTCAACACTTAGTAGATCTTTTATTTTAGATTTATTTATTTTTACGTTATGTGCACGGGTATTTTGACCTGCGTGAATATTTGTGCACCACATGTGTCTAATGCCTGTGGAGGCTAAAAGAGGGTGTCAGATCCCTGGAGCCAGTGTCCAGGATGGTTGGGAGCTACCATGCCAGTGCTAGGAACTGAACCTTGGTCCTCTGAAAGAGCAAAACGTTCTCTTAACTGCTGAGCCATCTCTCTAGCCCAAAGCTTAGAAGACTTTAGGAGCTGTCAGCCATGATCTATTGCCTGAGGATGACTTTACAGCTACTCCAAATACTTCAGGATCACTCACTATCCATAATGCACTTAAAGGACCATAAGGCAAATTATTTATTAGAATTTAACATCTTAACTGGCTATGGAAGCCGACAAGCCCCCCCAAAAGGATGTAAATACCTGTATTTCCAGTTCCTTGGAGGTAAAAAAACATAAGGATCAGTTTAAACTCATCCTTGTTACAAGTGGAGTTCAAGACCAAATGACCTTAGACCCTGTCTCAGAATAGAATAGAATAGAATAGAATAGAATAGAATAGAATAGAATAGAATAGAAACTGTTGTTACTTTCACTCGAAGATTAAAATGGATTAGACGGCGCTGTATCTTCAAGGAGTCTGTGTTACCTTTAGTGACACTTGCTAATGTCACAGAAACTGAGGGTGAAAAAAAAAGAGAGAGAGAGAAAGAAAAACAAGATCTAAAAATAACAGAAAAATTTAAGGAACTCACCCCAGCCTCTAGGATCTACCCTCCTTCCTCTGAAAAGGGAACTGGATCAGGTTTTCCTTTGTTATGAGACTGGAAGCCCAAAAAGAATCTTCCCCGCTCTCTCTTAAAGACAAAGCAGCTCAGGAAACCAGGGCTGGGTGTGTCCGGGAGATGAAAGAGCTGACATGCGCTCAGTGTAGTTAAAGGTGCTGCTGCTGCTATTCTTCCCCATTAATCTATAACCACTGTGAATCATCATTTCAACCCAATAGAAAAGTCCCTTTGTTTGTTTTCAAGAGAATGTGGAGAAGTGGCTCATCATAAATAACTATGCATTCTTAAAAAAAAAAAGTGTTTGTTTACTTGGCACATGGTGATACTTCTGATGTGTGGGGTGATGCTTCTGGCAGGGAGGCGCGGCAGCAGGAACCTGAGAGCGCACATCTTCACCTGCAAGGGTGAGTGCACTGCAAAGGCAGGGTGGGGCTAGGAACTCCTAACCCCGCCCCCAGTGATGTGCTTCCCTACAGGAAGGCTCCATAGCCTCCCCAAACCATACCACCAAACTGGGACCAAGTTTTCCAGCACCTAATACACCTCTCATTCAAATCCCCACATGCAGTATTATTTCAATACGTGCATACGGTGTGCTGCGGCCAGATCAGAGCAAACAGCAAGCAGCTGACCTATTCATCATCTTTAACTTGTATCATTTCTTTGGATTGGGAAGAGTCAAATCCTTTCTATTACCTATCTTGTAATAGTTCATTGCTGTCAACAGAACTCATTTTAAAGAATTTGTCCCTTTACTAATTTCCAAAGACACACATATGCATATCCATACAAGTAGATACGTGTCCACACAGTCCAAGTGAGAGGCTAAAGCACAATCCAGTTTTTTCTTTAACCCACTGATGAACTTTTTGCGAAACCTCACAGAGTAAAAATAACAACCGTAGCAACAACAAAGCAGGGTGTGGTGTCCTGCCTAGGATCCCAGTATTCGGTAGAGGCAAAGGACAGGGTCAGCTCACACTCAACAGGTGATCGAGGGAATCATGTTAATATCCTCGGAAACTATATGGACTCACTTCTGACTTTTCCTAACAAGATACATTTCACACTTGCACTTAACTGTGGTACTATAACTGTACTGGCTGGTTTTGTGTGTCAACTTGACCCGAGCTGGAGTTATCACAGAGAAAGGAGCCTCCCTTGAGGAAATGCCTCCATGAGATCCAGCTGTAAGGCATTTTCTCAATTAGTGATCAAGGGAGGAGGGCCCATTGTGGATGGTGCCATCCCTGGGCTGGCGGTCCTGGGTTCTGTAAGAAAGCAAGCTGAGCAAGCCAGGGGAAGCAAGCCAGTAAGAAACATCCCTCCATGGCCTCTGCATCAGCTCCTGTTTTCTGGCCTGCTTGAGTTCCAGTCCTGACTTCTTTGGTGATGAACAGCAGTGTGGAAGTGTAAGCTGAATAAACCCTTTCCTCCCCAACTTGTTTCTTGGTCATGCTGTTTGTGCAGGAATAGAAACCCTGACTAAGACACTAAAAAAACAGGGGGATGGTGTTTGATGACAACTTCCCCTAAAGTTCCTCTTGTCTCATTGGCTACTACTCCATCAGAGTCTTAGAGTGTTTATTGCTCGACCATTCCTGATCCTTTTGTTTCCCCCCACCACCACCAACAAGGAAAGTTCTAAACTTGCTACAGGATTCATGATTTAGGAATTCAGCATATTTCAGTACTCCATGTTCTTACCAGGGTTTGAGATTTCAAATTACAAAACTTGCACAGCTTTTAAGTGGTCCATCCTCTAATTTAATTTCCCTATTAGCAATTATTGTTAGTGCAAAAAAGGCATGAATTATCCTATACCTTCGTGTCACTATTAAGTCAGAAGGTGCTTGAATAGCCAAATGACCCAACTGTGTAATATTATCGAGAATTAACTGCACATCAGAAGCTGCCCGACACCAGCTAGGACTACATAGCAAGGAGTGTCATTTTTAAAAAGTACTCATCCCTAATATCTTATACATACATTGTATAGACTAAGCAGATTGCATTTGCATCTTTAGGAATATATATGCATATATGTATACATATAGGAATGCATACATATATGTATGTGTCCACAATTAAAGAGAAAGAGCCGGAGGCCATGAATTTCGAGGGCAGGGGCAGCACACAGCACTCCAGACAACAGAGGTTGTCGGGAGGAAAGCAAAATAATGCAATTATACCTTAACTTCAAACATTTAAAATTAAATAAAAGAACGATAAAACCTGATGTCATATATATATATATATATATATACATATATATATATATATGTATATATATATATATAAAAACAAACAATGGCTGCAAGAAATAAAATAAAATAAGTTGACTATGAAAAAGAGAAGAAAAACAGAAGCGTAGCTTCTAAAGGAAACAATAGCCTAAAGGAATGGGGGGAAAATAAGCTGCAAGAAACAAAACCGAAGGGCAGAAGAGGAAGTGTTAAGTTAGAACAGGAAAGTAGCTGGAACCAAAATACTATGAAGACCTCTGCTGCTAGCTTTTTTTGTTTTTTTTAAAAAAGCGGCTGGCTGAGATGTGTCTTCCCGTTTCCTGACTTGCAGTGCCCTCTTTACCAACACTGAGATCACAGAGGCTGCCTGTCAGCAGACCATGAGTCAGCGCTTCAGAGAAAAGGCATCAAAGACTGACCCTCGCCAGCCCGGTTCCCCTGTCTTCCATTCAGCCCAGTGGATTAAAAAACAAGTCATGGTTTCAAAACCAGTCTGAAACGTTTAAGTTTAGCGTCATTACGGCATAACTCAATTCACCTGGAATCTTCCTTCAGAGTTCACCAACATTGTTCGTGTCCGTATCTTGGAAGTCAGCAAAGCCACTACAAACACAATAAACTTTTTTTTTTTTTTTTTTTTGAGAAAGGGTTCCTCTGTGTAGCCCTGGCTGTCCTGGAACTCACCAGGTTGGCCTCGAACTCAGAAATATGCCTGCCTCTGCCTCCCAAGTGCTGGGATTACAGGCGTGCGCCACCACAGCCCAGCTCACAATCAACTTTTAAACCTCGCTTTCTTCGCTATGCAGAAGAGATTCCAAGCATAAAGAACTTCTTCAGCTCTAGTCTGTAAGCGACGCCCCAAAGATTGCACAGCAGTGAAGACCACGGAATGACAGAGAGGGGGTCCTGGGAAAACCAGCCAGAGGTGGCACATGACTATAATCCTAGCATTTAGGACATGGAGGTGGAAGACGGGGTTTAAGGTTATCTCAGCTACCCAGAGAACTCAGGGTTAACCTGGACTAGGAGAGTCTTTCTCACGCGACCAAACAATAAGTGTGTTAGAACAAAGATGTCAGCGTGCATTGTGTGTTTGAATACACCTGCATGGGGATGTGCGTTGCTATAGGGGATTTCAAAAGAAAACATTAAAACTTAGTTTAGTTGTGTTTGTTTGTTGACCAAGCCTCACGTAGGTTGGGTTGGCCTTGAACTCTCAGTAGATCACTTTGAACTCTGACCTTCCTGTCTTTACCTCTTCAGTGGAGGGCAGTTTTCAACAGGTTGTTGATTAAAACCAAGACTTCCTACCGGAAAGGCAAGCGCTTTTCAAAAATCTTAAGTGGGGAGCTTGAGAGAACTCAGTGGTTAAAAAGCACCTGTTGCTCTTCCAGAAGACCCGAGTTTGCTTCCTAGCACACATGTGAGACAGTTTAAAACCATCATCTCTGACTCCAGCTCCAGGGAATCTGATGCCCCAGCTGCGGCCAGCACCTGTACATCAAGAGTGTATTAGGTATTTTAAAGTTACTTTCCCTTCCACGGCAGGCATGGGAGTATGGGAACAAAAGGTCACTAGCATCACTTTGTCCGGGTAATTTCTTCTATGTGATGGAAACTTCGCTGTTAGGTCAATTAAAATTCAACAATCCTAGTTTTCCAAAGGTCTGACATCTTGATCTTGATTTTCTTCTTGATGGGACTTTAGCATACATGATTCCTTATTTGTTTGTTGTTGCTATTGTTGTTTTTGAGAAAGGGGTTCTTTGTGTAGCCTTGTCTGTCTTGGAACTTGCTCTGTAGACCAGGCTAGCCTCAAACTCAGAGATCAACCTGCTTCTGCCTAAGTTCTGGTAAAGGCATACATCACCACAATGAGCTTCCACTTTTAATGTGAACCAAAGCTCCAAAAGGAAAAAAAGAAAGAAAGAAAAGGAAAAGACAGGAAAGGAAAGAAAAGAGAGGAAAAGAAAAGAAAAGCTATACTTATACACATACTAGAGTGCTTTGGACTTCTCTGTAGAGCAGAATGTTGCAGATCCAGAATCAAATTATCTCAGGCTGCCTTTACCCCCCCTAAGAACCATGTATTGACCACTACTGACATAACATCCTCATGACTATTGGTAAACGATTTTTTGGAATAAATTGCAGACCACTAACTTCACCAACCCAATAAGCAAAGGTGCCTTAGTTAGGGTGTTACTGCTGTGAACAGACACCATGACCATGGCAACTCTTATAAAGGACAACATTTAATTGGGGCTGGCTTACAGGGTCAGAGGTTCAGTCCATTGTCCTCAAGGCAAGAGCATGGCAGCAGCCAGGCAGGCATGGTGCACACAGAACCGAGAATTCTACATCTGCATCTGAAGGCTGCTAGTGGGAGACTGACTTCCAGGCAGCTAGGATGAGGGAGGGTCTGAAACCCACACCCACAGTGACTCGCCTACTCCAATAAGGCCACACCCCTAATAGTGCTGCTCCCTGGGCCAAGCATATACAAACCATCTCAAAAGGGATGACTTAAAATTGTACACTCCAACACCATTCCACACCACTGCACAAATAGAAGTTCTAGGACCACCAATATCTACATATAATCCAGTCATCTAAAGCTGTTAAACAGAGGATTTCTAGAAGCCCACAGCCACAGTTTTATGACAGGGGTAACAGTTAAATTTTAAAATATTTTATTCCTTTGGCTTCTTAGGTAGGATTCTTTACAGTAGTCTGCCTTAGACAATGATTTGCCCAGAAGAAAACTTGAATTAACTCCAGAAGAACAGGCGACAGACCAAGTCTCACACCCACTTGGTAAAGGGATTTCGTGAACATTTCTGTGAAGCATTTGTCTCAGAGACTTCAGATCACAGGCTTTTACTACAGGAAAGGGGGAAGGGGCAGGAAGGGAAGGCCACCAACTTGTCACTAAGATTTAATCAGGTGAAAGCTGTATGAAGACCTGATGCAAAAGCTTGCTCTTTGTGGGATGGTTAGCAATTTGAGGCTAGTCCAGGCTATGTAGTAAGATCATGTATCAAATATAATCACACACATACACACAGAGAGAGAGAGAGAGAGAGACAGACAGACAGACAGACAGACAGACAGGAAGGAAGGAAGGAAAAGAGGGAGAAGGGGAGGGGAAGAGAGGGAAGGAGAGGAGAGAGAGGATGACTTGTCTTTTGTTAATCTGAAGAATTGTGAAGTGTGTGTGTGTGTGTGTCTGTGTGTGTGCATGTGTGTGTAGTGTTGTGAGACACTAATGGTGAAAGGTTGTCTAATGGTCCCCTCCCTAGCCCTTCTGAGGTTGGCCCCGGAAAGTAAAGTTTTGCTCTGAAGGCCCAACAGCTGGAAACTATTGGAAAAATCCCCCTGCAGACACTGAACAGAAGTGGCCCTGTGCGCGATAGGCTTCCTTTCAAACCTAGGGATGGAGAAACTACTTTGAGTTTCCTTCTAGCAATAGGGAACTGTCTCTTTACCACTCGATAAACTCTGCTTGCTTCCTTGCCCTCAACACAAAAACAAAACTTCAGGAGATGCAAAAAGAGAAATCCTCAAAGGCACTAATTATGGAAGACAGAGGTGGCTGCACTCCAGCGGACACCAGCCAGACATCCTCTCTCTCCAGCCCAGAGGAGACAGAAAGAAGACCATGTCAGTCAGGGCCCAACTGCTGGATTTTGGCCAAACCCAACTAGAGAACCCCATATCACACCCACACAACAGAAAGCCACAAACACCTACAGGGCAACTAGCAGCAAGCAGACAAGGGCTGACAGCCGGGGCAGGCAGGCAACAGCCTAAGGACTTCAACTTCTCCCTTCTACCAGGGCCTTATGTAAACCACAGTCCTTCCCACATGCTCTGGGCTCTTAGAGGAAGCCGGTGGTGGATGAGCGTTTTATCCGAAGGATTACATCAGCAGACCCTGGATAGGATAGCGGTGTGTGTGTGTGTGTGTGTGTGTGTGTGTGTGTGTGTGCGCGCGCGCTGAGGATTAAACCCAGAGCCTCATGCATGTTAATCATGGCTTCAGTCACTGACCAATACCCATCAGCTGGATGGTATTTTATGTCGGGATTTTGTTGTCTATGTTTTTCTGGCACATTTTTTTATATGCAACCTAAGCTAACCGAGAACCCACCGTTCCTCCCGTCTTGGCTTACAGGCCTGCACCCTCACAAAGGATGGGCTCATCTCAGCTGTTTACATCACAGAATTTCCTTCCACCCCTACGCGGGAAGGAAGGGCTTGGGAGGGAATCCAGAATACTTTAGACTAAATAACATGCATATTTTTGCACCTCACATAGATGAAAGCTACAGTCCGGGCACTCATTCAATCTTGGGTTTCATGGAGAGAGAGAGAGAGAGAGAGAGAGAGAGAGAGAGAGAGAGAGAGAGAGAGAGAGAGAGAGAGAAGAAGAAGAAGGAGGAGGAGGAGGAGGAGGAGGAGGAGGAGGAGAAGGAGGGGGAGGAGGAAGAAGAGAGAGAAGAAGGAGGAGGAGAAAGAGAGAGAGAGAAAAGGAGGAGGAGGAGGAAGAGAGAGAGAGAGAAGAAGGAGGAGGAGGAGGAAGGGAGAGAGAGAAGAAGAAGAAGGAGGAGGAAGAGAGAGAGAGAGAAGAAGGAGGAGGAAGAGAGAGAGAAGAAGAAGGAGGAAGAGAGAGAGAGAGAAGAAGGAGGAGGAGGAGAAGGAGGAGGAGGAAGAGAGAGAAGAAGGAGGAGGAGGAAGAGAGAGAAGGAGGAGGAGGAAGAGAGAGAGAGAGGAGGAGGAAGAGAGAGAGAGAGAGAAGGAGGAGGAAGAGAGAGAGAGAGAGAAGGAGGAGGAGGAAGAGAGAGAGAAGAAGGAGGAGGAGGAGGAAGAGAGAGAGAGAGAGAGAGAGAGAGAGAGAGAGAGAGAGAGAGAGAGGGAGGGAGAGTCTAAGAACACAACTTCCAAAGGGATGAGTTCTTTGAAAGACCAGAATAGTCTTCCTACGTGGTCTGGCTTTAGCAGCGCTCATCCGTGGAAAGGAGAGGAGGAGACAAGGAAAAGGCTGTGGCCAGGGTTTAGTCTGTTTCTTCCCCGCTGTGTGCAGAATAGTAAATACCCGATAGACCCACGCTAAAAGAGCAACGAGCATTTGAGAAGCTGCCTAGACCAGCCGCTGAAAAGCACGATCCTATCTAAGTCTCTCCACAGCCGAAGAAGTGGGGAACCCTTATCGCTAGTTTGTAGATACAGCTGTGGATTCAGGTAGGGAAACGGGGCTCAGTTGGTAGAGCGCTTGCTGGCCTGGCAGGCAGGAAACCCTGGGTTTCACCTCCAGAGCCACATAAAATTTCACGTGGTGCTTCATGCCCGTAATCCCAGCACTTAAGAGGCAGAGGCAGGGGAATCAAAAGTTCAAAGTCACACTTAGTTACATGGAGAGTTCCACGTCAGCCTGAGCTATGTAAGACTGTCTCCAAAGAGGGGTGACAGGGCAGGCAGTGAGATGGACCGACGGGTAAGTGTCCTCGCATCCAAGCAGGATGGCTTGAGGTTGCTGCTTTTATGCACTTTTTTTTTAAGTAGATAAACTCTTCATATAGAAGGAACTTTAATGATATTTTTGTCTTTCACTTTGTTTTACAGGAAAGATTCTGATGTTTTC
This sequence comes from Apodemus agrarius, assembly GCA_964023405.1. Taxonomy (NCBI): domain Eukaryota; kingdom Metazoa; phylum Chordata; class Mammalia; order Rodentia; family Muridae; genus Apodemus; species Apodemus agrarius. The sequence continues at coordinate 46,161,889 of OZ030007.1, read as the reverse complement.
TGCCGTGTCGGGATTCCTCATATATACATACATACACATATGTCTATATGTGTATGTATGTATATTATGTGTGTACATTAGGAAAGTCTATATATTTTAAAAGCGAAAACAATCCACAATAGTGTTTCCCTGCCAGGTGTGGTAGAAAGGAAGCATTTGCCAAGCTGAGTCTACCTAGCAGTGGTTGAAGGTCTGCCTCAAACAATAAAGAGGAAAAAGGAAGATTCTTCCTGCTGCTCTGACCTCACTGGGAATGCAACATGGATGCAGTTAGTGTAGACCTAGGTTCAAATGCTACTAATTGCCTGGATAGAAAGAAGTCACAGGAGTGGTAGAAAGGACTGTGCCGGAGAATCGAAATGAAATTCCGCAGGGGGGTGGGGGGGGACTCTGGAAAAGGGAAGTCATAACCCTAATCAGTACTTTAACTGAAATAAGCACTTTTTAAGGTCAAAGGAACCCTTGAGCTTTGTGCAATCAAGGCTTAAGAAAACAAAATGGGCCAAATTGCATAAAAATAAGTCCTTTCTTGGATTTCCAGTGACGTCAGAAACCACAAAAGACTTCACCATCCATTCAAATTACAGCCTTCTCTTTCTGCCTCTGGTGAGATGCTTGGTCAAAAAAAAAAAAAAAACCATCATCTCTTCATCTACATTAGCATTCACCACACCCTTCAGCTTTGATCTCCTGCTCTCCCTAAATTCAGTCACCCTGCAGCCAGAGAGCGGAATCTTCCTCCGTCCCAAGATTTGCATTCCAAGATCCTAAAGAAAATCTGGTTAGATCTGAACAAACTCCAGCCTGGGGGCTTGAAAATGGAAGCCTCACCTACAAACATAAACAACACAGTTCATTTCGGACCACTGCTTTGGTCAATAGGAATGTGGTTGCAAAATGGCTTGGGGAAAGAGGAAGGAGTAAGTTATCGCAAGCCACCTGTCTCTACGATAAGATAACGGGATAAATAGATCCAGTTCCTTCTAACTAGAGCCTTCGGTGGGTCCAAGACTAAGGAAAATTTCTCAACTTCCCCAAGGAAGAAAAAGCCAAAGCCCTCAGCTTTGCTGTTCATCTTGGTCTTGTGTCTAAGGGGAAGTTATTTTAACTCACTGGTCCCTGACTTGACACGCTCAGGAAACAGAGTAACCCTTTGCAGAAGCATTGTATATAGCTACTTAGAATGGGAAAATCAGACCTGATAATATACTTGCTTTAAATGTTCTTTTAGAACTGTTTGCATGCATATGGTGTATTTTGATCATATTCGCACATTACTATCTCTTATCTTCCTCCCACTCGTGCTGAACCCTTCTTCTAAACAAGTTTTGCTCCTACTTTCAAGTCTTCTGGAGGGGAGGTGCTTGCTGAGTTTAATTAGGGCCACATGATCTGCACTGATTTGGGGGGGGGGTCTTCTTTACTGGAGCACAGGCATATTACCAGGGCCTATTCCTCTGAAGACAATGACTCCTTCCCCACCCCCCAGTACCCATTAACTGTCCATAGTTCTTCATGGAGGGGTGGGGGAGGGTCTCCAAAGCCCCTCCCCAATCCAGGATGGCCTATTGATCTTGTCCCGGTCTTGCGTATGGTAACCGCAGCTGTTGTGAGTTCTTGAGTGCCATGGTTATGCCATGTCCAGAAGACAGCATTTCGCAGCACTCTGCCCAGTCCCTCCTCCAGCCTCAGATCCAATCAGAAAGTGTTCCCCCAAAACAGTCATGCCATTATTGCTAGTGAACGCATCTTGCCTATAAGGTCAGTATTGTAACACACAAGGTCTACATTTCAATCAAGATCACTTATGACCTTTCTTCTCCCGCAGCCTATGTAGTACCTCAGACACTGTGAAAGCTTTGCCAGCATATTTGTTTTTTATGCTTTTAAATTTTAAAGAAGTTTTAGAAAGAATGTGGGGAGGAGGAGTCAGGCTTGGGAAGCGCCTCGCTTTCCAAATGCATCATCCCTTCACCAGTGTTGCTTTCCCATCATGTCAGTACCTTAGGACAGCATCCTCTAGAGAGTTCTAGGGACTGCTTTGTCTGTCCACCATCCCCACTCAGTGGAAATCTAGGAGCAGGAGCTCCCTATGAAGATAAGCAGTAGCTTCTGATGGTCATATATACCTGCCAAGAAGAATTCTCATCCACAGAGTCCCAGAACCTGAGCTACTCTAGTCTCTCACCATGTTTGTCACAGCCTGGAGGGGGGGGGAGGGGGGCGGAGAACTACTCCAATGTGGGATTGCCTTGGTTCCCAGAGTAGAATCCTAGGTAGCCGTGTCTGAGAGCTCTCTCTGGAGAGAGCACCGATTTATATTGCTGGTAAAGCAGGCTCCCCGGGGTCCTTTCTCGCTACTGTTAGTGCCACTTTATTCAGGAGGATCAAAAGCTCAACATCATCCTTGGCTAGATATTGAGTTTGAAACCAGACTATTCTATATGAGGCCCTATCTCAAAAACCCAAGTGCATAAACGAAATACAAAATGGACAAAAATCTGAATATAACGCATCAAACCCCTGCTCCTTTTTCACATACCCAGCAATACTGCTCTTACATTGTCTCAAGGGACCACGAAAGCCTGAATGAGGGGGGTACGGCAGAGAGAAGCATAACAGATTTCCCCGTTGTGTTAGCCATTTATTTGCAAATTCTTTGCCACCTGTATCATTCCAATGAGTTCTCTGCCATGGTTCAGAATTGTTAGGTCCAAACGAAACTCCGAATCAGTGCTTCTCAGTCTTCCTAACGCCATGACCCTTCAATACAGTTCCACATGAGTGGTGACCCACGGTCATAAAGTCTTTTTCATTGCTACTTTATAACTGTGACCGTGCTCCTATTATAAATTGGAACGTGCGTATTTGGTATGAAGGTTGTCTCACGTTCCGTGAAAGGGTCCTTCAATTCCCAAGGTTTGAGAACCACTGCTCCTAAACCTCAAATTCCAAGACTTTCAACATATACAAGAGGAATGTCCTGAAGGTTCTTCAACTGCTTACAAGGCCTGCAGGTTTATTCAGGAAGCTGATCTCACTGTCTGTTCTGCCTTTAGGGACCTTGAGACAAAACAATGGTCTCATACCGTCTGGATGGCTACTGCATTCCTCAAGGAATCAGGGTATCAGGGCAAGCCAGAGGGCTTGTTTCAGTTCCGCCACTGCTTTGTAACTCCCCGCATTGTGAGTTCTACAAACGCCCCTTTCTAAGAAGTGCTCTCCATCCAACAAGTCCCTGGAACCATTTTCACAGTCTAAGGGACTATGTCAGCCTGCTTAAAGCAGAATTTAGACAGAGCTTGGCGAGAATAATTGCTTCTACTTCAATTCTCTTTGATAACAACTGTCTGCCCTTTCCCCCTCCCTTAACCACACTCCTCCCTTCTCTCTCTCTCTCTCTCTCTCTCTCTCTCTCTCTCTCTCTGTGTGTGTGTGTGTGTGTGTGTGTGTGTGTGTGTGTGTCTGCCTCTACCATGTAATGAGGGAAGAAGACAATTCCTGGAATTGTCCTGATCTTGTGCCGGGACTCAGCAGTTAAGAGCTCTTCCTGATCTCAGAGAACCCAGGGATGCTCTCCAGCATCCACATCAGACTGCTCACTCCTGCCTCTAAGTCCAGTTCCAACAGCTCAGATTCCCTTTTTTTTTTGCCTTCAAGGGCATCTACATGCATGTGCAAACACCCCCACACATGAACATGCATCACAAATTTAAAAAAAAAATCTTAAAAAAATTGCACTTGAAGCCTTCAGAACTATGATTCAAAAGACATTTGTTCATGATGGTTATAATTTGTCTTCTCGGAGCTGAGGACCAAACCCAGGGCCTTGCACTTGCTAGGCAAGTACTCTACCCCTGAGCTAAAATCCCCGACTCATATTTATAATTTTTAATATATCAAGCTCTATAAGAAATATAATCATAGGGATTCCTATCTTAATAAAGTTAACCAGAATAGATTATTTTCTCTAAAGTTCATAACCTGGCTCCTTTGAGAATTCCTATTTTTTCCTCCATATTGCTGATCTGTATATACGTTAGTTGTCAGCGCGCATGCTTGACACTGGTAATCCCATGAGGGGCCTAATGCTCTGTTTCCTTTTCTACCCTGAAGGGGCCTCCTCATTCTCTCACAAGTGAAAAGCAAAACTCTGCCTGCCCTGGGCTCTTGATGCCTACCAAGAGCCTTGGAATGTAAATGACATTGGCCCTGAGAGATTACCACAGGGGCAGCCACTCATCCCCTGGATGCCCTGCTGGTTCCAAAATATGGGAGACAGAGATGCACCCTCAAAGTCTGTGCTTTACCAAAAAAGGAATCGGGAAAGGAGAAATGGTGCTTCTTACCACGTTTGTCTGCTTTTATTGGGGGGGGGGGGGCGGGGGAGGGGGATGGTATTATAGCATCTGCAGAAGGACTGAATGCCATGGATTTCCTCCAAATACCAGAAGAATCTATACAGTCAGATGTAAAGAATGTGACTAGCGCCAGGCGTTGGTGGTGCACGCCTTTAATCCCAGCACTTGAGAGGCAGAGGCAGGCGGATTTCTGAGTTCGAGGCCAGCCTGGTCTACAGAGTGAGCTCCAGGACAGCCAGGACTACACAGAGAAACCCTGTCTCGAAAAACAACAACAACAACAACAAAAATGTGACTAGCTTAGAACACGGAGAAACTATAGTGACCCTGATGTATTAAGCTTCCTTTGTATGGAAAGTCCTCTTGCTTCTACAGGTAGATCTGAATGAAAGCCAAGTCAAAGGAAAGAACTGAAGCGTTATCATTATTGCCTTCACTCTAAATGTGAGTTCCCCACCAACTCGTCCTGAATCGATGGTGAGACGCGAAGTCTCTTGTCAACTTACTGCAGCAACCACATGCACAGTTCTGTGAGTCAGACTTCCGCCAAGCTCAAGGATCTCAGGCGGTGGTGCCAGGCCTCAGTCTCAGTGTGACCAGAAGCAGTTGTGGTGGCTTCTCTGGTCCCAGCACACATGTGGCACACACACACACACATACATGCAAACACAGTTCTCATGCATGTAGAATAAATAAATAATAAATCTAAAAACTTTAATGTTCTTTCCCTTACTTCCTTTAATTTTGTTAATGATATTTTTTGAAGATGTGTTTGTTTATTTGTGGGGTTTGCACACATGCACACATGCACACATGCACACATGCACACATGCACACATGCACACATGCGTGCCACAGCCAATTCCTGCAAGTCAGAGAGGATGGCCCCGGCTGGGGCTTGATCTCCAGTTGTGACTCTTGGCTACAAACCCCCTTGCCACGGAGTTCTCTTACAGGCCTTCTTTTTACCCTTTCCTTTGATTTTGCTCTTTAGCCCATAAAGGGCCTTGGACATTTTTGTTTTGGGGCAAGGTTTCATGTGGCTTGGGTCGGGATGTCACTGTTGGAGGCTGAGGATGATCTAGAACGTCTAACGCCCTGCTTAACTTTAGCAGTGTTGAAATTACAGTTGTCTATGCAAATGCCCTACTATGTGCAGTGATAGTCTCTGGGCCTGCTGTAATATAAGCTGGGGCTCCTCCAACTGAAGTGTATCTCTGGCAGGCCTTGAGCACTTACTTGACCTTTCCGCTGTAGCCTCTTGGAATGGGGGCTGTAGCCCGGACCATCAAGCCTAGCTCAATTGGTTTTTTTCTTATATGTGTGCATGTGTGTGTGTGTGTGTGTGTGTGTGTGTGTGTCTTCTGTATGTGTGCCAGTGCCTGTGGAGCTCAGAAAACTGTGTCCAATCCCACGGAACAGGAGTTGAAGGAAATTTTGGACACTTGGAACCAAACTCGGGACCAAACATTCTGGGTTTTTGTTGTGGTGATGGTGGTCGTTTTGATTGTCTGTTTCATTGCTTTTCCTCTAAACAGGGCTCTTCTCTGTGTCTGTGTAGCTCTGGTTGTCCAGGAAATCACTCTGTAGACCAGGCTGGCCTCAAACTCAGAGATCTGCCAGCCTCTGCCTCCTGAGTGCTGGGATTACAGGCATGAGCCACCACTGCCCAGCAAGACCAAACATTCTTAACTGTTGAGTTATCCCAGCTAAAATTAGGATTAAAGGCATGAGCCACCACTGCCCAGCAAGACCAAACATTAACTGTTGAATTATCCCAGCTAAAACGTTTTATCATGATTCCTATCATGGTATAAAAAATTCAGCTAGGGAGAGGACTGCACAGGTAAAGGGCCTGTCACACAGTCATAGGCCAGTAGTTCCGGTTCCCGGTATACACCCAGGAGCTGAGCACAAAGGTGCTTTTCTAGAACTATAGTGCCATAGGGCTGAAAGACGGCTCCAGCCTAATCCCTGAGCTCCAGGTTCAGAGACAGATCCTGTCTGAAAAGATAAGGTTGAACGCAATCGAGGAAGATACCTGACCTTGACCTCTGGCCTTCAGATGCACAGGCACACAGACGAGTACACATGTCTGTGCGTACTGCACAAACTTATATGTACATTTCTCTCTCTCTCTCTTCCTCCTCCCCCACTTCCCCAGCTAGAGAAGGAAATGACATAAAATACCCAGTTAAGTTGATACTACTTACACTTAAAAAATTAATAGTAGTAGTAGCATGAATGTGTGTATGTGTGTGTTCAGGTGTACCTACAAATTACACATGGAGGTCAAAGGACAACTTTTGGGAATCAGTTCTCTCCTACCCTGTTGAGGCAGGGTCTCTCTTGTTTCCATTATATTGTGTTTTCCTGAAGAGTGAGCCCACAAGCCAGGCGACAATTTTCCTGTTTCTGCTTCTTATCTTGCAGTACATGTACTGGAATTACAGATAAATGCCACGGAGTGTGTGTGTGTGTGTGTGTGTGTGTGTGTGTGTGTGTGTGTGTGTGTGTGTTTTGAGACAGGGTTTCTCTGTGTAGCTCTGGCTGTCCTGGAACTCACTCTATAGACCAGGTTGGCTTCAAATTCAGAAATCCGCCTGCCTCTGCCTCCCAAGCGTTGGTATTAAAGGCGTGTGCCACCACGGCTTGTGTGTGTTTTAATATGAGTTTCAGACATTGAACTCGAGTTTGCATGGCCAGCACTTTCACCCTCCAAATCATCTTACTGCTCCTATAACAAAGTATTTTTTAGGGGCTGGAGAGATGGCTCAGTGGTTAAGAGCACTGACTTTTTTTTGCCAGAGGTCCAGAGTTCAATTCCCAGCAATCATATAGTGGCTCACAACCATTGCCATCTGTAATGGGGTCCGATGCACTCTTCTGGTGTGTGTCTGAAGATAGCTACAGTGTACTCATATAAATAAATAAATAAATAAATAAATAAATCTTTAAAAACAAAACAAAACAACAACAAAAGCAAAGTCTTCTCTACATTAAACAACCTAGGAAATTCTTTGAAACCCTAGCTCACCTCCACACATAAAAAGGAGTATGAAAATCTGTGTTTTTCTCAAACCGCCCTTGACTGGCATCTAGACAAGGAAGAGAAACCAAGGACTCTCTCTGCAGGTGGCCACACGCAGAGCCCGCTGAGGCGGAACAGCATGTGAGCTAACCAACCTCTATTTCTGGTCGGGCAGAAGCGGGGTGAGCAGAGTCTCCAGGCGTCTGATAGCTCATGTTTTGACAAGTGATTTCTCACAAATATTTTCTTATTTTAGAACATAGCTGTACTGGCGATCTAAAACTGTTTTTCTTTTTTTTCTTTTTTTAATCTGTCTGAGGTTGTCTAGACAGGAGCAGGAGAAACTCTGAAATTAGAAATAAATATTTTCTCTTTTGTACAAAGTAGTAGTGAAGACGCTTCACTTTCAAGGAGATGCTGTACTTTAAGGGGAGCAAACATCGGACTGATTAGCATTCTTAAACATCCTCATCATAAAAATAGCCAGTGGGGCGGGGGGGGGGGGTGCAGCTCAGTCCAGAGTGCTCACAGCACACAAGAAGCCCTGGGTTCCGTGCCTGGCACCGCATAAACCGGGATCGGCGATACTCGCACGTGATGACAGCTCTTGGGAATTGTAAGTGGGGAATCACAGAGGTTCCAAGTCATCCTCATCTATAGCGCAAGCCAGACTGAGACACATAAGACTGTTTCAAAATAAGAAATAAATAATAGATAAAAGCAGCAAATGAAACCAGTCATGGTAATGCACTCGGGAGGGTAAACCACAAGGGCCCTTTCAGCCATCCACACGCAGTCGGACCCTACCTACAACAACCAAACACAAAGGCTAACCGATGTAACTAGGTCAGCTCACATTCATTAGGGTTAGCGTGTGGGACTGGGGTTCACAGCTCCTGGGTTGCTGGCAGAGTTGAGCAGGGACCGTGCAGGAGAGCTGCCGAGGCACCTCTTTGAGATTCTTAGACGATTGGAGGACTTCTGTGCCATCATGACTCCGATCATTAAAAGCAAGCGTCATGCTTCCTCTCCTTTTAAGGGGCTGGAGCGAGGGATGGCTCAGTGGTTAAGGCCTTGTTGCTCTTCCAGAGAATGTGAGTTCAAATCTTAGCTCGCAAGACTTGTAACTCCAGCTTCAGAGGATTTAATGCCCATTTCTGGCTCACAAGTGTGCACTTGTGTACACACACATGTTCGCACACATACATGTGAATAAAATAAGTTAATTTTTAGTTACACATTTTGTCTCCAATATTTTTTATACAAACTGAGTAAGGATCGCACTTATGGTTATTTAAATGACTTAAGCAAACCTGATTTTCCCATTATGCCCAACATATAGTTCACAGCAACACTACAGAAAGAAAAACACACACTCAGGTGCCACTGAAATGGTAAAATGTTTCCATCTACTGGAAACCGGATGCTTTTCATCAGGAAGACCATACACAACTTGGAAAATCTCCATCCTGTTTTTTTTTTTTTTTTTTTTTTTTAAGTACAGAATAGAGTTTATTCAGGCATGGGGAGGGGACTTGAGGGAGGAGAGTTAGAGAAAGGCAGAGAGAGAGTGGAGTAGAGGCTTGCCAGGAGCACTTGGAGGGAGAGGGGGAGGGGAGTAGAGAGAGAAGGTAAGGAGCAAGAGGACAGAGAGAGAGCAAGAGAGCCCCACCCTGACTTTTGCGGCAGGTCTAGTAACTCTCTCTTCCAGTGAAATAATTCCACTGCATTTCATGTAAGTGGTTTAGAGAAGTCAAGTAGGAAGGCTGTCAGCATGAAGCACTTTGTCCGATTTACATGCTGTTGTTGATGTTGTTTATTAGTGTGTGTGTGTGTGTGTGTGTGTGTGTGCACTCGCACTCACACCATGACACACATATGGAGGTCAGATGTGTGGACTCAGGGGAGAGAACTTTCTACTTTGACTTAGGAGCTAAGAATCCAACCCAGACCCCCAGACTTTACCTGCTGTGCTATATATGCAGTCAGCCTTTCATTTGTGTTTTACAGACAGGTTGTCACTCAGTAGCCCAGGCTGGTCTGGAGGATTGGTTGTGTGGCCAAAGCTTCTTTCTGTCCTGGTTTCCCAAGTGCTGGGATTACGGCTGAGCCACCGTGTCTGGCCTAAACGTGATTTAATTGGACCTAATTTGCCTGTCCCATTTAAGTGTCACAGTGAGTACTTCGGAACAGCTAAAAACATTGAAGGAGGTGTAAGACACTGAATACATTCCTGAAAGGAAAAAGAAGTATTTCTTGCCATCTCATCATCCCTAAACCTCAAAGGGAAGAGGCCACTAATGCACCTGCTGTGCTAACAGAAAAAAAATAGACTTTGTACATTCTAGAAAGGCAAGAACCCTGCTCGCCATTTCCCGATAGCACAGCACACATCCCAGGGCCGGCATTCCAGCTAAGGGGGGTGGGGTGGGGGTGGGGAGTGGCCAGTGAGGAGCTGTGAAGAGGTGGGGACTGAAAGGTCAGCGAATCATCGAATCATCGCTTTGATTCCTCTACAGGAAACAGATCAGCAAGCTGCTAACTGCCTTCCATCCCCTTGTAGGCCAGGGATTGTTTCTCCTGCTTTCCTGTTTCTAGCTCTGATTAATATCTAATCAGCCTGTCCCAGGACCTGGGGAACACCTGAAGCATGTCACCTCTGCTCCACTACACCTAGAGCTGGCCGAAGGTCTCAGACAGGGCTGTGCACAGGCAGACGATGTATCTGGTCTCGGTGTTACCCTCCCCCTACCCTGTAAATCTTCGCCCATTCCTTCTACCTATACAAAGCCTATACCCAGGAAGTTGCCCTTACTTGACTGAAGTTTGCTCATGTGGCCATGGTTGTGTGTTTCCAATGCTAATATACTGCAGCATCCTTACCGGTCAAAGCCTTACCGGCTTTGACATTCATAGAAATTGTTTAAATTATGTTCTGCTGAAGAATGCTTACAGCCCTTCATGAGTTCATAAGAGTGGGTTCTGAATGCCAATGAATTTTTATTGTGAAAGTCTCATTGTACCCTTAGACTCTTTCCACACACACAGATTCTCCAGGGATAACACACAGAGAAGCTAAGGCATTTTCTCATCCTACAGAAGCAAGTGAGCCCCATTGGGTCACGATTATTTAGGATTTTAACGGTTTGTTTCTGGAGCACGAGACAAATACAAAGCGATCACACGCTCTTCTGTGGGAGGCTCTGGGACCTCTGCCACATTCTCTGGGACTCTGTGGAATCTTCCCAGAATTTCCAAGAGAAGACCCTTTACTGCCATGGTGCTTACAAGCAGAAGCCTGCTGTCTTGGTTTTGAAAGCATTCACTTGTCTTTAGAATATAGTTGGATAAATTTAGGCACACATATCCATCTGAATAAGCAAAGCTCTTTAAAGAAAAAGGTAGACTATAAAGCATTCTTAAGAACCTGCAAGTCTCTCCCCTTCCTCTGCTTGGGCCACTGTACTCTTTTGATCTCTATAAATTGGTTTTCCTTTCCTTTAAAAAAAAAGTTATGTTTTATGATCTTTCATAATACGAGTGCATATATGTACATATGTGTGTAAGTTCAGCAGAGGCCAGAAGAGTTGGATCCCCTGAAACTGGAATGATAGAGGGTCGCAAAACACCTGACCTGGGCGCTGGGAACCCAACTCAGACCCGTGGCAAGAGCAGTGAGCGCTTTGAACCAGTGAGCCATCTCTCCAGTACCAGTTTTGCTCTCTTCTAACTTCCAGCCTAGGGGCTTATGAAGTAGAAGGTTGGCTTGTTGTTTGTGTTTTGTCTTTGTTCAACACAATGGCTTAGCGATTCAGAGAGAATGTTTAAAGAATTAGTAGCGACTGAGTAATAATATTCCATGTGTGCTAGCTGCCATCAGAATTAAAAGCCAAGCTGTGTTCAGATGACTCTGCTGAATCCTTTTCCTTGTGTGATGTGAAGCACATCAAAATAGGTAGGAAGGACGCATCGGGGAGATGGTGCAATCCGTTATGTTTTCTTATCTTCAAGAACTTACTGTGCTGGGCAGGGGAATTCATTGGTGTCACCTGGTTTTCAGGAAGTCGAGGCAAGGGGATTAGGGCAAATTCATGGACAGCCTAGACTCAGATTGAGACCCTTCCTTAACACACACACACACACACACACACACACAACCACACACACACACACACACACACACACACACACACACACACAGGCATGAGCCCCACCAACACTACTTACTGTGTTCACAGGGAAAGGATATTTTGAATCTGTGAAGATTTCTTTTGGTTTTTCTTGGTTCATTATAATTCCTCCCTCAATGTGTTTAGCAACATATTTAGGATATGTGTGTGCATATTCAGGGAAAAATGCAAACAACTCAGCTCTAAAAATAAACGCAATCCAATTTAGTTTGATAAAATTAGTTAGGTACTCTTGGAAAACACCACAGATCAGAAGAAGGGAATGAGTCATCTTAAAAAATAAATACAGCTCAGTTGATAGATTGTCTGTCCATGTCTGTGCCTATCTGTCTAGCACACAGGCAGTCCTGGGTTCTGCATCCAGCACTTGGCAAACTGGGCGTGGTAGCACTCACCTGTAATCTTGGAACTTGGTCAAGGCAAAGTCATGATAGGTTCATGCTCATCTTCCAGTAGGTTGAGGCCAGCCTGGACAATATGATACCCTGCCCCCAAAATAAAACTTCAGAGCTGGGTGTGATGGTGTATGCCTCAAATTCAGAATAAATTTGATGCCAGCTTTGGCTATACAAGATCCTGTCTCAAAAAAATAAAAGTAATTAGTTATATACAAACAATAAATATTACATACAAACTACAAAAACTCATTACAAATACTTGCCATATTTATTATAACAGTTTCTAGCTAGAGATTAGTTTTTGAACCAATGAGTTTTTGTTTGGTGGGGTTGTTTGTTTAGCTGTTTATTTGTTGTTGTTTTTTACAAAAAATGAGAACCAGAACTCCCAGCAATCCTCCTGTTTAAGCTTTCTGAGTTCTAGGACTATAGATGTGCCCCAACTGCAAAGCCAGTGACTATTTAAAAGGTCCTTCGAAATTCTGTACATAGAATGGGTTAAAATGAGCCCCTCTGGTACTGTAGCCTGCTTTCCAATTAAACATGGGATTGCTGCCACTGAGATTACTGTATGGGCAAGCCCTCATTTTACAGCATTCCCTAGGAACACCCATCATTTGTTGGAAGCCTTCCTTTCTGAGTAGCAGCTCCAAACAAATGCTCAGAAGTGAACAATCTTGGTGATGTAAAGAACGTCGGTGCAGAGGGTCCAAAGCCTAAGAAAGTACAGTCCTGGAAGTAACTAGGATGTGTGTTGCATGGGTTCCTTCTTGGGTTGGCTTTGGACCGTTTGCTTTTGAGACAGGGTTTTTCTTTGTAGCTGTGGCTGTCCTGGAACTTATTCTGGAGACCAGGCTAGCCTCACACGCAAAAGAGATCCATCCACTTTTCTCTGCCTTCTGAGAGTGCTGAGGTTGAAGGTGTGTACCACCACCACCTGGCTTTGGACAGTTTCTTAACACAGGCGATGTCCAAAGTAGGAAGCATAATTCCAAATAGACTAAAACAATGACTGTTATAAGAAGACATTTTACACTGGGGGAGGGGAATAAGGATTCTAGGCATTACAGATGAAGTGCCAATATTACTTACTAGAATATAGTATCTAATGAGCATTGATGAATACATTCTTAACTTGCACTAAAGCTTCTAAATTCCTAATAATGTTGTGAGAACTGGCAGTAGTAGTCTTCGTGTTTTCAGACAGTCTCGTAACCTAGGTTTGGCCTCCAATTTGTCACTTGGCCAAAGCTGGTCTTGAGTTCTTAATCTTCCTGCCTCAGCCTCTCATTTAGTGGTATTATAAGCTTGAACCAGCACTCCGTGCTACAATTTTTATTATTCAAGGGCTTCTGGCAACAAAATTGAAGCCTCTGGGTTTGTGTGGCAAGCACTTTTACCTCCTAAGCCATCTGGACAGCCCTGGATAGTGTTCTGTGAGGTTAATACAATGTTGAATGGTGGGATCAAATACTATGTATGTAATCCATTTTGTAGCCTTCCTGATATTTAGAACTAATTGAAGTTTTACACAAATCCATAAGTAGTTTTTCTTTCTTTCTTTCTTTCTTTTTTAAGATTTATTTATTTATCTTCAGATACTCCAGAAGAGTGTGTCTCTCTGGACATTATGGATGGTTGTGAGCCATCATGTGGTTGCTGGGATTTGAACTCATGACCTTCAGAAGAAGAGCCGGCGCTCTTAGCCACCGAGCCATCTCTCCAGCCCCATAAGTAGTTTTTATATGTCTCACTTCTGAATAAGACTACTTTGGTTTTCTTTTCTTGTTTTTTAGTTTCTTTGTTTTGTTTTGTTTTGTTTTGTTTTGTTTTGTTTTGTTTTACAGACATGGTCTCATATAGCCTAGGATGGCTTCAAACTCAATACTTGAGTGAACATCTTCCTACCTCACCTTCCTGGGATTACTGCCACACCCACATCAGGTTTATGTGTTACTGGGAATGCAACCCAGAGCACACAAGAGACGCTCTCAAAGAACTGAGCTACAGCTGCATGCACATATGTAGAGATAGGGTGTGTGTGTGTGTGTGTGTGTGTGTGTGTGTGGTGTATGTGTGTGTGTTTGCGCGCACTGATGTGTGTGTTCAATCACAGTGATTTTCTCTTCCTCACTACTTAGAGTACACTCAATTTAAATCAGATACACATAATGGGATACAACCAAGGATTCCTTCATCTTTGCCTTTGTTTCTCGACTAGAACTGGGACTTCCACACATCTACAACTGCCCCGCTGTCTCCCAACAAGATCCGCTGTCTTGGAGTGAAGAAGGCACGTCCACAGGATGCTGTCCTCAGAGGTGGGCAAGGAGACTGACCTCCTGTCACCACTGGGCCACCGTGTGCTCTGATGTCGTGAGTCAGTCACCCTGTGCTTGGAGATAAGTACAAAAGCAGAGCTTTATCATGCACTGAAGCCAAATGGACACACTTTTCCATTATGCCTGGCTCTGTCCCGAAAGCCTGAGGAAGTGAGTGGAACATGAAGTCACCCCTTCCGCCCTAGCAGACAGATGGAGAGAGACATTCGCATTTGTTCCCGGCCCTTTGTCTTCGGAGCACTTTTGGCATTTCCTTCAGGAAGCTGGAGGTTATGACCTAAGGTTTCCTCAGCGAACACACTCTGTTTCCCACAGTTAACCCTACCCAGAAATGACATCCACGCTAGTAGGTGAGGTTTATCTTCATGTCCCAACTGTGTCCTGTGCTGGGCCAATTCCACGACACTTGAAAACATGAACTCTGCATAGTAGCAACAGGCTGACCTAATCTGCATTGAAGATGGTGGTACCTCCGAGTTAACTCTTAGAACTTTGTGCTAATATGCCTTTGTAAAACAGTTGCTTTCATTTTAGTAGGACCAGTTAAATAGGCAAGAACCAAGAAAGTTTAAAAGCTGCGTCCGCCCTATATCCCCACTTGTTACGTGTTATAATCGATATCGCATAGCCCCATAGTGTTCCCATAAGAACCCAAGGCGATGGCCTAGAAGATGGGATGACTTCGAGGCTGGAGCTGGAACTCAGTGGTAAAGTGCATGTGACGCATGTGTAAGGACCTGGGTCCAGACCAGCCTCTCAGAAACCTGGTCCCAACAGCGAAGAAGGGGAGGAGGGGGAGGCAGGAGGATCGAAAGTCCACACTCCTCTGCTGAGCAAGTGTGAGGCGCGTCTAGAACACATGATGCCTTGTCTTAAGAACAGACACACCAAGAAATTACAAAGCACTGACCCACTTAAGGCTTTCTCTTCCCCAGTATGTAGATACAAGTCCAAGAACGCGTGCTTTCGCAGCGGCGTTCGAACTGATCGTTTTAGTCATAATTTAAAACAGATTTCAGACTCCGCTGCTGCCGAACTTCAGAAGGCCGTGCTTTAAGGTGGGATTACCACACCTGCTTTTGTTTGGCCCCGCTGCACTTTAAAACCGAAATGGTCGCCTTTATCTGCTGTGGTCTTTAGAAGGTTGATGGTTTTTCTCTTATTCTCCCCATGTCTCGAATGCTAATTTATTCAAGTTTCTCTTCCTGAAAAAGCTAGAGTGGTTTCTAAACAAACCACATTTTTTCCATACCTTAGCTTATCAAGGGAAAAGCTTTTAACTTCTTTCACCTTTTTTAAAAATTGGGCCTTACCTTTAATTCCGAAGAGCCACATAAAGAGGTATCTCAGGGAATGGGTTTTTACAAAGTTCTCTTCACAAAAGAATCTTTAAAAAAAATCAGTTTATTAATGTTTAAAAGTTGATAAAGCTATGTGCAAAATGACCCACAAAAGTCAGGAACCTATTAAATACTATTTTTTTTTTTAAAAAAAAAGACATTTCTTGGTTTAATTGCACTGAAAACCATACTAAAGAGACAGTAATATATTTTTATTCTCTGTAACATTTACACCCACCATCAAGACCTAATGACAGCTGAAATAAAGAATTCCCGATGTTTCCTGTCAGTTAAAGTAATGCTTCTTTTGTGTACAAAAGGATGGTACTTTCTTAACAACTACACATTCGACCGTGTTAACACAGGTTAAGAAGAAACTCAATAGGACAACCTCCAAGGAACAAATACATTCGAAAATCAGAAACTGTTCGTTAAACAAAAGACAAGAATTCCCCAGTGGGTTGAAATGGCTCACGCGACACTCTGAAATCATCAATGAAAGTGCCAAAGATGCTGTGTGGGTTAGAGAAAGACATCAAGAAACAGCTCTTGGTTTGCACAGCGCCACTCTCATAGTTCACCTCATTCTGTTGTTCTTTGTTTTTGTTTTTCCCTAAGATCCTGGCCAGTATAATTCAAATAAAGTAGACTTCGTTATGCACATCACAACACACGCCCCTACCAAATCCCCGACAACTTGACCCAGCTTACGTGGAAACTTTGGCCTCGGCAAATAGCCTTCCCAGTCTAGAGACAATCAATAGACCCCTCCACGACCTCCTTCGGATGAACAAAGGTCGGGCAGTTAAGATATAAAGTCAAAAAATTTAAAAAGGGTGTGGTAAGAGGGGGGAGGGACAGGGTCAGAAGAAACGGAGGGTGGGGACATGCACACCACCCGATCTAGCTAAAGGGCACATACTCACTTTGTCATTACAGTGAGAGATCAGGACTCTTTCTCTCGGGACCTTAGTCTTTGAGGAGGGGCCAGATGAGCCCTTTGGGAGCTTGACAATGCTAGACCTTTGGCTCAGTGCAAAATCAAAGCTCCAGGGGATTGGGGGTGGGGGGGGCAGGAAACCCACGGCAGGCCAGACCTGATCTCCACCCTTCCCAGTGCATTGTTCACAATGACTACCTACCTACATCATGGCATCACCAGGTCGCACATTGTCCCTTCCCTCCCTCTCTCAGCCTCCCAGTTGCTCCTTCCTTGCAGCAGTGGAGAATGAGAGACTTTTTTTTTTTTTTTTGAAATGCCGGGGTAGTGGGCGATCAAGTCGGAATGCTTCCCTCAGTATCAACAACTTCCGGTTTTAGGAAGAAGAATTGACGTTTCCAGAAGACATGATGGTCTCCGGGTTGTCCCCATCGTCTTTCTGGGGGTGGGAGGAGTTGTCTGATTTGCTGCGGCTAAATTCCATGCCTGGGATGATGGGCCTCTTGAATTTGCCCGCGGAGTCTCCGTTGGGGCATTTGCAACAAGATACGATCCGGATGAAGGCCCGGCGCATCTCCTTGTTGGTCAGAGTGTAAATGATGGGGTTGGTACCCGAGTTCAGCACAGCCAGAACCAGGAAGTACTCTGCTTTGTACAGGATGCCACAGGTCTTCGCCTTACAGCCCACGTCTAGCAGGAGTAGGATGAAGAGAGGGGCCCAGCAAGCAATGAAGACACTCAGGACAATGATCACCGTCTTCAGCAAGGCCAGAGACTTCTCCGAACTGCGGCTGGCCTTGGAGATGTTCTTGCGGAAGGTCAGGCGGCGGCTTCGAGTCCTGACCAGGGAGTAGATCCTGCAGTAGAGGATGACGATGGAAAGCAGGAGCAGGGTGAAGACGGTGGTGCAGAAGAGGATATAGTGCTTGTGGTAGAGCGGGAGCACGGTGGAGCAGCTGGACAGCGAGCTGATGCAGTTCCAGCCCATGATGGGCAGGCCCCCCAGGATGAGGGAGATGACCCAGCAGGCGCTGATCAGCAGAAAGGAGCGCGAGCTGTTGCTCCCATTGTGTAGTTTCATCTTCAGCATGGTGATGTAGCGCTCAATGGCGATGGCAAGGAGGCTGAAGACGGACGCGGACAGAGCCACGAACATGCTCCCTTCCCGCAGAAACCACTGAGCAGGCGTGAGCTTGTAGGTGGTGGCCCCGGACAACAGCAGGTTAGCGGTGTAAGCCACTCCTGCTAAGAGGTCCGAGAGGGCGAGGTTGCCAATGAAATAGTACATGGGCCGGTGGAACTTCTTGGTTTTCCAAATAGTTAGCAAGACAAAGATATTCTCTAGGATGATTAAGCAGCAGATGAGAATGAACACCACTGAAGTCAGTTTAATGCCATGGTCCTTCTCCACCCCGATGTTCAACTTGCCTGTGTAGTTGTAATGCCGGACTATGATATCATAGTTGCCATAGTCGGAGACTGGGCTGCGGAGAGCCTTAACCACCGGGATGCTGGTGGACACCATAGCCGCGGCACTGTGTCCCCCCAGGAGCCCGGGGTGGTACTTCTCCAGACGAACGCTAGAGGGCGAGGTTGAGCGAGCCTTCAGTTACTGCAAGCACCAGGTCAGCGAGCAATCCAATGCTTTTTTTTTTTAAGTAGCTTTTCCTTGGCTGGAGAGGCCTCCGAGAAACAGCAGCCTTAAACAAGTTACAAAGAAAAGAGTCAGGGAAAATGCCCAGCACACTGGCATAATTCATTCTAGCTAAGGCATTGCTCCAACTTTGTTGTTGATTTGTTTTAAGGAAACTTAGCCAGAGCACAGGGAGGATCTTTTAAAAAAAAAAAAAAAAAACTCAAATTATCATTTCTAGTAACAAAACAAAAATAAACAAACGGAAGAGAAATGAAGTTAGGAAGAGAGGTAGAAAACAAACAAACAAACAAAATTTACCCAGACTCTGAGTACAGACAAAACCTTCCCTTAGGTCACTAAATCTACCAAGATGGAAATGAGAAAGAGCTACCCATTCTAGTTTTCGACCCCACGCCATGTCCACTGGCACTGCCACGGTCAGCGTCCAGTCCTGAGATTCCTTCAAGCCATCACCAGGTCCTCTGAGTGCTCACCACCAGCCCAAGGGCCTCTTCTCACAAAAGGCACTGACTGCAAGTTCTGGGTGCAGGGCAGATATGCACACCCCCAACACACACACACACACACACACACACACACACACAGAGAGAGAGAGAGAGAGAGAGAGAGAGAGAGAGAGAGAGAGAGAAGAGAGCGCTCAAAGAGACCAGCCCACCTTCTCATTACCATGCAAGAAAGTCTCTCTGTAGGAGAGACTTTGACAAGTAAGTCGTTTTCTGGGCTCTATTAATAACTCCCTAGGAGCAGGTGTGCTGGGGGTCGGGTCAGAGGGTAAAGCGAGGTGTGGGCCGCCAGGCCTTGAAGTAAACAGGAAAGCTTGGCGCCTCGGTGAAGCAACTGCCCATTCTTCTTTCTAATTTCTTTCTTTACTCCTCCACCCCCACCCAACTCCCCGCAAGTCAATTTATTACGATTAAAGGTATTCGTTGAGAACCCCTCCTAAGAGACTGCAGCGGATCCCTAGAAGTTTCCCCAGGAACCGATTGCTTAAGACTTAAGTTTTAACTTTAGCCAACGCTTGCACGCACACAAAATGTCACCCCGCTAGCTAGCGATAACGAAACATGACACTTTGTTCTAACTTCAGGTACATTAATTTCCAGAAACACATACTGCTAAATTTGCATGGGCAGTTTTAAGCTCATCGACTTTCCCCACACCCCAACATCGCCTCCTCTCATCAGAACTAGCAATCCCTAAAGGAAGGACACAGGGCACTAATTAAGTTGGGCACACAGCACTAATTAAGTACTCTAAAGTTTGCACAGTAATTGATCAACGCGATAACAAATGAGGAGGTGGGGGGGGAGACATTGCAACCATTCTATGACAAAAGATTACGAAACTCCACATTTCTCCACTCGAACGCTACAGTCCACTCTCAGGCAATGGAAATCATTGGCGTGGTGCCTGATAATTTTGTCTATAGGATTTCCAAAAAATAAGCGTCTCCCCCTTTCTCCGTTCTAACGAACCGCAGCTTTTCTAGCACCCCCTCCCCCAGTCGTTTCTATAATTTGGAAATTAATCTTTTTCTAACTTCATAAACTCCGCGACCCAACAAGAAGCCAGTCAAGATGGGCTCCATAGCATCTTGGGGATGCCCGGGTTTGTTCTGTTTTTCTCAAAGTTTTTGTTTGTTTCGTTCGGGTTTAAAGGTTCGTTCTTGACACCTGGATGCACTACAGCGGGCGCCGAAGTCCGAGAGGCTCACAACCCCTTACCTCGCTCAAGCCGGACGAAGCTGCGTCCGCAGGACTCTGGGTCTACACGGCGCGATCCGCATCTTGCTGCTGTCGGCGACAAGTTCCCAGAGTGGGGTCCCCTCCCTCCTCAGCGGCGCACTCCAATGGCCAGCCCTGCCTGCGCTGCCCGCACCACTTTTGCAAGGCGAAGTCTCTGAGCGCCCCGCCGAGGCTGGGTGGCTCCTCTAGGAAGGGACTGGGAGGGGTTAATGCCTTTAACTCCTCCGCCCTCTGCCAGCGGCAGGGGGCCCCTCCGGGTCCGGGCTGCTAAGAAGCAGCCTCCCAGAAAGATCTGGGGCAGAGTGACTAAAATAAAACGAAATGAATAGGAGCCCCTCCGCCCCAACCAGCAGATGGGGGGGAGGGGGCGGGGGCGGGGGGAAGAGAAGGGGCGGAGCCTGGCAGCCCCTAAATTCTAATTCACAAATCACATCTTAAGCCAGCTACCCGCAGTCCCCAGCGCGGGACGGGACTCCAAAGCGAGGCTTGGGGGGATCCCTGGGAAAACTTTTCTTCGTTGAAAATCTTAAGAGAACAGAAGACAAGCCTGCGTCTCGTAGAGGATCTTCCTGGTTCCCGATCCCACAAGCGCTGAGGATCCGTGCAGCCCGAGTGGCCCGGTGCTTTGGGGACCAGTTCCACGCGGTTAGGGAAACCGTAGCCACTGCCTAGAGAGTCGCCGCCACGCCGCCGTAGGGAGGAGATCCTGAGAAGGGAACGTGAGAGAGGTCCGAGGAGAGCAGCCCGGAGGCACTGAAAAGCTGTTCTCCTCCTCCTCCCCCTCCACTCCGATCCTGGTGAAGCCTTGAAACTTGCGGTCTGGTGGGCAGAAAGTGGCTTTCCCCGGTGCAGGGTGAAGTGGGCCAGTGCTGTACTTGGTGTTGGGCGGGGGGGTGGAGTGCGGGGGGGTTCCCCTCGCTCAGCTGAGCGCAAAGCCAGGCGGGCAACTTGCCCCAGATTCTGGGAAGCGCAGAGGCCTTTGAGGAGGTGGGCTGCTTCCCTGGCCTCAGAGATTTAAACAATCCGGCAGTTCAGGAATTTCCACAGGGCAAAGGGTTGCCTGGCTTTTCACTGGCCAGCGCCTACAGCCCTCGGCCTAAAGCTGGATTCCTCTTCTTTCCCTGTCTACTTGAGAGATAAGAGACCCCCCCCCAAAAAAAAATCTAAAGAGTTGCACCTCGCCCACAATTTTCTTTTGCTAGATAATGCTAGATTGAGGCTGAAGACGCCTTGGCCAGATTTGTCTGCGTAGGAGACTCGGGGCCTTTCTGCCTTGTCTGTCCACGTCCTACTGTTAAAAAGAGGTTCCACCCAAGTCCCCTGTTCGCACTGCCTTCCCACCCTGAGCAGATGTGATCACAAAAACTTCCTCTGCTGTGCAGTTTCAATTAACAGACACACCCTGTACCTGAATGACTCAAGAGAGGCTGAAGGCCCAAACAACAGACCCCCCCGACCTTCAGGGATTTTATGAGCTTGCAAAAAAAAAAAAAAAAAAGTGACTGTTAATTCACATTTGCCTAGAAGCACTCAACAGTCCCCTTCCTTACAGACCCACAAACTACAGAGTCTGCAAAACAATATGGAAACCAAGATAACAGCCATCCAGTCTCCTCCGGAAAAGACAGAGTCTGAGACTTGTTTCATTTGAAAGAGGAGATAATTTAAGTCTATCACTGTCCCGCAGAGGCAAGGAGTTAGCCTCCCCTCCCCCCCCCACCAGCCATTTATGAGGTCTTTAAGGGGGGGAACTGTGCACCTTGTTGTCCCAAGATGTGCTAGACAACCAACCGTTCCACGAAGCAATGGAATAGCATGGCCATTCTATCCACGGGAGAAATCCCCAGCCTCAGAGACCTTTAGGTTGTCCCGGGAGTGAGTGGCAGAGACGGATCACCAACCCTATGGTGTCTTACTTGCCTGCCCAAGTGCTGTCAACCAGTTTAAAACTTCAAATTACTGTCCTAATCAGAGGAGACTTCTGGACTTGGATTCGGTACATCTATACTTCCAATTGTACTTGTCTTTACACATGCATCAAACTATCACTAACGTATAAGTGTGTTTGTATGTGCGGGGGCGTGAGCCTCTCGAGCTCGGGATATCACAGTCAGCTGTATATCCATCTCTTTGGTATACACGAATGCAAAAATCCAGCAAGGCTTGTTCCCAGACACCGTAAATTCCAGGTTTCTAACCCCACACCCTTTAAGACCCGTAGACGTTGAAGAAGGTGCGAAGAACTATGCCCTCCAGCTAATTCCTGGCCGGAAGTCTAGCCCTTTTTCTACCCGGAAGCCCCTTTCCGCGTTCCCACCTTACAAGGGCATTTTTAAGGACACACAACTGCTGTGTGCAGTTTCCTCTTAAAGTGGCTCCACTTCAGGGCTCTAATTTCAAAGGACAATTCCCTGTCCTTCAGAGCTGTCAGATGAAACAGCACATGATCCTTAAAAGCCATATAGTATAGACAAAAAGTAAATATTCATCGATCTGGGAATCAAATGTAAGGGATTTGAAAGAGGAGATAATTTAAGTCTATCACTGTCCCGCAGAGGCAAGGAGTTAGCCTCCCCGCCCCCCCCCACCAGCCATTTATGAGGTCTTTAAGGGGGAGCTGTGCACCTTGTTGTCCCAAGATGGGATAGACAACCGTTCCATGAAGCAAAGGAACAGAATGACTATTCTACCCACGGGAAGAAATCCTCAGCCTAAGAGACCTGCAGATTGTCCCTGTAGTATGTGGCAGAGACGGATCACAGTCTACCACTTCTCACAGAGAAAACTGTATCATCACCTCACTTTCCCGACTCTCTGAGTCCCAGCTCAGTAACAGAGCTGCCCCCCCCAACATGTCTGCCCCACCTGCTTGAGAAGAAAAATTCATTTTAGTCTTTAAAAGCAAACTCTTCCCCTGTCATTCACCTCCCGGACTCCCTCAAAGCTCCATCACTCCACTCCCTCTTGCAAACTGTTTTTGGTTATTTCTTTTCCCAAAGATTTATTTTTGGTTTTATTTATGTGTATGTAGGGGTTCACAGGGAGGCCAGAGAAAAGCGTCAGACATCCTGGGGTTACAGGATGTCCTGAGCTGCCCCACGTGGGTGCTGGGAACAGAACTTGTGTCCTCTGGAAGAGCAGTAAGTGCTCTTAACCACTGAGCCTGCTTTCTTAGACCTCTGGCACAGCTTGGTTTCTGATATTTTTAGTTTCTCTGTCTCTACCTCTATCTCCCTGTGTCTCTACATCTGTGTCTCTGTGTTTATGTGTGTGAGAATATGTGTGTGTGTCTTCTTCTGACACAGAATCTTTTATTTTAAAGATTTATTTATTATATGTAAGTACACTGTAGCTGTCTTCAGACACCCCAGAAGAGGGTGTCAGATCTCGTTACAGATGTTTGTGGTTGCTGGGATTTGAACTCAGGACCTTCGGAAGAGCAGTCACTGCTCTTAACCGCTGAGCCATCTCTCCATCCAGATACTTCTTCTCTTTGAGTCATTTTAAGACTTAGGAATTCCTACATCAGCCTCAGCGAAAAGAATTCACATCTCATGCTGCTGTCATGCTCTCATTTCCACTTCTCATTCATTTCTTTTTAATTTTAGAACGGTCATTCTATTACATTTCTTATGAGTGCATGCTGTTGGGGAGGGTGCTGATGCCAGGGCGTGCATGTGGATGTCAGCGGGCAGCTTGTGGAAGTCAGTTGCCTCCTTGCAACCAAGCGATTCCTGGGATCAAACTCGTTAGTCAGACTTAGCAGGAAGTACTTCCATCCATGGAGTCTGGAGTCCATTTTGTCACTGGCCTTGACGAAATCAAGCTGATATGTGCACATCATTTAGAGAACATCAAAGAGTACTTACCTTGTGCAAAAGAGTGTCTCTTCTTGGGGGTTCGCTGTTCCTCAGCTCCTCCCGTCCCATAGGTAGACACCTGCTGATGCTTCTGAGGGCTACTGGGAAAATCCCTTCGTCCTATGCTTATATGGCTATAATCATATTAGTAGTATTTAATGTTATTTATAGATGTTTTTGCCATGCTGAAGTGTCTAAAAAAATGTTTCATGCTGAAATGCTAATTTACTCTTTTTTTTTTGCTAATTTACTCTAAAAGACAATGCTTATGCTGCAAATGTTCCAAATCCTACATGTCTGATATATCTGAATATATATATATAAATATAAATATATATATATATATAAATATATAATATATATATATATATATATATATATATATCCCTGAGAATTGAAGGTGTCATTCTTTTGTCTTTTAATTTCTAGTTTTAAAGCTTCCCAAATGCAGATGTGACACATACCTTTCTTGTCTATAGGTGGATCTGAGATCTTCTCAGTGTTCCAAAATAACGTAACTTTTCCCCATCTCCCCACCTTTTCAATTGTAAACACTGTCTGAAATAATACTTTCCTCTTCCCTTTATTCTGCTTCTCTCTAGAACTCCCACTATCCCAGTTGTAGGTCATCTGTTTCTAGGGGGCTGATATTCCCACCCCCTCCTCACAAACGCTGGTCTCACAGGCATAGGGAGGACATAGAACTTTCTCTGTTTTTATGTGAAAAATAAATTGTTATATAGCTCTGTCAGGCCTGACCGATACTCACTTTAGAGCCCAGGCCAGCATCCAAGCTTACAACAATCCTCCTGCCTCAGACTCCCAATTGCTGTAAACATGGATGTGTACCACCATGTATATGTAAAAATATACTTTTTGAATATTCCTTTTTCTTTAAAAAATTATAGTTAGTTGTGTGTGTGTGTGTGTGTCTGTCTGTCTGTCTGTCTGTCTGTCTGTCAGAGAATATGTGGAGGTCAGATAATAAATGAGAAAGTTGGCTCCATCCTTCCACCATGTGGGTCCCAGGTGCTTATGCATGACAAGTGACAACCCACTGAGCCATTTTGCTGACCCTGCATATTCTTTTATTTGCTCAATTTCCTGTATCTTAGCCACTAGTTGACGCACACTTGCAGAGTATTCCTTCAAATACATGAGGAAACATGTCAAATTCATGCAGACTCTTCCCTGGAGTCCTGACTTCTGCAGTCCTGACTTCTGCAGTCCTGGCTGTCATCCTGAGGTTCCCCTCACCTCTCTCCTTACTGGAGCTTCGTGTCCCGGCTCTTTATCGTCGAATTTGTGCTGCACTGCTGGTGGAACAGTACTAGACATTTTCTAGCTAAGGGCATATGGAAAAATCAATTCCTTGAGAAGTTACTTGTACGCAGTGACTTTAGCCAGTGTTTGCCCTTTAATCATTCAGAGGGTAGAGTTCCAGGAGGAAGTTATTCTCCTTTGGGATGTGTAAGACACTGATTACTCCCTGTCGCCTGGCATTCAGTTACTGACAAGAACCACTCATTCTGATTCCCAGACCTTTGTGCAGAACCTGTGATTGTGTGATTCCCTTTCTCCCCACACCTCCTTCTTAGATATAAATGTTACACTTGCCCACCAGAGCTGGGCTCTGTGGGGCCTCTCCTTGTACCCGTACCTTTTAAACACAGAAAAAAGTAGAAATTATGCTAATGATCTTCCGGGTAAGTCATGAAAAATAACCTATCTCTACCTACCTACCTGTGGTGGTTTGTATATGCTCAGCCCAGGGAGTGGCACATTTAGAGGGGTGGCCTTGTTGGAATAGGAGTGTCCCTGTGGGTGTGGCTTTAATACCCTAGTCCTAGCTGCCTGGAAGTCAGTAGACTACACGCAGCCTTCAGATGAAGATGTACAACTCTCAGCTCCTCCTACCCCATGCCTGCCTGGATGCTGCCATGTTCCCCACCTTGATGATATTGGACTGAACCTCTGTACATGTAAACCAGCATCAATTAAATGTCCTGTATAAAACCTGCCTTGGTCATAGTGTCTGTTCACAGCAGGAAAAACCGAAGACACCGCCTGTTCTCTCTCACTTCATTGGAGTTGACATTAGGATTGTCTTAGTCTAGTCTTGATAATACATCAGACTGAGTAATTTCCAAATAGCACAAATGTATACCAGTGCTATACACTGTGATGGCCAATATCAAGAGACAGCCAAAGTTAACCAGACGTGAGAGTGTATGCCTTTAACCCCAGCAACTCAAGAGGAAGAGGTAGAAGGATGTCTGTGAGTTTGAGGCTAGCCTGGTCTTCATTCTAGTTGCAGTTCAGTTAAAGCTAAATAATGAGATATTTATAAATAGAAGATGGATGGATGGATGGATGGATCGATGGATGGATGGATGGATCGATGGATGGACGGACGGATGGACAGGTGGACTGGCAGACAGACAGAGAGAAGGAACAAGTGAGCAAATGGAGTCCGAGATGCATGGGGGTGAGGTGGGATCTTTGTTTCTAAGATGGTACCTGTTGTTTTCTTCAGATAGTTAAAGGGACAAACTCTATGTCTTCACATGGCAGAACCTGAAAGAATCAGGCTGCTTCTCTGTTTGTTTGGAGACAGGGTCTTTTGTAGCCTGTGCTAGCTATTAATCGCCCTTGTAGCCAAGGAATACCTTGAAATCCTAGTCCTCTTGCTCCACCCCTTCCAAACGTTAGGATTATAGGCTTTCGTTTCTCCAATGCCCTCCCCAACCACCAAAAAACAAAACAAAACCAGGTATTTTTTAATTGACCTTTTAGTCTCTCTTTTGCTTTAAAATATTTATTCTTTGAAAAGTTACACGTGTATACAACATTTCTGAGTCAGACCCACTCCCAAAGCCCTTCGGCTCCTTAGTACATCTCCCTTCCAACCTCAGGTCCTTTTTATTTGTGTGTTTTTTATTTTTATGCAACCCGCTGTGTTCAATTAGCCCTGCCCTCATGCACATGGGTGTAAGGGCCATCCCCTGGGGCATGGGTGACATATCAGAGGTTATACCCTAAACAAATGTGACACTGCCTCCCCTGTCAGCCATCAACTGCCAGGAGCTTCTCAGCCACAGGTGAGACCTCAGAAGCACTTCCCCTGGCTGTAATGCTATTAGAACTGGTTTGATCTTATGCGTGTCCGCTGCTCCGAGTTCATGCACACAGCAGCCTTGTTCTGCCCGGAGCACAGCACTGCACAGCACTCCTCCCCATCCCCCAAATTTCTAACCCACTCCCCTTCTGTAATGTTTCCTGAGCCATTAGCGATAAGAGGTCAATGTAGACGCTCGATCTATGGCTGAGCACCCAAAGTCACTCATTCTTAGCATTTTGATCAGTTATGAAGCCTCTCCATTACCCACCAGTCCTAGCCTGCACCCCCACGTAAACACTTTTCGTCTTGTTTTGAGACAGAGTCTCACTTATGTAGTCTTGGCTGTTCTGCAACTCGCTATACGGACCAGGCTGGTCTCACAGTCATGGAGATCCACCTGCTTCTGCCTTCTAGGTGGTGGGGTTAAAGTAGTGTAATCCAGACCCACTTAAACCTTGATGGACCAGGACTTCCACTGATTTCTCAAAGAGTTTGTGTTGCAAAGCCTCTGCTTTCTATGGTTCTCACTGAGGTTATAAGACCATAGGTTTCCATACACTTTTTCTCATACATCTCAGGCATGAGAACTCATACAACACATGCCTGAATTGTAGTGGTTGAGCCTTCCTCTGGCCCCTCACTTTTCTTTCTTTCTTATTTCACTCCTTGCTTGAACTTTTCCACTCCCAATGTCCCCCTTCTCTACCTCTGTAATGAAAACCCTGCGTTCCAACTCTCCCCCTCATTGTTGCACTCCCCCACAGCCTGGTAATAGTTTCTCGCTTTTACAGGTACTCACAACTGAAGACACAAAGCCAGGACTCTCATGAGAACACATGAGTATTTATCGTTCCTTCTTTATTTCTTCTGTGATTCCAACAATGTATTCTTTAGTTTCCATGAATTTGCATATTTTCTGTAGTGTTAACATCATAATGTTAATATCCAGCTTTATCCTATGGTGCCCAAATAGAATACAAGGTGTCATTTCAATTTTCCTGTGTTTGGTGAAACATGCCTTATGTCTCAATATGAGATCAGCTTTGGAGAAAGTCCCATGGTCTGCTGAGAAGAATGTATTTTGTTTGTTTGTTTGTTTGTTTGTTTGTTGGGTCTTTTGTCTGTTTCTCTGTTTTGTATGTAATATCTTTAGCTGTCCTGGAACTTGCTCTGTAGATCAGGCAGGTCTCAAACTCATAGATATCTGACTACTTCTGCCTCCCAAGTACTGGGATTAAAGGTGTGTGCCACTATGCCTAGTTATCAGGGAAATGTAAATCAAAACAATCCTGAGATTCACCTCACACCAGTCAGAGTGGCTAAAATAAAAAACTCAGGAGAAAACAGGTGCTGGTGAGGATGTGGAGAAAGAGGAATACACCTCCACTGCTGGTGGGATTGCAAGCTAGTACAACCATTTTGGAAATGTCTGGTGATTCCTCGGAAAACTGGGCATAATACTACCAGAGGACCCCCGCTATACCACTCCTGGGCGTATTCCCAGAGGATTCCCCAGCATGTAATAAGGATACATGCTCCACAATGTTCATAGCAGCCCTATTTATAATAGCCAGAAGCTGGAAAGAACCCAGATGTCCCGCAACGGAGGAATGGATACAGGAAATGGTATATTTGCACTATGGAATACTACTCAGCTATTAAAAACAATGAATTCATGAAATTCTTAGGCAAGTGGGTGGAACTGGAGAATATCATCTTGAGTGAGGTGACCCAATCACAAAAGAACACACATGGAATGCACTCACTGATAAGCAGATATTAGCCCAGAAGCTTGGAGTGCCCAAGGAAACAATTCACATATCAAATGATGCCCAAGAAGAAGGAAGGAGAGACCCCTGGTCCTAGAAAGGCTCAGTGCAACAGTGTAGGGGAATACCAGGACAGGGAAGCAGGAAGGGGTTGATTGGGGAACAGGGGGAGGGAAGAGGGCTTATGGGACTTTCAGGGAGGGGTGGATCCTGGAAAGGGGAAATTATTTGAAATGTAAATAAAGAATATATCAGATTAACAAAACAAATAAAAAACAAAACAAACAAAAAGAATGCATATTTAGTGTTTGAGTGGAATGTTCTGTGGGTGCCTATTAACTGTTTTATTCATGACTTTACTTAAAATCCAATGTCTTTTAGTTTAATTTTGTCTAGATGAATCTGATTATTGATGAAGGTGGACTCTGAAGTCACCTACCTCTGTTTGGAGTCAATCTTGGATTGGACATCTAATAGTATTTCTTTTGTAGAACTGGAAACATTCATGTTACATTTGTATCTTCTTGTTCCTTTATGATGAGATGACTTCCTTATGTCTTCTGATAAGTTTTGAAATAAAATCTATTTTGCCAGATGCTATGAAAGCTACAACTGCTTGTTTTTTATTCCCATTTGCTTAGGGATAAAAGCATGATGACTGGAAGGCAAGGGGAAAGAATTGGATGACCCTTTATCATTTTTCTATACTAAGATTTTTTTTAATCTTTAATGATGCAAGAATGTTTTCTTGGAGGCAACAAAAAGATGGATTTTATCCAATCATTTAGTCTGTGTCTTTTTATTGGGGGAATTGCAACCATTAGTATTCAGAGTTATTATTGGAAAATTCACTTTTATTTCTGCCATTTTGTTGATTTTATGGCCCTCATAGATATCTTTTGACTAATTCTTCTGGTATTCTTTATTTACTCCCCTGTGACCTCTTATGTTTATGCTTCTCTTCAGTCCAAAGTATTCCTTTGAGTATCCTCTGTAGATCTGGCTTAGGGATCCTTAATTCCTTTAATCTGTTTTCATCACTAAATTTTTTTTTTCTTTTTTGGTTTTTCGAGACAGGGTTTCTCTGTGTAGCTCTGGCTGTCCTGGAACTCACTTTGTAGACCAGGCTGGCCTTAAACTCAGAGATCCACCTGCCTCTGCCTCCCAAGTGCTGGGATTGAAGGTGTGTGCCACCACCACCAGGCACAACAATAAGTTGTAATTGCTCCTTCAACTCCAGCAGATAGTTTTGCTGGGTATAATGGTTCAGATTGGAAGTTGTGGCCCTTGAGAACTTGGAACACATCTTTCCAGCTTCTTCTGGACTTTAGAAGTTTCTTATCCAACAATTAGCTGATATTCTTATGGGTTTTTCTTTATAAATGACTTAACCTTTTCTCTCTTGCAGGTTTTAATATCTTTTTTTGTATTCTGTGTTTCTAATGTTTTGACGATAGTATGTCATAGGGGTTTTCCTTTTGAGTCCTGTTTCTTTGGCATTCTATAGACTCTTGACCTGAGTGGGAAGCTCTTTCTTTAGACTTGGAATTTTATCTTGTATAATCATAATGAAAATGTTTTCGATGCATTTCTTCTGGCCTTCTTTTTCCTAAGCTCATAATAGATGTTTTCACAGTCCTCCCAAACTCTCCAATGTTCCATTCATGCATGCTAAAAAGGTTGTCATTGACCAGTACTGAGTGACCCAATTCTTTTCCCTTGTCTTCCAATCCCAATTCTGTTTTACATAATCCATGCTCTCCTAAGACTTTCCATTGAGGTTTTTGTTTGACTGGTTGCACCTTTTATCTCCAGCATATTTTTGTTTCACTTTTCTTCAGCGCTTCTTTCTTCTCTATTGAATTCCATTTTCGTATCATGCATTGACTTCCCCATTTTGTTCTGCCCTTTGCTTTAATTCCTGGAGAACAATTGCATTTTCTAAGAGTAAGTTGATGATAGCTTTGATCATTCTCTTGAATTCTTTGTCAGAAAGTCCTTCTAGGCCATTCGCTCTGGGGACCATTACTGTGGGTTAGTAATTTTTGGAGGAGACATGTTGTCTTGGTTTTCTGTGTTGGTTTTGTTTTTCTGCTATGGCCTGGGCTTCTGGAATTAGTTTCTCTCTCTCTCTCTCTCTCTCTCTCTCTCTCTTTCTTTCTTTCTCTTTCTTTCAAGTTATTTTTCTTCTTTCAATGGAGGCATTTATAATGTTTTGGAAGGGATTGTATCCCTGACGAGACTAAGTCATAGTAGGTTTGAGATGTCACTTCCTTCTGTGAGAGGTGCTATTGAGTTCTACAGTATCTATTCAAAATTTGGTTCTGAGAGTCAGCTATAATCAGGTTAGTGGCTATACTAGGATCAAGAGCTGAAATGGAGTTCCCAAGGCACAGTTCTACCTGGAGGAAGCCAAGACTCTCACCTGGTCCAAGAGGTTGCCAGGCGTCCTGAAAGAGTTCATCTAAGGTGGCATTGATGCATCTCAGTAAGAGCCAAGCCTCTCACTTGATGCTTAAGATGTGAGGCAGGCAGTGTACCTGGAAGGGGTGGCTTTGTGGGCTGAGCACAGCAGGCAAAGCCAGCAGGTCTCTTACTTGATGTGTGAGGCCCTGCAAGCAGGCAACTGGCAGGTGATTGGTGCATGTGGGGGGGGTGGTTTCAGGGGGCTTAGGGAGTTGCTAGGGAAGAGGGGTTGTCAGAAGAGGTAAAGTGTCCAGAGGGGCAATGAATCGGACTTTGGGAGTCCTTAAGAGAGACAATAGGTCTCTGGGAGGAGGAGGCACAGAGTCATGGTGAGCAGAAGGCTGGTATGGCGACTCTTTAGGAGAGAGGGGGTACATAGGAGGCTGGGAATTAGGATGGCCAAAGATTTGTGTTTGGAGTTTTGGGTGACTTTTTAAAAATAAAGACCTTAGACCTACTACCAAGGAAATACTACCTACTGCTACCTCCTGACTCAGGATACCTGCCCAAAGACCTCAATTTCTTAAAAACTTGTTTGTCTCTGGTATCCTCTCTTGAGTCTCCTCTACCTCTTTACCATTCTCTTGGGGCTTAAATCACAACATAAGCAATTTAAACAGACATAGTAGTGATACAGGCAAAGGATGAAGCTAGCTGAGGGGCTGCCATGATTTCTGCCACAGCTGCTCAAGTTTTCCAATATACCAAGAGAAAACTTTGAAATGTCCCCCATTTAACTGAAACCTTAGTGGGAGACTCTGAGTCAGAACCCTGCATGCCTTGGGCCATTTCTGGATTCATCCCTCTTGGGGATTGGCAGGAGATAAGTATGCTAGTGTGTGCTACTAAATTTAGGGGCAGTTTGCTGTTAGCCAGGGAGAATCAGCCAGAACATCGATTATCATCTCGTCTTGCTCTCTCCAACCCCTCACTGCCAGAACTTTTAAGATCCTATCTTTGTCTTGAATTTTCTGAAAGTTCACAAAGATCTATCATCGTCAAACCGCATTTTCCTCCTTACATTGGGCCAAGGAAATCCCAAAATTTCGTGGACACTTCAATTTAGAAATTTAATTCTCCTAGCTTAGAATTAGTTCTTTGCCCTGGGGGCGTGGCTCTCCTGAAGTGTTGTCTCACTTCTTCAAGTCTGGGTTAATCCCTGATACCATGAGCAAAACCTCAATTATCAACTGACTCAGGAGTTCCCCCATCCAAATGGCACAGACTTCTAGTAAAAGACTTAAACACACAGGAATTAGCAGACAGTTGAGTGCCTTCCTGTGCACAGAGAGTCCATAGCTTTACCTCACATCCTTGATTCACACATTCAACAAATGTTTACGTAAAACCTCTTTTTGTTTAAATATGTTAAGAAAAAAAAAGGCACTCAGAGTTGTGTGTTTTTTTTTGTTTGTTTTTTTTTTTTTTTTTTTTTTTTAACTGAGTCTCATTAAGTCATTCTGACTGGCCTTGAATTCACAGAAACCCCCTTCCTTCTGACTCCCCGGTTTTAGGATTAACAAAGAAAAAAAATCTTTTTTTTTTCCTTTCTTAAAGTTTTCTTTATCCAACCTTGTCTTGTATTCCTTCGAGTTCTTTGTTTCTTTTAGTTTCTTTCACAGGAGCTGAGTTCACTGGTGGCACTTGTCTGTCTGGAGTCACACCCTAAAATGACAAGACAGCTTCGTGTCTGGGCACGAATGGGTCTGAAGTGTGACCACTGGAAGGCGATTTGACTGAGCCTTACAGTCAGAGACTACAGATGACAACTGTCTTTTAGCCATTTCTCAAGTAGTCAGAGAAAACCCTTCCATCTTTTCCAGAGACCATCAAGCTAGTCTGGAAAATGTGAGGCCTGGGATTACCTCCCACTCAGCTGACAGACTTCCACCTTCACCTTGGCCTTCAACTCTCAAAGTCACCCCCCACCCCCAGCCTTCTCCAATTCACTAGACACAATCCACCTCCCCACAGGGCTGGAAGGAGATCGTGTTTGGCAGAAGGAAGGACCTAAGGTTCTACTCTTGTTGTTGAGGTAAGGTTCACTGGCCTTAAACTTTTGATACTCTGCCTCCAGCCTTGATTTTTCTGGAGACAGAATTTAACTCCTGGTGTATCTGGAACTCAGTAGTCAGCCCAGGATAACCCGGGTCTCATAGCACTCCTCCATTTTTTGCATCCTGAAGAAGTTGGAATATAGGCCTGTGCCACACACCTGGCCCCACCTCCAAGCCTGTTTTCCAAGGTGCCTGGATCACAGTGTGGGCCTCTATGGTGTTCTATTGAGCAAGTCTGCTTGCTTCCGAGACCCTTCCCTCGTAGCTCGGCTCTGGCTTCCCTAGCTCGCCTGATCAACACTCATCTTTCAACGTTTCAGTTTCCAGAATTATGTGGCTGTCATCTCTTCTTATCTGCCTCTCTTCTTTGTTTACAAAGAATGAAATCCCGTTGCCATGACAGCACCGAAAGTGTCGTCGTGGGGGGAAGTGAAAGTGCTCCCCATCTTTGAGCAGAGGTCATTTCTATTCTTACTTCAACCTATGCCTCGCCCCCTCTGACGTCACAAGGCCGCCTTTGCGAATTCAACACCAGCAGGCAGTACTTGTTCTGACAGAGCTTGGGAGCCGGGGCATGGCCGACCACCCTCATTCAAGGCCCCCATGCGCTTCTGCAGCTGTGCTCTCTCTCCTGTAGTCTGACCCTTACCACTCTGTCTCAGTGTTCCGAGCAGGAGTCTTCTGCGCTACGGATGCCATCCTATCTCCAGTCGCACACGGCAATGGCACAGCCCAAGAGTTATGTGTTCAATAGTGTCTAAATCAGAAATGCACAGCTAAAACTTCATCCTCTCAATAGCTCAGTGAGTGAGGTTTTATTAAATGACACATTTTACAGATGAAGAAGCCAGGCACCAAGAACTTAAGTAACTGGAGGGGCTTTTTAACGACTGGGCATGGTGCCTCTGCAAATGTGCACATGCGTGGTTTCCCTTCATATATATACACAAATTACATTCCTAGACTTCCTCATCTGCCCAGTCTGCCTACCTACCACGTACTGCTTCACGACCTTGCTTTAAAAAAATGTTGGTGTGTGTGTGTGTGTGTGTGTGTGTGTGTGTGTGAGCATGTGTAGAGCTCGTGGAAGTCACTTCTTTCCTCTTACCATGTAAGTCTTGGGTAACAAACTTACTTGATAGCAATCGAGGTGGGAAGATCCACCCTAAATGTCAGCGGCACCCTTCCCGAGCCGGTGTCTTAGCTTGAATAATAAAGATACAGGAAGCTGAGCCATCAGGCCTCCCCACCACGAAGGACTGAACCTTCAGATTCTGAGCCAAAATAGAACCTTCTTTTTGTAATTCCCTCCCTCCCCCCAAGTATTTTGTTACAGCAAAGAGAAGAGTAAAATTACTCTAGCCTTGGTGAGAAAAACCACACTGAATGTTCCCACTGCTGAGTGTAGCCACACCTATCACGTGTCACCTCAGCCATAACGACCGGAAATCTCTCTGCAACTGGAAGGCAAACTAAATTTTTTGTTTGTATGCGTTGAGCTGGGGTTTCACTGGATAGCACAGGCTTACTGCAGCCTTACCTTGCTGCCCAGGCTGAACATGACTTCTTGATTCTGCTCCCTCAGTCTCAGGAGTGCTGTGATTACAACTGTGTGCCAACACATTCAGCTTCAAGATGTGTGTGCGTGTGCGTGTGCGTGTGCGTGTGCCTGTGCGTGTGCGTGTGTGTGTGTGTGTGTGTGTGTGTGTGTGTGTTACATAATATTGTACATATTGGGTGGGTTGAAAGAGGGCTCAGGAGTTTGAGGGCTTGCACTCTGGCAGAGGACTCAGGGTTGGGTTCCTGTACTCACAGAACGGCTCGCAACTGCCTGCGATACCATTACAAACAGTTGTTACAATAAACATGGTAATTAATGCAGATCCATCTTCTTCGGTAAACTGTCTTCATTTCCTTTCAATATTAACGGAGCAATGAGAGCCCTGGATCTAAGGGAAGCTTAGATTCCAGCTTATTGAGGAACCTCTGTGCTGTCCTCCAGTGGTCTCTCCTAGGTTGTAATCCAGAAGATCTCTCTGTCCTCACTTCTTCTTCTCAGTCCATTGCTACCCCCTGAGTCAATAGTCGCCAGTCTCACCATGGTTTGTGTTTTCATTTTTCTGGTGCTGAGTGATACTGAGCGTGGTCTCATCCACTCTTGGATGTTTCCGTGTCTTTTGCAAAATGGTTATTTGGGTTTCTTTATCCCTGTTTTTTCCTATTCTTACATGTTCTGTTTTGTTTTGTTTTCAAATAGATCCTCCAATTCTGTTTTTTGTTTTGTTTTGTTTTTGTTTTTGTTTTTGTTTTTTTAGTTTTTTGAGACAGGGTTTTTTCTCTGTATAGCCCTGGCTGTCCTGGAACTCACTCTGTAGACCAGGCTGGCCTCGAACTCAGAAATCCACCTGCCTATACCTCCCAAGTGCTGGGATTACAGGCGTGCACCACCACTGCCCCGCTTAGATCCTCTAATTCTATAGTCCTTCTCTTCTTTTCCCGATTGACTATTCCCTTTAAGAAAGTTTTTTTTTAAAGTGTGTGTGCATGTGTCTGTGTGTATGTCTACATATGTGTTCATGTGCACACAGGTAGAGGCCAGAGGTTGATGTCAGGAAGTTTCCTCAGCCACTCTGCCTGTATTTATTGAAACTCCCTCAATCTAAAGCTCATAGACTGAGCTAGGCTGGCTGGCCAGTGCACTCCGGAGACCTGTCTTTGCCTCCCCAGTACTGGCATGTATGTTATCTGGCTACGTACATGGATGATAGGGACCCAAACTCAGTCCTCACGGTTGCCTATAGTCCATTCTCATGATTTTTGCTGCTGTTGCTGCTGCTCCTGTTTGGTTCCTTTGCTGAGAGAAGGTCTCATGGAGCAGGCACAAACTCCGTATGTAGCCTAGTGTAGTGGCTATTCCTGGTTGTCAACTTGACTATATGTGGAATGAACTACAATCTAGAATTGGAAGGCTCACCTATGATCCTAATCTGGAGGCTCAGAGATATAAGTTTCTGACCTGGACTTAGCATGGAGATCTTGAAGCATGGATTCCAGTTCAAGGTCATCTGGGATTAAAGGTGTGGAGACATACACCTTTAATCCCAGATTATGGCTATGGATTCTAGTTCAAGTTCATCTGGGATTAAAGGCATGGATACACACACCTTTAATCTGGGCTACACCTTCTACTGGAGACATATATAAGGACATTGAAAGAAGGAAGACTCATTCTTCCTTGCCGGCTTGCTTCATGGGACTGAGCAACTGCAAGATCCTTGGACTTCCATCCACAGCTGCTGCTGACTACTGTTGGGGAGTTGGACTACAGATTGTAAGTCATCGACAAATTCCCTAACTACATAGAGACTGCCCATACGTTCTGTAACTCTAGAGAACCCAGACTAATACACCTAGGATGACTTTCAACTTCTGCTCCTCCTGCCTCTACCTCCCGAGTGCTACACATGAAGACGTGAAGGTGTGCACCTTGTGCTGGTTGTGCTTCGTTTGCTTTGTTTTGTTGTTGTTGTTGCTGTTTTCTTTTTGTCAACTTGATACAGATTAGCGTTATCTGGGAAGAGGAACCTCAAGTGAGAAAATACTTCCATCAGATTGCCTATAGACCATGCCAGTAGGGCATTTTCTTGAATGGTATGGGGTTGGGGGCTAAGCCGACTTGGGGCAGTGATACTCCTAGACAGGTGGTCCTGGGTTTGGATAAGAAAGATGTCCAAGCAAGGCATGGAGAGCAAGCGACTAGGCAGCGTGTCTCCATGGTTCCTCTCTCCATGTTCCTGACTTGAGTTCCTCAATAAACTACAACTGTAAGCTGAAATACTTTCTCCTCTCTAAACTGGTTTTGTTCATTAGTCTTCATCACAGCAATAGGAGGCAAATGAATACACACTTTCATGTCTGATTTATGCAGTGCCAAGAATTGATGGCAGGGCTTCATGTCTGCCGGTAGGGACTCTACCAGCTCAGCTCCATTCCTAGGCTTGTGTTGGGTTTTTGAGGAAGGCATCACCATGTAACCTCAATTTCATGAGCACTGGGATTACTGGTGTTAGCCCCACCCACAATCTCCTGTTCTTGTGTTTCCACTGATTACAAGTTCCTTCTTATCTTTAGGAAGGAGATAGCTGGTAGTGGAGCAGAGGAGAAAAGGAGAAAGAACACAATTAGTATCTGTTTCCACACTTCTGCCAAGGATTAGCTCGGAATGTGAACTGCTTAAAAACCCAAGAAATTAGTTGGTCTTGGTAGCCCGGCACTTGGGAAATTGTCACAGGAAGATGGCAGGTTTTAGTTCAACTTGAAATGCATCCTAAGTTCAGTTCTAACTTGGGCTACATAGAGAAATAGCCTGTAGTAATAACATTTGGGAAACTGAAATAGGAGGGCCAGCTGTGGCTAAAAGGAAAGAAAAAAAAAACCTGCCAGTAAAGTCCAGAAAGAATTTCTACACTGCTGAAATAAGTGAGGTCTAGAGGGCTGTCACAAGAATGTTTATGGACATCTTGGAAATCTGCACAATGCCAGCATGTCAACAGTCTCTCGCCCCCAGAAGATCCAACTTCTCTAAACTGTATCTGAATTCCTAAAATCAATCAGGTCAGTGCGAGAAATCAGTTACTAGGGATCTCTGCCTTGAAGGACACAGTGGTTACTACAGATGTGATCTTAGGTAAGAAGACTCAGGGACCTCTCACAGGGAAACCCACTCGGCTACCTCCCTTTCTTCTCTGGCTTTGTTGCTCCCCTTGTTATCTTCTTTCTCTGCGTGTCAGCACAAAGCTAGGAATTTGATGATATTAAGGGAGATTTGAAACTCTATAGCAGTTGCGTATTAGATGCTAGTCCTTAACCTACCCACAGCATATCAGGGATATTTGAGGAATACACAAACCATTGCCAGACCCACAACTGCCGATCAAATGAAGAAAGTATCATTGCCAAAAGGAACCTCTGTGGCCCTAGCCAGGTCAGACTGATTTTCTGGGATGCAAATCTTGAACAGGGTGACTCAACGTCGAAAACTATTTGTACCTAGGACTCTGGTGGCAGAACCCTAAATTGTCTATTAGTTCCAGCCACAAGGCCATCAAGCATAGTCATGCTAGAAATTTTCCTTTTATTAAAGCCGTGGCACACACCTTTAATCCCAGAACTCGGGGAGGTGGGTCTCTAAGAGATTGAAGTCAGCCTTATCTACAAAATAAAGTTCCAGAAAAGCCAGGGCTGTTACAAAGAGAAACTCTGTCTTGAAGGGGAAAAAATCTTTTATTTAAATACATCTGAAATATTTACTATTGCTTGCAAGGAAAGAATCCTAATAGATCTACCCATGTAAATTGGTGGAAGTATGCAATTAATTCATTATTCATCATTGTCTTCTTCTCTTCCTCCTTCTCCTTCTTCCTCTTGATGCTTGAATTACAAGTATGTGTCATCAAATCTAGCTTTAAGCTTTTAAATATATGCATATATCCGGGGATGTGGAAAAGTGTTTGACTTGCATGCAGCAGCCCTGACTTTTTGATTCCTATCATCAAATATACTGGGCATGGTGTGCTGGTTTGGATGAGGGCCCCACCCCCATAGCCTCATATATTTAAATACTTAATCCCCATTTGGAGGAACTGTTTGGAAGGATTAGGAGGCATACCCTGTTAGAGGAGGCATTTCCCTGTTGGAAGAGATGTTTTACCAAGAGTGAGCTTTGAGGTTTCCACAGCTGCTGGTGCCATTTCGAGTTAGCTCTCTCTGCCTCATAGCTGTGTCTCAAGACGTGAACTCTCAGATGCTGCCCCGCTACCACGCCTACTTCTCTGCTGCCATGCATCCCCATGGTAGTCATGGACTCTAACCATCTGTAACCATGAGCCCCGACTTATAAGTGGTCTTAGTTGTGGTGTCCTAGTATAGCAATAGAAAATTCACTAAGACACATGATGACATACATCTGTAGTCCCAGCACTTAGGAAGTAGAAGAGAAGCAGAAGTTCAAAGTCATTCTTGACTAACAGCAAAGTTAAGGTCATGCAGCTGCTACATGAGACCATGCCTCAACAGATAAAGTGCTGAAAATAGCAATAATAGCTCTCCTAAGAAAGAGCACTAAGGCTGCTTCTTAGAGTGAAGCATAAGTGTCCATATACTTAAGTATATGCACAGAGTCTTGACATGAAATCTAGGCTGGCCTTGAACTTCAGACCCTTCTAGTTTACTTTCCCAAATACTGGGATCACAAAAGTATAGTTTGCATTCATATGTCACAATAACAACTTAGTCTGCTGAGAAAAAAAAAGTCTTCATAAAGGTCATTATCTTGAGAAATTATATGTAGACTAAGACTTTCATTCGGAAAAAAAATATAAATGTTCAAAGAAACATAGAGTAAAAATAAGTCCTATTTTCACAATGAGACACTAAAAACAAAAATAAAGCCAGTCCCTGTAACAGCTGTCTACTAAGCAGCCACTGCTACAGTCTTTTTATAGAAAGGGTCCTCTGTGGAAATGTACTTGTAGATGGGCCTGCACAGCTACTCAGATCCGAGCACACCCAGTTCCTATTTATTCTATGCTTGGGCACCAGTTCCTCGAGGGTGAAGAGTTGAAGTGTAAACAGAAACCTCTCTGTCCAACAATTGTCCTGTTTTCTGACCATTGCCTAATTAATTAAGAGGAGGCAGGGTCAGATATGGATGAAATATTCAACGTAAGTTTCATCACTGGCCTCTTATTATTTTTTTTTTGTACTTTTTATTTGTTTGTTTTTCTGGGTCATGTCAATACTTAAATACAACCAGGAGAGTTATACATTTCTGACTGTAGTTTGGATAGTGACCACATAATAGTAGATGACACTGATCTGATGACCTGTGGTTTTATCTGCAATGCTATGCTCTGTCGTTTGGAAACTGTTTTGTGTACCATACCAGCCAGGTTCTGAGAAAGAAATACAACTGGCTGTGGGGTGGGCACTATCAATGATAGGATTAATAAAGGGGCTACTTACAGGGGTGGGGAGCAGGTTAAAGAGCAAACAGAGGACGCTGAGACACCCAAGAGACAAGGGGTGAAAACAGTGCTCCCCAGAGTCCATGAAAGGCTAGTGTCAAGCAAGGGAAAGGCACCAGGCCAGCCAGCTGCTGCCCAGAACTTCATGCAGAAGTGGTACTGGGTGGGGCGGGGCCAGAGCTATCCGCACTCTTTTCCTACTCTGTTGTGTGCTGCCAAATCAGCTAGAAGCCAGATGGCTAAGACATTCTCCAGTGAAGAGGAGGTAGATCCTTAGGACATTCAGAGCATGTATGCATGTGTGTGCGTATATGCGTATATGTGTGTGAGTTCGTGTGTGTGTGTGTGTGTGTGTGTGTGTGTGTGTGTGTGTGTGTGTGATAACACATGGGTACTAACTAGCCACACACATTAACCCAGAGTACTGGAGGTTGGGAAAGAATAAATAATTCCATTTACAGAGCTCATGATCTGGGACCTGGGAATTCAGTACAAGTGACTGGGCCCTGCAAAGTCAGGCTTTTCCCTCTACCGCTCTGCTTACCAGGCTTTGGTTAAGGGCTCAGTTGCCAATGATGGGACACTGTATTGTGTTGCTTGAGTGAGCACAATTTGGTTTCACACCTAGGATTCTAGTAAGAATCCCCAAAGAGACTGTTGGCATCATGTCTGCCGTGGGAGTTAAGCCCCTTCCATATACTGTCAAATAAATGGGTAAGTTCATTGGTGATGACTGTCCCGCCTCACACAGACTCTCCAGCCAGGTCTCTGTGCTGCTGTAGGAGCATCTCAGTGTGGACAAGAGTGTGACGGGGGTCAGCAAGCCGGTGCATCAGTGCTTTCCCTCCCTGGTACATAGATTAGCTGATCTGAACCTCACTGCATTATTGGGCGCAAAAGAATTAAAATCATATTCGCGATGAGGCTTAGTATGCAGCTCGGCTCAGCTTAACCTTTCAGTTAACAATAACAGCTCCGTTTACCGACCCCTTTGCACACCCCTGCTCTCCATAAAACAGGACTTAAGGGAGGCTCCACCTCACTCTTCCTACAAATATAGAAACTGCGGGTCAGAGAACGATTTGCCCAAGATCACCTAATAAATGACGGTTTTAATATTCCCATTTAAAATTGCATGCCTGGGAACTGGAGGGATGGCTCAGTGGGTGAAGTGTTTGCTTTGTAACATGAGGACCTGAGTTTGAATCCCCACCACTCATGTGAAAAGCCTGACTAGTGGTCCCCACCTATAACTCCAGTGCTGGGAAACAGACAGGCAAGTCCCTGGGGTTTGCTGGCCAGGTGATCTTGCTAACTGATGACCTTCAGGATCCTTAAGAGACTCTCCAGAAATAAGTCAAGGAGTAATAAAGCAAGACACCAATACTGACTACTGACCACACACACACACACACACACACACACACACATATACACACATACGTGTTCACATGAAGGTACACACATGTGAACAGGCATATTGTACACTAACAAAAAATAAATAAGAAAAAAGGCAGACCCCCTGAGTGGGGCGGAGGCAGGAGAACCTCTGAGGGCAGCCTGGTGCCTACATAGCAGCTTCAGGTCAGCCAGAGTTCCAGAGTGAGACCCAGAGAAGGAGGGAAGGGAGGAAAGGAGGAAGGAAGGGAGGGAGGGAGGGAGGGAGGGAGGAAGGGAGGGAGGGAGGGAGGGACGGAGGAAGGGAGGGAGGGAGGGAGGGAGGGAGGGAGGGAGGGAGGGAGGGAGGGAGGAAAACAGGCAGGAAGATAAACCCACACTCCAGTTCTATTATTCACTCTCAGGTAAGACAATGTTTCAGCCCTGCTAGTGGGAGCTCAAACCAAACACTCAAAATAAAAACACCTAAATGCAAATCTTCTGGAGCTTTTCCAAGTGGGTCCAAGATTTGAAGCATGAGCTCTACTTGAGTTGTTTTCTTGGTTATCCCCTCGTTTTTGTTTGTTTTTTGTTTTTTTGTTTTTGCTGTAATCATTGTTGACATTTCAGGGATAGCATCAGCAATACCACTGTTTGGTTTGTTTGTTTTAGTTTTTGTCCTTTTAATAAAGCCCAGGGTGCCCTTGAAGAATATGTCTTTCGTTCGGGATCCCAGTGCCTTTTACGCATCATCCCATGGAGCTGATTTGCGAGGAATCTGGCTTTGATGCCAGAGGGCTGGCTTGGTGCCAATCGGTCATTGTTGGAGATTCAGGCCGTTTGATGTTCAGATGCAATCTGCTGCGTACTGACTAGCCCTATTAATAGGAGTTCAAACACAACTTCACAAGCATCTCTGGGAGGTCCTGGAAGGACAGGCCTGAGTAACTGTTCAGACAGAGTCAGGAAGTGTCATTGGACAGGACAGTGTGCCCTTGACACTGCGTTAGGGACTCAGAAAGGCATCTAGAGCATGCCAGCAGGGCCCCTTCACACCCACCCTCACTTGAGCTTGCTATTTTGGGAACGTGATATGCCCCAATTAGGTGTCTGTTTTCCCACAGCTCCTTAGAGCTGGGATTATGTCATTAATTCAGAGAAGCATTCATCACGCGCTTCTTGCCACTGCCAGACACTGCTAGGAGCCAGACTTCCCATT
Source organism: Apodemus agrarius (assembly GCA_964023405.1). Classification (NCBI taxonomy): domain Eukaryota; kingdom Metazoa; phylum Chordata; class Mammalia; order Rodentia; family Muridae; genus Apodemus; species Apodemus agrarius. The sequence continues at coordinate 46,118,991 of OZ030007.1, read as the reverse complement.
CATTCTTGTACGCACCTAGTGAAGAGGCTCGCACATGCCAGCCGCTCTCCATGGATTATGAGTAAAATATTACCGAAGAGAAGAAATATGAGCACTGAATTGGCTTGAATAATGACTTTTTTCAAATGAAATGTTTTCTCAAGGTTGGCAACACCACCCAAATCATTAAATAAAAAATAAATAAATAAATAAATAAATAAATAAATAAATAAATAAAATAAATAGAATTGACAGTTTACTTTGGGCAAATATGATAGACATTGATAGACATTTAAATGTGTTTCTATTTATTTTGTGGTCAAAAGCTAATCCATCAAATATTTTGATTGTTTGAGGGTTAAACCTACACTTGGTACTCTCAATTAAAAGAAAAACTGCTACCCAAACAAAACATAAATCATTCCTTGATGATCAAAAGACAATGTGAGTCTCTCGCAACTGCCATTAGGGAACCATTTGTCATTGGCTGGGCTCTAGCTGTACATGGGGTTAAGAGTCTAGATTAATAAATGCTTGCTCTGTTGCTGTGATTTATTTTTTATGCACAGTTAATGATACATAATTATGAGACCCCCCAGGCTACAGTCAATCATTTAAAAAAAAATAATTTGAAGCAAAGGAAAGCAGTACCAAAAGGCAGCTCCTTAAAGCAACAAAAAACCAAATTCATTTGAAAGATAATAGGTAGGTAGATAGATCTCAGAAGAGAAGGCTGGCAGCCCAGGCTCAGAACAAAACAGCAGGCATCAAGGGAGGCAGGCAGCAGGAGACCTAGCTAAGATGCTCTGTGGACATAAGGCCCCAGACCTCCTGTGCCACCCTGCCAAAACCAGCAAAGGGGTCTCAGTGCCAAGGAGGCAGAGTCCATAGTCTGAGCCAGTGGTAGGAATATGGACTACCTTGTTGGGCCAGAGATGGGCAATTTGGCCCCTTGAATGTAGAGAGAATCTGAGCCTTTTCTTCAGCAGATTCGGTGATAAAAGCAATGGCGGCTCCACGAGTAGTGATTTTAAAACAAATCCAAACTACATTGCTTGTTGTGAAAAGTGATGGCAAGAATAAATATAATACAAGTCTATTATAATGCTTTTAATTCAATAATAGGGGCTAGGGAGAGGGCTTCGTTGGAAATATGAAGGCCTGCATTTTACCCACAGAATCCATGTTAAAACAACAAAAAGCCAAGTATGTCCATCCATGTTTGTATTCCTGGTGAGAGGCAGAGGCAGGGGGATCCCTGGGCCTCAATGGCTAGCCAGCCTGGCTTAATCAGCAAGTGCGGGATCAAACGGAGAGACTGTCTCAAACAAGTTGGCGAGTTATTAAGGAAAATGCCCGAGGTTGACCTTGGTCCTCTGCATGCACACATATACATGTGCTTGTGGACACACGTGTGCCTATATACACCTGAATACATATACATTTGTGCACACACAAAATAAATACATGAATGTAAAATAAAATACACCTCAATAAGAGCATGGTAGACCGAGGGATGCCACCTGCTCCCTGACGAAAGAGCCTACTCTCAGGTCACATGGGGAAGACATAAGGGACACTGGCAATAGCAGGTGGATTTGGCTAAGTAGTACTGACTCCTTCCACAGGTCTGGCCTCAGAGCAGGATGAAAGACTTCCATCATGGCTTCAGTCTGCATCTATCTGTCTCCTTTGCCTGGGCCGAACTCATAGAAGCATGTTACTATCATTGTCCTTAGTCAGGGTTTCTATTCCTGCACAAACAGCATGACCAAGAAGCAAGTTGGGGAGGAAAGGGTTTATTCCGCTTATACTTCCACATTGCTGCTCATCACCAAAGGAAGTCAGGACTGGAACTCAAGTAGGTCAGGAAGCAGGAGCTGATGCAGAGGCCATGGAGGGATGTTCCTTACTGGCTTGCTTCCCCTGGCTTGCTCAGCCTGCTCTCTTATAAAACCCAAGAATACCAGCCTAGAGATGGTACCACCCACAAGGGGCCCTACCCCACTTGATCACTAATTGAGAAAATGCCCCACAACTGGATCTCATGGAGGCACTTCCTCAACTGAAGCTCCTTTTCCTATGATAACTCCAGCCTGTGTCAAGTTGACACAAAACTAGCCAGTACAGTCCTCTACTTTGTTTTAAAGATTTATTTATTTATTTATTTATTTACTTATTTATTATATGTAAGTACACTGTCACTGTCTTCAGACACACCAGAAGAGAGTATCCAATCTCATTACAGATGGTTGTGAGCCACCATGTGGGTACTGGGAATTGAACTCTGGATCTCCAGAAGAGCAGTCAGTGCTCTTAACCGCTGAGCCATCTCTCCAGCCCTCAACCTCACTTTTTAAGTTGCTTTGGATTCCAGGAACACCAAAATTTGGCAAGACAGAGGCCCTTCCTCCTGCCCCATGGGTAATTACTCATGAAGTGAGTTCACTCTGGAGCAGAAGTACTCATTCCTGAGAACCACCTTGTCCCCCTCAAGCAATAAGGACTTCTCTGGTCCATCCTCCTGGGCCAGAGCTGAGAGAAGGAGGAAACCTTGTTCTAAAGCAGGACTGCTTAATTACACGTACTTTTTGCTTCTTGGCCCGATCATTCTCTATTTAAGTCTGCAGTTCATAGTAGTTCCCCAGATAGATGTGAAGGCCACTGGACCTCCTCACTTCTTCCTCTTTCCATGGGATAAAATACCTGTGTCTCAACATTAATTGTTTCTTTAACTGGTATCAAGAATGCATGGCCATGCCTCATTTGTTAGGACTTCTGGAGCCTAGGGTAAAACCCTAAAACCTCTACTTACTTAAGAATCTAAATGAGACCTGAAAGCATATGCCTGCACTCCTGGCACTCAGGAAGGAGAAACAAGAGGACAGCTACAAGTTCAAGGCCAGCTCAGGGGCCATAAAGCTGCGGGCCAGTGGGAGTGTCACATAACAAGACGAAACAACAATACAAACAAAATAGGCCAAGAATACTTGTAACTATTACCAAATATAACACGAAGGCAAATGATACAGCCAAATTATGTACCCTGCTGAGTCTTCACCTGACTTTGGTGATCCTGATGTCAATGACCCTGTTCACAATGGCTCATCGTGGAGAAAGTCACTATTCAAGGGTGTACGGAAACAAACTAAAAGCTAATACACAAATTTCATATGGACTTTAAGGACTTGTTCGATATGATTAGGGGGTACCTGTGCAAGGCTGTGTGAGTTTGTGTGTGTGCCATTTCTGTGCCGGATGCCCACAGAGGCCAGGGAGCGTCAGCTCTCCTGGAACTGGAGGTTACAGGAGGTGGTGGGCTCTATGAGTCGAAGTGAAGAGCAATAAACACTCTTAACTGCTGAGCCACCCCTCCAGCATGAGAGCCAAAGTTGTTTTAAGTTTCAATTACTGTGCCTATGAGATCCATATAACAAAAGAATTCCTCTAACCTATAAGCCCCCCTTGTCCAAGTACAGATACTTCCTGGGATTCTGGAGGCTGGTGTTTATAGAAGATAACAAACCACAGATTTTCTCTTCCCTAAGCAAGTTTGTTTGACCCAACTGCACCAGATGGGCTTGATCACACGTAGGTGGGCGGTTCACGTAGGCAGGAAGTACATCTGGATATAATACGTTTTCTCCGATTGGACCTGATGGGAAACACAGTAGCCTCATGGACTTGTCTTTATAAGCCTTTGCAGAATGTGACTCCTTGCCGTTTTCTGGGAACACCAGAATGCTCCTGGCTGACATTCATCCCCTTGGCCAATGTTTCATTAAACCTTGATTCAAATTTGACTCAACACTTGTGGTGGTGATTTTAGTATTGACTGATGGGTTCCATACCAGCCCCTGAACCTTCTCCCCTACTCTTTTTGAGACATATTCTCACATGGAAACAAGGCTGACCTGAAACTCACAGAAATCCATCGGCCTCTGTTTCCCAAGTGCCAGGGTTAAAAGCAAATGCCACTCTGTCCAGCTGTCATGTATTTTGAAATAATTCATTAAGCCCCGAAACTGAGGAGACAATGTAGATCTCCTGCCCCTCCTGAAGTCACATACAGGACTATAGCCATGCATTTTCATGAACTACCCAGAAAAGTAGGATTTTTCCTTTTCTTCTTCCTATGCCTTTCCTAAGCAAGCTCGTGCACACTCCATTTTCCCTCAAAGGACATGACATTTTCTTTTTTCCATCCTCTTTCTCTTGGAGGCTGCTGAGATTTACATCTTGCCTGGTTGGGGATTTTACTTTAAATTCTAATAAAAATTTTCCTTGAGCTTTTTTTTCCTGAATCCATCCTTAAATTTTTATTAACGAGACTAAGAACCCTAAGTGGGGACCCCGATCTTCCCAGGAGTGTGTGGTATGCCAGAAGGTACTCCTCAAACATTCCAGTCACACTAGCAATGAAACTGATCCATACACACTGAAACATCCTTCATGATGTTTTAAAATACATATACAATGCAAGGAAAGTTCTATTCAGTAAGCTAGTTTGAAATGCTCTACAGTGAATCTCTTCCATTTATCTCTCTACACAACCATCATCTCCACCAACGGAGTTTCGGTTCTTTTAAGATTTTTTCTGCCTTACTCCTACCCTATTCTCCTCTCAAAAGAACCTGCAATACTGGCGTTTTCAATCTGATGTAAAAACCAGTTGAGTCACTGAATAGAAAACATATCTCTGGGGCCAGCGTGATCGCTCAGCGTGTAAAGGCGCCTGACCCTGGCGTGAATTTGAGCCCCACAGCTCACATGAAGGCGGAAGGAGACAATGCCACAAAGTTGTCCTCTGACCTTCACATGTGTGCAGTGGCATGCATGTTCCTGCTTTCACAGACACACAGCACATACACAATATGCCACATAGACTCGAATAACAATAAATAAAAATAAAAATTTAAAATCATATAAGGAAATAGCATAACTATTTCCTTCCCTCTTCCGTGCACATGCCATGGTTAGACAAAAAGACTTTTGTGTTAGTTTTTGAGACAGAGTCTCTCAGAGCGCGGGATAGCCTTGAACTTGCTATGTTGCTAAGGATGACCTTGAGCTTTCTGGGCCTCCAGCCTCTGCCTCCAGTATGCCGGGATTATAAGGCATATGCTAAGCAGGCCAGTTTTGATTGGTACTGGAAACCAAGCCCAGTGCTTCCTTCATGCACGTATGCAAGGCAACTTCTCTACCAACTGAGCTGTGTTACCAGGCTCCGTTGTGCTTTTCTACCCTACAGCTGCTAAGCTAAACCTACTCTGTGGCTGCTGGGGCACAGGGGAAGAGCACAGAGCCATTGTGCACGAGGCCCTGGGCTCACTCCCAGGGCAGAAATATTAAATAAAAGGTGATACATACGTACATACATACAGACAGACAGACAGGCCAACAGACAGGCAGATAGACAGACAAAAAAGAAAGAAGAAAGAAGGAAAGGAAGGAAGGAAGGAAGGAAGGAAGGAAAAGAGAGAGAAGGTACAAACTCTTTTTTTTAATTCTAAAAACTAAACCTGATAAAATGTAAAAATACAGATGAAAAAGGCATTTAGCAATACATGGATCACATGAAGGAAAGATGTTTAGTTTTCTGAAAGAAAGAACAAGTTGGTAAAATATGGCTGTATAATAACAAAGCAGGTTTTTTGTAAAGCCCAGACTGAGATTCAGTTTTCTGTTTTTCTTTTCTATCATGGACAGCTAAGATGGGTAGGATTTTATGTTTCCATTCACTGAGTGTAACTATTTCATTTTATATATATATATATATATATATATATATATATATATATATATATCAAAGCCTGTCTCTCCCCGCCACTTTTTCCCTGCCTCCCTTTTTCTCCCCTACCTTACCTTCCACCCTTCTACTTCTAGAACCCTTTGGTCCTTTCTCTACTCCTACTGGGTCTTGTTATATAGCTCAGGCTTTACCAGAGCTATGTAGCCCAGGATAGCTTCAAACTTGTGAACTTGTAATTCTTACACCTCAGCCAGCCTGAGTACTGGTACTGCAGGCATCCTTACCAGGCTCTGCACCCAACACCGAGTGAAGTTTCCTTTGATTCAGGAACCCCCATAAAATGTGTAGAACTGCATAGTTATTTTGACCATGTATTGGTTTAAGAGAGATTCCCACTTTACAGCTCAGACTGCCCTGGAGTTTGTGGTGATTCTGTCTCAAATTCCCAAGTGCTAAGATTACAGGTCTGAGCCAAACACACTCCATTTACACAAGGGCTTTAAAGAGTCAAAACCCTGGTGATGTGCCTGTAACTTCAGCAAAAGGGTCAGGAGTGCAAGGCCAAAGTTCAAGATCAGCCTGGACTATAGGCATGAGAAAAATAAAAACGGGGTGGGGTGGAGTTTAGTTCTGCTTTTTTCCATTAAATGAATCTACTGGAATGCATCTATTCACATACGTGACAAAAATCTTGTTCAAAGAATAAGGCAATTGCCTACCTTTCTTTGGACAAAACTTTGCTCATATGTTTTAATGTTTAGCAAGTCTTGAGAGTGGTATTTTAAAGTAGCTTGTGTGTGTGTGTGTGTGTGTGTGTGTGTGTGCCTACAGTCTTTGCCCTTGGGTAAGGGAAACAGTGGTAGGAGTGCGCAAACCGAAGGCATTCTGGGCCTCACAGCAAGGCCTGACCAGTCCAACATACAGCGTGAGATAAAACCAAAGAAGAATCTGCGTTGGTGAACACCTTGAATCTCAATACTCAGGAGACAGAGACAAAAGCCTGGTCTACACAGCAAGTTCCAGGCACTAGCACCCTACACGGAGATCTTGTCTCAAAAAAACAAACTGACTACTAAAGATAAGTGGAAGAGAGCTGGTGGCACGCTCAGTGGATAAAGCAGCTAACCGCCACGCCTAATGACCCGAGTGGAGCCCTGGAAAGGACCCACATGGCAGACACACACACACACACACACACACACACACACACACACACCTACACACTCAAACACACACAGTTAAATTAAATAAACATTTAAAATGTTTAAGTGAGAATATACAGTAGTTTAGACTTCATGAATTAGTACACATTAATAATACACAACAGGCCTTCTGTATCTACGGGTTCTCTATCCATGGAAGCAAACAAAAATTCTCCAAGATGAAAAATATTCAAGAAGAAAATCACATATGTGCTGAACAGGCACGGACTTCTCTGTTGCACCTAAAAATATAGTGACTATTTACAAAGCCCTTTCGGTCGCGTTAGAAGAAACGTAGAGATGGCTCAAAGTGTGTGGGAAGATGAGAACAGGTTACAGGGAAATCCTGTGCCATTCGACGTAAGACGCTTGTCATCCATGGCTTCTTCGAGCATGCAGCAAGAGTCCTGGGAGCATCCCTCAGTGGTAAGCAAAGTCCACCATACCTGAGCCCACCACAAATACTTCCTACAGTAGTTCATAGTTCCTCCTCTTGTTGCTGTGACAATATTCCTAACAAAAGTAACTAAGGAAGGGTCTTGTTTGCTGTTTTTTTTATTGCTATGTCTACATGTGTGTGATGTGTATGTCTGAGGTGGTAGGGTGTATGTGTGGCAGAAGCATGGACATCAGAAAGCAAATCTGTAGGATTAGTTTGTTTTTTTCCTTCCACCTATCTGTTGCTTCTGGAGGCCAAGCCGAGGTCACCCGGCTTGCAGAGCATGTATCTATATTTGGATGAGTCATCTCCCTGGTCCAAGAAGGAAGGGTTTACTTTGATTCCCAGGGCAGAGAAGGCATGATGTCGGGAGCTAGTCACACTTCTCATGCAGTCAGGAAGCAACAGGAGAGGAATTCGAGCTCTTTGCTCTTTTTTCAGTCTGGGGCCTAGCCCGTAGAACAGTGCCACCTGTGTTCAGGACAGATCTTCTCTTCTCGGTTGACCCTTTCTGAAATACATGCTCTGAGGCACTCAGAGAAGTGATCCTTGGTGATTCTCCGTCCAGTCAAGATGACAACGAAGAGTAGCCCCTATACTTAGAGACGTTAACATTGTATTTCCACATGATTTAATAGATCTGAATTTTCTAGAATTAAGTGTTACCTCTGACTATCCTGACTTTTGATTCTTAAAATTGAGATTTATTCTTGCTCCAGACTCAATGAGCTGGAAAGAGGTGGTCTATCCTGAGTACCAACTCCACTAGGGGAACGGAGCCTGGAACTATCACATCCAGGAGAGCCCGAGGTGAAGCCTGCATGCTGGGGAGTGCTGTATTGCTGCACCATTTGAATTTTGTTCCAGGTTCTCGTTTTCCTTGGCTACCCCAACATTTACCGTTGAGATGGAGTTCAATTCTGGACCTGAACCTTACAGTTAACTATCTCTTACCTGCCTTGTTCTCTCTAGTCCTGAGGTGTACTAGAAACCATTAGAGTGTCAAGGTCTAGATTATGTTTGAACTCAATTACTCCTCAACCCCATTTAGTTTCAGAAAGTAGAACAATAGTATAAAGAAGAGCATAGTGACTTCATGTAATTTGTTTCCCAAGCTGAGCGTTGTGGACCAAATTGTGCTGCCACAAAATCCTTATGTTGAATCCCTGACCGCCAGCACTTCAGGATGTGCTATACTTGGAGATAAAGCCATTAAAAATTGAGCTGGGGTACTGCTAAGTACAGGAACCCACTGCCAAGCCTGGTGACCAGAGTCCTGTAATGGGAACCCATGCTACAGAAGGACCAAACCAACCCCTGGAAGTGGTCCTCCAAGCCCATATCCACACAGCATGACATACATGTATTAATACACACAGAGAGAATAAATACACAAATGAAAAATTATTTTCAAAGAAACTATTAAGTTGAAATCCGACTACTAAGATGGGGTCATAATCCAACAGTCCTATTGCCTCTCTAGGAAGAGGAAGGAACATCAGGATAACGCATGGTCAGAGAACAGGTGATTCGAGCATGTGATAAAAAAGATGGCTAGGCTGTCTGCAGCCCCAAGAGGGATGCCTCAAAGAGAAACAAAGTTTTCTGCTCTCCAAAAGTGTGAGGAAATGTATTTCTGTGTCTTTTGGCATTTTCCTTGTGAAGTTATGTTGCAGTCACTCCAAATCAATACTAGAGCTACCAAGCCCTTCTGTCAAGTACGCTGAGATGACAGGTTACATTGCAAGAGGACAAACCAGGGCAGATCGTTAAATCAATCAGAGTTCTAGGACAGCAGAGAATGGAAGAGAACAAATAGAAGGCACCCCGGGCTGTGGAATGAGGTACCAATAACCTATAGAAAGTTAAGAAATCTAAGCCAGGCAGTGGTGGCACTGGTGAGTTCGAGGCCAGCCTCATTTACAAATTAAGACCTGGCTGTCTGCTATACAGAGAAACCCTGTCTCAAAACACAAATAATTAGATAGATAGATAGATAGATAGATAGATGGATGGATGGATGGATGGATGGATGGATGGATGGATGGATGGATAGATAGCTACATAGATAGATAGATAGATAGATAGATAGATAGATAGATAGATAGATAGATAGATAGATAGATAGATTCTAGGATTTGTGTTTTTGAAAGGCCACTCTGCTGGCACATGTCAGAGGAGCTATTGATGTAATATGGGGTGATATCATAAAACCTTAGAAAAAGGGAAGGGGATACTTTAATGGAGAGAACTTATAATAGTAGACAGATATCAAGGAAACATAGGAACTGGTCACAGATACAGTCAGCCTCCATAGAGTGGGTTCAACCCTCTGCGGTACAGTACAGTAGTCAACCAACTACAGAGCCAAAATAGTTGGGAAAAAACAAGTTACATCTGTGGTGAGCCCGGGTAAACATTTCCCTTCTCACTGCTGATGTAGCATTTACGTACACCTGGATGACATGGGCGTTGGTATCTGTGAGAGGCTTTACAAGCAACTCTCCATTGGGTATTAAGGGACATGTGGGAAATGAAGGACACATCAAGGGATTAAGATTGGGTATGCGTTTCCTAGGCAGTGGAAATGCCATTTACTGCAATTGACAACAGAGACAAAGACCAGGTTTGTAAGAAGTCCACATTCACTTTCTAAAGACGTCAGCAGCCGCCCTGTTCAATATCAGGTCCAAATAAGAGACTTGAATTAACGCGTTTTTGTCTTTGAGCTAGGTTTCCCTGTATAGCCCAGGCTGGCCTAGAATTCACAATCCTTCTGTTTCAACCTTCTGACTGCTAGGATTACAGGTATCTGACACCAGTCTGGCTACTAAAATTAGTATTTTAAAATAGTTGTTGAATATAGAATCTTTCTGTCACTTCTTTGAAAAGATCAGTTAGAGTAAATAATCAGTAATAATGCACCTACTGTAATTTATATTACTCTACACTTTTTCTGAACAGGCAGTGTTAAGCTTATGTTTACTTTCTTACTTAGAAATAGGGACTTTTTCTTTTGCAAAGTATGTAGGCTAACCTATTCTTGGAAAAAATCAGTTTGGCAATATCAAGGTTTGCCAGGAAGACTTGACCAACCAACCTTGAAAACAGTTGTTTATTCGATTCAGTCATTAATCATCATCCTTCTCTTTTAAGGACACACCAGCTTTTGGTTAACTTTATCAGCAGGAGTTCTTTATTGATCCAATCAGCAAATAGATGTAATGAGCTAGCTGATGATAGGTCCGGGGAATTTTTACAGAGATACCAAAACTATTGTCTGCAAATTGCTTAGGCTGCCCTGAAGAAACCAAAAGAGATGTCAGCCTTTGTCGTGATTTCAGTTCTTATAGCTAATAAGCTCAGTTAATCCCCAGACAACACACAACCCGCCTCTCCTCACCCCAGGCCTACCATAAACACAATTTAAAAAAAAAAAAAAGACACAAATGTCACATTAGGAGGAAGGCAAGGGTTGTATCTTAAGTTCATTAATGAAGGACAACAACAAAGCACACTCTTTAAAATGAATTAGCTGCTAGAAGTATTGAAAATATAAAAGTCTCAAATGACAAGAGGGACAAGGCAAGGGCCTCTGCTTTTCATCAGCAACCTTTCTATTCTAACTTTAATAAACACCTCTCAGCCATTGGGATGAGAAGCAACCCGACGCTACAGCTCCCTCATCAACTGGACGCAATCCCTTCACAGGGCATTTCTGATTTCTGTGGGTACAGCCAAGTAGGGTGACGGGCAAGGGAGATCCCATCCTTGCTCTTAGGGGAGAATGGACATAATCTATTAAAAATGTACATGTGATTACGATTGTTTGATAGGAAATTAGCAAGCAGAGATCGCTGACCTGCGGATGGCTTGTTTTGAGGATAGTAGAAGGTTACAAAAAACTAGTGAGAGACAGAGATAATCCCCTGGAAAAGCAAGAGGAGAGCCAGGGTCATGCTTTTAAAGGACCCTAGAGCAACGATGCATGCTTATCATCTCAGAATTCAGGAGCCTGGGGTAGAAAGATTGACATTAGTTTGGGGACAGACTGGGCTACATAGTCTAAAATCAATAACCAGATAGACACAGACAGACTGACTGATATGGATATATAGATATTTGTATATCTGTAGATATGTATAACTATTTATATCTCTGTATCTGTCTCTGTCTCTATCTCTCTATGTAGATTCCTATATTCTCTCTCTCATATATATGTATATATACATATATTTCTATTTTTCTCTCTATATATACATATACTTTAAATACATACAAATAGAGGAAGAGATGATAGGTAAGTAAATAGTAGATAGATAGATAGATAGATAGATAGATAGATAGATAGACAGATAACCTGATGGAGAGGAGACCTTTTTTTAAAAAAAAGTCACAATAATCAAATTAGCAGAGTTAAGGAAAATAGGAACTGAAGATGGATGATCAATTATGTCAACAAAAATTCACTTTTTTAAAAAGTAAGGTGTCTTAATTTATTTTAAAAATTAAGGCATCTTTAATCAAAGTGTGCGGTTTGGCGAGTATTGAAAAAGCACACATCTGTGTGGCCTCCGTGTTAGAGAAGACAGTGACCAGCAGGCTCTTCACACACACACTATTTAGACAGACTTTCTGTTCTTCTCAGGTAGTTGCAGGACAGAACTAGGGAATAGTTACACAGAAGAGTTAGGCAGAAAGAGGGAAGCTACCCAGAGGCTGAAGCATGCAGAAAAGGCCTTGTTCCCTGAGGTCAGATGGAGTAACACATCAGATACTGAATTCAGAGTCACTAGGGGTCAGAGGACAGTATTTTGTAAGTGAGTCTGGGTTTGCGGTTGTGCAATCCTGTGTGGTTTGCAAGTAAAAGCAGGTGACTGGCCAACAGGGGGTTGACATCAAAGTCAGCTTTCATTCTGTAGAGAGCTAAGGGTTGGAGGTACATGGGGGCATCGGCCTGACATTTGGACAAGACTTCTGGAAGCTTCTGTAAAGAGCCAGCTTGCTGACCGACTCTTGATAAACGTGACATATGTAACATAGCGTTATTGTGTCGTTGTACAGTATTTATAGCATTGCATTATTGTAAAGCCAGCCTCAAATTCTTACCTAGGAGACTAGCCCCGGAAGGTCTGCTTTTCACATTGACTCACTGTAAATGTCTCTGTGCTTTGCATTAGATTGTCTTCATTTTCCCCTTGCCACTGTTTCCTAGACAGGCCAAGCCATTCCTGGTCCACGCCTTTGTGCTCACTGGTTTCGCTCCCAGGAATGCTCTATAGCAAAAATCCTTTACAACAAACATCCCCCTTCTGATTCATCCATGGATACAGAAAGGAATCTGCCCAAATTACTCCATTTTCTCCCCCAACCACCCACAGTATTTTTTGTAATAGCCCTTATCAGCCCAAAATTCACTATGAATTAAATCGTTTACTTGTTTATAATCTGTTTCCATCACTATGACAACTGCTTTCACAGACTGGCTCATCCTCATACCCCCGTGACTAAAACACTAACTGAACGTTATGGGAACTCCTTGCGTGCTGTAGAAATGAATGAATGAGTTAATTTGCATACCGTCCCATAATCTTTACCCATCATTCAGATCAATACTTTCATTTCATAGAGGAATGAGCATCTTCGCAGGAATGAAGGTTTCCTTTGGA